>JAQFVV010000128.1:3101439-3662178 GCA_028023455.1 Epiperipatus broadwayi | reverse complement strand
GTATATATAATTTGCACAGACGTGCGAAACATTAATTTATATACATAACATATGTATTTATCACAATAAAATTATTAAAGATTATTTCACAATTTAATTCTCTTTGCTGAATATAATCTTTTTCTTTAAAATAAGAAATACCAAATTTTTGACAGTTAATTGATTTAAAATGTCTTTCTTTTTTTTTTTTTTAGTCTAAAAGATTTTTGGAAATCTTTTTCTTGATTATTAATTATAACTTTCTTTGGAGGTTTTTTTTTTAAATTATAAATATAACTTTAAACAGTTTTTTCTTTTTTAATAAACGATTTTAAACTAATATCATTTTATATATTTCTATCAGTTATAAAAATGTCATTTTACTAAGGAAATTGTTTAAAACTTCATAATGCTACTTGCCACCAGCTGTAAATATGTTTATCCATGTTTCTCTCCCTTTATCTGATGCAGTATATGTTTAATTAATTCTTCAGCAAACTGGAAGATTTTTCTTGGTGAGTTTGGTTTTTAGTGACTGTCATAATCAGGAAAAATTACATAATTCAAGTATGGTTGGCTTTTTTCCTTTCTGTAGTCAGTTCCACTTATACTTGGATTTTTTTAACTTCAGATCAGCAAGCTGTTTTCCAGAACACTTTAAGGCTATGAATTACAAAGAACCTTGACCCGTTTCCTCCATGTAAATTCAAACTCCTCCAGTGAAATGTAGAGCAGCCACTTCCTTGTATTCTTAAATCCTCATGGCAGTTCTCTTGATAATTATACTAGCCATCCTTGCAGCTAGCTTTACTATGGCCATTTTCTGCTACAGATACCAACTCTTTACAGGTAGCTCTTCTGCTAACTCTTACAAAACTGCCAGCCAAACTGTTCTCTTTAAACTCACTCTCCAGACTAACTGATATATTTTTAATCAGTCTTTTATAAACTCATCTGAGGTGTTAACAACACTTTGATTAAAAACAGAGTTTTTATTTTTACCTCTCTAATCTCTTTAAAAACATATATGTTTTAATTAATTAAAAAATTTTCAAAAACAAGTATTGTGTTTTTACATTTCACAATCAAAATAATAATAATAACAATACAATATTTATATTTATTAAGACCTTTTTTAAAACATTAATTTCATAATGAAATTGTTATTATTTTATTTTTGTAAATGTAGAAAAATGTCTACTATATTTTTGTCTGTGTTTATTTCTAGTTTTCCTTTCAATTTTACATATATATTTATGCACACACACTATATTAGTGTGTCTATGTAATCCAACTGGTTACATTGCCCCGGTCTGACACAAAAGGAAAATAGAAATGAAACACCTTTTTAACAATATTTACATAATTCACATATATAATGAAAACAAAGTTCACATCTAAATCTATGTACTCATCAATTTTTTTAAGAGATCTGACAGACATCTGACAGTTAACAGAATGTATAGTGATTTGAAATTTTGAGATAGATAAAGAATTCAGCCATTGGATCATAAGTACACAATATACCATGAACACCAAGAGTGCTACCTCAAATGAAACACTATAAGCTACTACAACCTATGATAAAGATAATGCAAAATTATTGCAAAGCCCTCTTTCATGGAGGGTCTGGAAAATACAAAACTATGCCTTGCTTCTTTTGAGTCTTAGGTGCTGGGAAATACAAGCTATGCCTTGCTCCTTTTCTTTGGAGACTTAGAGGCTGGAATCATGGCAGGACTATGTTAACTGCCTTATCACAAACAAGATGAAATATAAAAAATAGGTTGGAGCAAATAGTGAAGATACAACACCCTCAGAGTTGCATGAAAACATTGCATCCTCAAGCCAATGACAAAAATCTCCATCCATCATCAAAACTGAAAATACAGCTAGACAAACTTCAACAATCAAACACCAAATCAAACATCCAAAATCATCGATTTTCTATTTAACTTCAAACATGAACCTCTCTAAACTTACATGAAAATTAATATTTTATAATTTATAATCATCACCAATACTCTTGTCACATATTTCACCGTAATTTTTAAAGTTAATTCTGCATAAAATGCATTTTTTTTTCTTTCTCAGTCGTGGTTTGAGATCATGTTAATAATTTTGAAGTGATGATCACCAGTATGTGATCATCATCAACCCCATGTTGGGCACCAATTGTAACGGAATGGGGTGGGTGGTATAAGTGGTTGAAAGTGGGTTGAAGCTGGGTGATGACAAAACATCATCACTCCCAGTCCATTTAAAATCAAAAATCAATAATTTAATAAAGGTAAAATAAGTAATATAATATTTTATAAGAACATGATGAGAGAATGAGATCTCAGAGAGATCATTGAGATCAGAAGCTAACTCAAAAGAGCAACTAAAGCATAATTATTATCAACCAGCATTATAAAGTAAATATCAGTATAAGTAAATACTAGAGAGAAATAACCATCCAGCATCATCATTGATGGGAATAAACAAATTAGTACAATAAAATATATAAATCAATAGTCAACCTTGTGACTGGATTAAAAATGGGTCTTCTGTAGACCAGGCTAACCACTGAGCCTTTGCCAGCTTGGGCAATTATATAAACATAACTTGGATGCACCAGTTTAGTGCTCATCCATTAAAATACACAATAATCAGAAATAGAACAATAATGCTAGGACATTTAAAGCATGCTGATCATCATCACTAATCTGGCCACTAAAGTACTATTAATGTACTGGCCAACTATAAACTTAACTTTTAATAAGACTAAAGTAAAATAAAAGATAGTGCATGGGCTTTAAAGAGTATCCTCTTTTGCGCCAACCAGGATGATGGTTGATCATCTCTGGATGCCCAAAGCACTAAACATATTCCCATTTATCCATGTCTAAATCTAGCTCAGAGAACATGGGCTCTATTACTATATGTGAACAAGAGATGATGGAAACCATTTTTAACAATTAAATAAGTTTATTAATAACAATAAAAAAATTAATGATTAAGGTCTTATAAGGGTTCTGATTTTGAATGGTATACATTGAGTTACATGATTAATAAATTAGGTTTATTTAAACCCATTCAGCACACAGCCATGTGGCTTGATACAAAATAAACATGTTTGAATTAACATTTAATTTAGAAAAATGATCAAAATTTTACATATAAGTCAAGTGTCTATCTGACACGCATTATTATTTACAATACAATTGACATATATACGCACACATATGTGTGTGCATGAAATAACCTATTTGACTTGTTACAAAATAATTATCAAGTTCTTAAATTATATAAAATACAATAAATGATTGAAGTTTCAGTTAAATGAAATACATTTTACATACTAGGTTTACTGAAACACTTATATATAATTTGCACAGACGTGCAAAACATTGATTTATATACATAACATTTGTATTTATCACAATAAAATTATTAAAGATTATTTCGCAATTTAATTCTCTTTGCTGAATATAATATTTTTCTTTAAAATAAGAAATACCAAATTTTTGACAGTTAATTGATTTAAAATGTCTTTCTTTCTTTTTTTTTTTAGTCTAAAAGATTTTTGGAAATCTTTTTCTTGATTATTAATTATAACTTTCTTTGGAGTTTTTTTTTTTTTTTTAACTATAAATATAACTTTAAACAGTTTTTTCTTCTTTAATAAACGATTTTAAACTAATATCGTTTTATATATTTCTATCAGTTATGAAAATGTCATTTACTAAGGAAATTGTTTAAAACTTCATAACGCTACTCACCACCAGCTGTAAATATGTTTATCCATGTTTCTCTGCCTTTATCTGATGCAGTATATGTTTAATTAATTCTTTAGCAAACTGGAAGATTTTTCTTGGTGAGTTTGGTTGTCATAATCAGGAAAAATTACATAATTCAGGTATGGCTGGCTTTTTTTCTTTCTGTAGGCAGTTCCACTTATACTTGGATTTTTTTTAATTTTCAGGTCAGCAAGCTGTTTTCCAAAACACTTTAAGGCTATGAATTACAAAGAATCTTGACCCGTTTCCTCCATATAAATTCAAACTCCTCCAGTGAAATGTAGAGCAGCCACTTCCTTGTATTCTTAAATCCTTATGGCAGTTCTCTTGATAATTACACTAGCCATCCTTGCAGCTAGCTTTACTATGGCCATTTTCTGCTACAGATACCAACTCTTTACAGGTAGCTCTTCTGCTAACTCTTACAAAACTGCCAGCCAAACTGTTCTCTTTAAAATCACTCTCCAGACTAACTGATATATTTTTAATCAGTCTTTTATAAACTCATCTGAGGTGTTAACAACACTTTGATTAAAAACAGAGTTTTTATTTTTAGCTCTCTAATCCCTTTAAAAAATATATGTTTTAATTAATTAAAAAATTTTCAAAAACAAGTATTGTGCTTTTACATTTCACAATCAGAATAATAATAATAACAATACAATATTTATATTTATCAAGACCTTTTTTAAAACATTAATTTCATAATGAAATTTTATTTTAAACCCAGAGTTATTTAACCCTTTACTTGTTATTATTTTATTTTAGTAAATGTAGAAAAATGTTTACTACATTTTTGTCTGTGTTTATTTCTAGTTTTCCTTTCAATTTTACATATATATTTATGCACACACACTATATTAGCGTGTCTATGTAATTCAACTGGTTACAATATATATATATATCATTTGGTAGCTATAGAATTGAAAATAATATGATACAAGATATGGAAAAGCTACTGACTCCACAGCATGAGTACCAAGGCATAGGCAAGAATCAGAATTTGATTCTTTGCCTGCATAGAATTTGATGTGGTATATACTTAACTGTTGTGGTTATCTCCACACACATACACACACCATTTGAAATTTCTCTTTGTTGGTTTTAAGGGTTTATATTTTCACATGGTGCTATGCCAAGTAAATTTTGTGATTGCTTTGTCAACTGCAAAATTTCTGTATATTTGATAATCAGTCCTAAAATTTACATTGTACTGCTCTATAATACCTTAATTTTATATATATAAACATTACTTATTATATAAATACAAAGCTGCAATTGCAAACACAAATCAGTAATATAAATATAAATATAGTAATAAACATAGTATAAATTATTAAACCTTTTGAGAATCATTATGTCTAGAAAATAAGATTGCTTAAATGTAGATCAGAGCCCCAAAATTACATAAACTATTTTTAAGCCAATGCACATGCACTTTAAAGATAAATTATAAATGAACATTCTCACTTTTCCCAACACAAGATATAGTATTTTAGAAAGGATGGAATGAATCCACCCATCTTTTTGACTCAAACATTTATGTATGGGTAAATCTTAAGCGTATGGAAATGAGAGCATGAAGATGTTAAGCAATCACTTTAAATTACATTTGTTATGTTTGGACAAATGATGCTTGTGAAATCTTTACAATTTACAACATGTCATTCTTTAGTTGATGTTTTTATACTGTGATAGTGATATTAGCGATTAAGCCAATGCACATGCACTTTAAAGATGAATTATAAATGAATACTCTCTTTAAAGTGCATGTGCATTGGCTTAATTGCTAATATCACTATTACAGTATAAAAACATACTGCTATACTATTTTTGTTATATTTGAATACAAATATTTAAATGTATATATGTATAATAAAGAGCATAAATGATATATAATTTACATACTACACACTGTAACAGTCATATTTGAACATTCACGCAACAAAATCCAGAGTTTTGGTAAATTATACCAAGGCTGATCTAGATGAGGGTTTGAGACCAAATCCAACCGCACCTCAGCTTTTTCACCAACCCTCCCTGACTTACTACCTTATGAATGACATATATGAGGTTACACTCATAATCCTTTAATTTCCATGCCAGCAGTAGCAAAGGGTGAAGCAAGAAACTCGAGAATAATTAACTAATTGCTTGATAGCTTAACCAAACACACATACACAACTTATGGTTGATTATCTAATGCATATATTAATAATTATGGATGGTGATTTAATAGAAACAAATTGAATAATACTATAGACGTTAATATGTTTTAAAATTATTTAATACTGACAAATCACAAACAATAACAATTAAATGTACTGCATATTCCACTCGCAGATGGGATGGTGAAAATATGAACTACACATTCTGTAATCAATTGTACTTAACCATCATCATTTTATTACAGTGTTTATAAATTAATAATTATTTCTACGTCTACACCGATGCCCAAATTATGCTCTGCCATTCCTACTAGGTTTTAAGGGTTAAATTTTAAGAGAATGGCAACCTTATACAATGTGTACTTAAATTTATTATTATGTGATGAGCAGTCAATGTGCTCTTTATGTAGATATTATTAGATAAACTAGATCTGAGGTTCAGATCAATGACGAACAATTAATATAACAGCAGGTGAACTGGAGTTTTGTAGCATAACTTCCGAGGCTACGGTGCTATGCAAATTACATCAGAGATGCGGGTTGAATGTGCCTTTACTCATGAGATTCAGTAACATTTACTCAGTTCTCAGGTACCAGTCACTTGCTATATGGGAACATTTAGTTCAGATGATCGAACAGCCTTAATATACAATGCTGGATTCCGGTGTCCCAGTTCTGAAGAAGATAATGGGAATGACCCTTAAAATCATTATCCCATTCAAGAGAGAGGGCTGTCTGAACTAGGGATGATAAGATAGTCCTTAAAACTTAATCTTATCTTAATAATTATATGATAGCAAGGCGTAATGCACCTCAGTGCTTCATAAAAACTCATTCACATCACTTTCTAAATATTAATTATTACAATTAGTAAAGCGCGAAATCTATAGTTTCTTCTGCAAAACTACCCTATGCCAGTTAGTTAAATAAGCACTGAAATTGTGCTAAAGAGGACTTGATGAAAATGATCTAGTTTACTAATTAACTACATATTCTATGGCAATACATTAATGGAGTCTAAAGCATATCTGGGATTTAATTTTGGCTAACTACTGAACATGCCTTAAATTATCACTCTCTTATATTTAACTAAACAGATCTTTTAATAAGCAACATATATGCAATATTAAGCTAAACATGACAGCTCAACTAATATATCAAAGTAGGTTTAAGAACGGAGATCTATAAACATGCCAAACAGCATACATTAATTTACTTGAGAACAAAAACATCTCTTTAGGTTTATAATAATTAATAATCTCTGCTCTGAAGGCATAGCACAAATCAATAAATTCATTTTAACAAAATATATATATATTGTAACGACATTGGGCCGATCTTTAATAAACACGAGTGCCCTGAGAATTTTAAAAGTGAATCATGCCCGTAAATTTTTTTTCTGAAATAGTATAAATAGATTTGTTGTATTGACGTGGAGTTACACTTTGAAATTTTGTCTTAAAGGTACTGCCAGTCGAAAAATTGCGCATATGTAGAGATAAATTCGAGGAATAAAAAGTAATAAATAAAACGTAATTAATAAATATAAATCATAATTTTTTTTAAAAAAAGTCTTGTTTAAAATCTAATCGTTTAACTTGCCTAAATAATACTTAAAGGTAGGAGAAATGAAACTTGGAAGGGAGGGGGCAGAAATTTAGCTGGTAGTAAGGAATCATCAGTCAACTTTTTTTTTTATCATTATATTTGTAATTACTGTTTTGTCTTTTAAAAAAAAAAAAGTTTTGTCCTTTTGAAATTTCATATGTAACAAATTTGTGTAACGTAATTACTAACACTAAGTAAATTCTTTTTTTTTTTTTAATGTTTTTGTTTTTTGAGGAAGTTTACTGATATGTAACGATATATAAATATGTCATTACATTTATTTAAAATAAAAACTTAAAAGTTCGCAAATAAAAGGAAAAAACTAAACGCTAAAATTAAAATGTTTATTAAACATATATATATTCGCACGGATGCTAAACTTTAAAAATATTTTTTTCATAAACAAGAAAAAAAAGTATTTGAACGTATTTTTTTAAATAAAAAAAAATACAAGATTGAAATATAAAAATATTTTAATAAAAAAATAACGTAAGTTAAAATAAAAACAGGTATTAATTAATTCCTGTAATCTGTAAATGGAAATGATTGTTTATTAATTATCTAAAAGCTGTTTAATTAAAAAGTGAGATGAAAAGTTAGATAAGAGAAGAAAGAGATTTTAGCTTGACCAATGGAAGCAAATAAAGGCCCGGACCATAACGAAAAAACAGAACAGTGACGTTTTTGTTCATGGAATCCATAGGAGGACTATAAAAAGAAAAAATATTGAGTTCCAGAGAGCTTTTTCCAACTTGATTTTGGTGAGTCTGGCGACAAGACGCACTTGTCGTCCTCACTCACTTATTTAAAAATGCAAAGACTGTGATACCAGGACAGAACCAGAAACTGCCACCTCCAAAACATCAGACCGGTCTTCCAGGAAAGTCTGCGTGGGAATTGCCAACGGGAACATGGACTTCTCTACCGTAAGCAATAGAACTGAACAATTGTTAAAATCATAACATTAATTAAGAACTTTAAAGATTGATAAATAAATTTAAATTTTATAAAAAGGAACTTTTCTCTGACTTATGTGTCAACTAAATTGATAATGTGAAATTTTATATATGTGTGCGTTTGATAAAAAAAAATCATTTCCATTTATTATTTATTGTATTGATATTTATTGTTAAATTTTAAATGAGGAAATTTTAAGTTGTTTATAGACGCTTGCATGGATTCGTTTGCAGTTAATTATATTTTGGTTTTCATATTTGATCAAAATATATAGACATTCGATAAATAATGATACCTTACGGTGAGTATCTAAAATGTATTTATTCGGATGTCTTTTAAGTTATTGGTGACAACGCAAGTATCTTATGGTGAATACTATTGGGTTACTTATAAGTTTCCCTCTGCGATTGTCGGTATCAATAATTTTGTATTTTGATCATTTATGTTTATTTTGAAATGTTTTTGACCGTGGAATCTATGTAATCGATCTATACCCAACATTTTTAAACTCATTTGTGCGAACGTATCTAAATGTTAAACTTAAGTCGGGTGTGAATGGCTATATAGATTTGTAAAGTAATATTAGGGGAGGGTAATCTTAGGTTATTTGTGTCGTTGTTGAATTGGGTCAATGGATTGGATATATTTGTGTAATTAGTAGATGTAGTATGAGTTTCGCTACGTGCAGAATTGCTGTATACACCGCACCAACCCTTTGCCTATGGATGGGATTGTAAGTCAGCAAAAAGGATCGCGGTCCCTTCCTATGGAGTTTTTATTTTATTGTTCTTCTTGCTATACAGACGTCATATTCCTGTATTAGACAAGAGTCAATATTTTCTTAAACTATATTGTTCAGATGTCCATTCCTGACAGTATAGTATCTTTGTGCTGTTGTATTTTCATGCTACATTGAATACATAAATGTATCGGATGGATTGATGCCAGTTTGACTGCGAATTTTAGCCTAGGGTTAAATAGGGATAGAATGTTTTATTTTCAAATGCAGATCTATGTAGTCTATTCATACTTGACAATCTAAATAAAAAAAAATTAAAATCATTGAAATTTATATAAATGTAAAATTAAAGAGTAATAAGAATATAAAAATCTAAAAATGTTAAACCTATTCCTCGAGTTTAGAATGATTTTATATGTGCGTAAATAAATATTTTATGTGTTAATTTCTGGCAGTGGCTTTTATTCTTTTATATTTAAGATATAAAATTTGTAGATTTTTATCTCTGCGTCTCCGCTGAGCTAGTGACTTGGGCTAACAATCGGAATATTTAAAGAAAGTGGAATCTTAACAGCGCGTATCTGCCTACTTTATAAATTTTTCTAGGCTCAAATGCCTAGATGGCGCCCTTTAGTGCAGAGATTGTTTTTGCAGTTAGATTCGATCTTCACTTTCATTCCGATTGCTACAATATATATATATAGGCATAAGTACAGATGTAAATAGAGAAAATAATACGGCAATATTCATCCTTTTATAAGTTGAATTTAAAAAGATTTAAGAATTTGAGATCAGGCAAGATTTACATTTTAACTTTTAAAGTATTTTAAAATTATACAGATTGAAATACACTTATCTAATACAGTTTAATTAATTTAAGAGAGAATTCACTTATTTAACATAGTTTAATTAATTTATGAGATTTGAGTTTAAGAGTTTGTGAACATTATTTATATTATATAGCTAGCTTTAAGAAAGATTTATAAATTGCTATAGCATTAAGTTTAGCTTGGTTGAGAAGTTGTTACCGGTTGTTTACTCTAAAGGTTTACAGCTTGACAGTATGAAACACATACACATGGGACTAGTTTATCTGAGCTGGTTCATCTATGGGCTATTTTTTCAGGTAGGCTGGATTTTGAGTCTCCATCTCCATAAATGGTTCTGGCCACCGAGGAGGTAGCAATGATGGTCTCTTTAGCCAATGGTTTTCATAATAAAAAATGGGCACATTGCCTGGATATGAGTTAACACACGAGTAAAGCAAAATGGATGATGATTTTTTCTCAAACTGGCTTTTTTATATTTCTTTTACCCTTCTTCTTACAGCTCATTCACAATCTTTATTTTAGACTTTAAAACTTAAGAAGTCACTAATTTCATCAACTTCAAATGAATCAGCTCTATTGATTTCAGGCTTAATGCTTATTAATTGTTCCCTTTTATTTCACCAGATTCAAGTTCGGCTGGATTTTATTGCAGGCTTAATTGTTCCAATTTTTTATTTTATAAGAATCATAAAGTCTGGATTTATGCATGCAGTATCTCATAAGATTTACAAAGTTATTTTTCTTTAAGCAGTGGATTTCTTTTTTTCTTTTCTTGAAAGAGATTTAAGCTGCCAACATTTTAACATACACCTGAGAAACTTACATGTCTTTAATTACTATACGTGATCATTCTATCTTTTCCCAAAGATGTTATCATGTGTTTGAAGTGTTTGTATTCAGTCATTTATAGTTAAAATCTGCAAAGTGCATGTGCAACAGCTTAATGCTGTTTAGCTATTACAGTTTATAAAACTTCGCGCTATATAAAATAATTGATTTATACGTGATTAAGTAATTTAGTAATTGGATAACTTCAAAGACAGTTTGAAATAATTTAGAGAACCATGTCCTTATATATATATACAATTTCCACAGCTTAAAACCAATTTAATAATTTAAAATCATAAAACAAATATTTATATGAAATTATAAGGTGTGTACATTATATAATAATAATATCAATCAGATGCAAATATACCATTTTTCACAAATAAAAATATTACAAAATGTGTATACAATCATTTAAAATAGCAGATGTGTGTGCATATACAATTACACACCTATACGCGTGAATATACGCTTCTATATATATTATATTACTTAGTATAGTTATATATATGTGCATCTCTAGGGTTTGAATTAGGGGAAATTAAGACTACTATTTTATATAGTAGGTGAAACTGTATGATGACCAAATCATACTGTTTTAACACACACCAATACAAATGCAAACATACCATTTATCAAATAATTTTTAAAAATTTACTATTCAAATAATTACAAAATAAACATTTTTAATACTTACAACCCGATATTCTGATTACATTTTGAAGTTCTTGAAATGTGAATTATTAGTGCATTTTTAAACATTTTAGTTGACTCTTTGACCATTTAAAAATTTCTGCCTTTATCCTCTCCATGAAGACTAGTAAATTAGGAAAAAAATAAATAAATAAAATAAACCTATCCATAAAAATATTCATACAGAATCCAATTTTTTTTTCAGATTTTAATGTAATGGACACCATTAGAAAGAAAATTGAAAAAAATGCAATGAATGCTGGGATTTCTGTTGATGTCATGCCTACAGTTTTCATGTAATTTTAAAATGAACACAAAATTTTAATAAAGTGCCACTGGTGCACTCCATTGCTGCTCTATTCATTTAACAAATTAGATACTGATATGAAATATTTTATCTTATGATGTGTTTAAAGTAGAAATGAGAAGATTAAACAAACAAAAAATAAGGGATTAATTGAAGTTAGTTGCATTTCAATGCAGCTGAAATAAATAAAAGATTCACTCTGTATTATATATGTATATTGTGTCAATCTTGCAAAGAATTTTTCTTTTAATACATATTAATCAAATGTTACTTTTTAGAAAAAATAAATAATGATAATAATGGAAAATATAATATTTGTTTTAAATGTAATGTATCTCTACTCATAAATCATCCAAGTGTTAAATAATTAGAGTAAATAATTATTAAAATAATAATTTTATTGCACCCATTGGGTTGCTATGGTCAATCTTGCATTTGATTGCTAAAATTTTATTTTGTATTAATGAATTTATATATATGCATTGGTTTATATCATAGTTAAATAGTTTAAATATAGTCATGTTCATATGGAATGATACATTGCTATTTTGTTTTAATAAATTAGAGATCAGACTCAGAATGAGTCATCACTGTAGAAGTTTTAGTTTCATTAAACTGAAATTAGAATCTAAAAAAGTGGCTATTCCTTATACATATTGTCATAGAAAGGCTTTATCCCATATTCAGTATATATCTATAATAGAAAACTTATAAGTCAGATGTCTTATATCTATATGTTTATTGATACACAGAGTTGTATTTTAAGTTTACTAAAGTCTGAGTTTGCTGTACAACTAAAGTACTTGATTTTGTACAACTGTATTAATATTAAAATATAATTGAAGATTAAAATTAAATTTAGCAAGGAAATCTTGGACATTTATAAGTAATTATTGCTTTATTTACATACATATGAAATGAGACAATAATATGTAAGAGATTGGAGAAAAGCTTTGTTTAAAGACCAGTTAGTTATATGTCAACTGATCATTGTGCTTTCTAATTAAAGTATTTTTTGTTGTATGCTGTGTTAGCCTTTCTAAAAGTAATATTGTATGGTCAACAGTTATTTATCAGGAATAATTTGTATTCTCTATGATCTAGGCAGATATTGGAAATTGGAGTTGAGTAATGGTCATCATCCTATTAAATAAAAGTTTTTTTAGATATATGCATCAGTCTATTTACTGATATTTAAAGACTGGTGATTCTTGTATAAATTGTATATAAAAAATGTAAAGCATTGAAACATGCTTGGTTTTATCATTATACTATACATATTTTAAAATAACTTAATATGACTTTATATAGCAGTATGAAATGGAAATGGAAGTTACTGCTACTGTCATTGAGTTATGCTTAACCAATAATCAATAAACTATGAAACGAATGGAATGATACCATTGGTTTTTAGTCTATTGGTATTTAAGTTTAATTTATTGATATTGTTGTAAATGATAGAGTGAAAGGGATAGATATTAGATTGATTTATATACAACATAAGTGATCTGAAATCCATATTTATCTATTCAGAGGATCAAGACTTCATCTTAGTTTTAAAAATCCCCAATTATCTCTAAACACCAAATGAAACATCAGTTTGATAAATATAGATGTAAATAATCATAGTTTTATAATAAAAAACTGAACTGGAAGTAATCGCAACTTCCACTGATCTATTCTTAATCAATAGTCAAACATCAACAATCATAAGAAGGGAATGATATGACTAGTAGCTTTCTCTAACATTTGACACTTCATGTTTTTAACAATGGAACATTATAATACTTCCATATGATTGATTTTCTAGATATAGGACCAAGGAAATGATTATTTTGAAACAGGTTGTTAATTTAATGAAAAGTTGTTTATAGAGTTTCAAGGAGTTTTCTGTCTCAAAGCTTATGTGATCTGCTTATTAGACTATAGGTTCAGAGCATTAGTAATCATTTCAGATAACTGCTTAGCCACTCATTCTGAAGAGCTTTATGATGCTAAATATAAAACTATCAAAACATCACTACTGTACTGAGAGTGCAATACTATTATGTGATGCTAAATACATAGACAATTTTGATTTTCAAAAAAATATGAATTACTTCTTTAGCAATTATTCTGAGGCTTGTGGAATCTTTATTCATGACTTATTAATTGACTTGAAATGTGACTGAAAGAATAATTTAGTAACTTCTATAATCTTCTAATTTATTTCTGTTAATTTCCAATTAAAGCTAATTATGTATTTTTCACCACATGATGTATCTATACTTTCATACAAGCAATACCATTCTCCAAATACCTCAATCATGTTAAATTCTCATATTGTTACTATTATTATATAGTACTTAATTCATTATAAAATTGTGTTTTGAAAACAAATATGAAGAACACATAATTTATACAAAGCTATTTGAAAATTTTACATAATGGCTATATACTTGTTGAAAAATTGTTGTAGCATAATTGCATGCTTTATCATTTCCAATCATTTAAATTTTGTTTTTGTTTTTCAGTTTCTCTTTGAATTCATAAATATTATTTTAATAAAAACAATAGTATTTTCAATCCGTCCTCTCAATTTTATTTGCTTATTTTCATTGCAGTCCTGCCAAGTAAGAAATTAAAATAAATTGGTCATTAACTTTATTCTTTTTACTCTTTTTATGATGGATTTTGTTTTATTGATTTACTAATTGATTATTAGTTTGTAATATTTATTTATTAATTCATTTTATGTTTTAGAAATTTTCATTGTGCTTGAGAATGTTTGGGAATTTTTTTTTTATTATTCTTTTTTTATTATTCTCATTCCCATTTGACATGTGTTGAATTTTGATAATAAATTTAAAAATCAATGTCTAAGACAACATTTATAAGAACTTAATTTAACCCATATCATTAAATTGATAAAAAATCAAGTCAGATGACCTAATTTTAATAAAGCTCCTATTTACAAATGTTATATATAGAATAAGTTAAAAACAAACTCTTATGAAGCTTCAAAAATACCCTCAACCTCAGACCGCGGTTTCTGCCTCTAGCGTCATCAGTGAGGTGCTAGGGAATAAAAATACTAGAACTAGTCCAGCATTTTATCAATGCCTAACTATTGAGAAGAAAATCTGAAACTTTCAGACATTTAAATGTCCAAAAATCCAGCTATCTAACTCAAATAGCCGTATGGGACTGAACTAAGTTCAGATACACCATATATTAATAGCTCTAGCAATATAAAATCGCCAAAGCATTAATAGCAAAAAACTAAAATTAAATTGATAAAAAATCAAGTCAGATGACCTAATTTTAATAAAGCTCCTATTTACAAATGTTATATACAGAGTAAGTTAAAAACAAACTCTTATGAAGCTTCAAAAATACCCTCAACCTCAGACCGCGGTTTCTGCCTCTAGCGTCATCAGTGAGGTGCTAGGGAATAAAAATACTAGAACTAGTCCAGCATTTTATCAATGCCTAACTATTGAGAAGAAAATCTGAAACTTTCAGACATTTAAATGTTCAAAAATCCAGCTATCTAACTCAAATAGCCGTATGGGACTGAACTAAGTTCAGATACACCATATATTAATAGCTCTAGCAATATAAAATCGCCAAAGCATTAATAGCAAAAAACTAAAATTAAATTGATAAAAAATCAAGTCAGATGACCTAATTTTAATAAAGCTCCTATTTACAAATGTTATATATAGAGTAAGTTAAAAACAAACTCTTATGAAGCTTCAAAAATACCCTCAACCTCAGACCGCGGTTTCTGCCTCTAGCGTCATCAGTGAGGTGCTAGGGAATAAAAATACTAGAACTAGTCCAGCATTTTATCAATGCCTAACTATTGAGAAGAAAATCTGAAACTTTCAGACATTTAAATGTCCAAAAATCCAGCTATCTAACTCAAATAGCCGTATGGGACTGAACTAAGTTCAGATACACCATATATTAATAGCTCTAGCAATATAAAATCGCCAAAGCATTAATAGCAAAAAACTAAAATTAAATTGATAAAAAATCAAGTCAGATGACCTAATTTTAATAAAGCTCCTATTTACAAATGTTATATATAGAGTAAGTTAAAAACAAACTCTTATGAAGCTTCAAAAATACCCTCAACCTCAGACCGCGGTTTCTGCCTCTAGCGTCATCAGTGAGGTGCTAGGGAATAAAAATACTAGAACTAGTCCAGCATTTTATCAATGCCTAACTATTGAGAAGAAAATCTGAAACTTTCAGACATTTAAATGTCCAAAAATCCAGCTATCTAACTCAAATAGCCGTATGGGACTGAACTAAGTTCAGATACACCATATATTAATAGCTCTAGCAATATAAAATCGCCAAAGCATTAATAGCAAAAAACTAAAATTAAATTGATAAAAAATCAAGTCAGATGACCTAATTTTAATAAAGCTCCTATTTACAAATGTTATATATAGAGTAAGTTAAAAACAAACTCTTATGAAGCTTCAAAAATACCCTCAACCTCAGACTGCGGTTTCTGCCTCTAGCATCATCAGTGAGGTGCTAGGGAATAAAAATACTAGAACTAGTCCAGCATTTTATCAATGCCTAACTATTGAGAAGAAAATCTGAAACTTTCAGACATTTAAATGTCCAAAAATCCAGCTATCTAACTCAAATAGCCGTATGGGACTGAACTAAGTTCAGATACACCATATATTAATAGCTCTAGCAATATAAAATCGCCAAAGCATTAATAGCAAAAAACTAAATTAAATTGATAAAAAATCAAGTCAGATGACCTAATTTTAATAAAGCTCCTATTTACAAATGTTATATATAGAGTAAGTTAAAAACAAACTCTTAGGCATTGATAAAATGCTGGACTAGTTCTAGTATTTTTATTCCCTAGCACCTCACTGATGACGCTAGAGGCAGAAACTGCGGTCTGAGGTTGAGGGTATTTTTGAAGCTTCATAAGAGTTTGTTTTTAACTTACTCTATATATAACCTATATCATTATATACTATTTTTTACTTATAACAAAAATATAATCAATCTTTGAAATTTTCTCAGATTAGTTTGATCTATTTTACTACTAAATGAATTTTAGATTATTTCTATGTTCCTATTTTTATTTTAATTAATTCTCACAATACTAATAATAATTTACAGCTTTTAAGATTCATATAAATTTTTCACATTACTCATGAAAATAGAAAAGCAGTCATTAGATCCAAGTAGAGATTCAATTGCCTGCAAGTATTCTATCTTATTACCAAAACTATCCATGTCATACTAGTAGAGGCTCACTTTAGTAATCCAGTAACATTTAAGTACCTCAAGATTAGTTATGCCCAAATATTATAAAACTTTTTTTTCCAGATGGTATCAATAATTTACCAAATGGTATATAAAAAAATAATTATTCCAGAAATTTTGATATCTGATAGAAAAAACATGATGGTCAAAAAATGACTTGGTAGAGCTGTAAGATTAGATTAGATTCACAAAATTGGTATTGTGATGACACAATTATCCATAAATACCCTCAGTCAAATACAAACTTAGTTCTTTCTCAAACTTCTGCCATTATCATATTCAAAGTTTATTAACATAAGAACCTATACTTATATTTCTTATGTCTGTTTTCTTTTGACATGGATATCACTTCATATATATTTTTTGAATTTTTATGGTAAAGTAAAATTGATGCTAGTTGTTGATGTCAATTATAGATTTATAATTGATGTTTGATGATTTTGAACTCATTTTGCCATGCAATTTTATTCTAATTTGATTAAGATTCCCTGCCCTACATCTTTTTCTCTATCAGCTTTTTGTGAAATATTTTTATTCTTTTAATATCATGTAATTAATAAAATATATATTATTGATAGCTAACTCATTTTGAAAATTCAATCTTTTTCTTATGCCACATTGTATTTGGTTATTAAATCAAAATAGATTGAAGAAGCTCAATTATTTGCTCAATGTTTGTCCTACTGCTATACATCACTGTATGCTTAACTTTATAAAACAACCAATAGACTTCTTTTTATCCAAATTCCAAGATTTCTTAAACTATATGGAGTTGATTTTGGTGATTAATCATGGTTCATATAATTGATGATTGATATACTTGAACTCATTAAATTAAACCAAGCACCTGTCATCTGTTTTTAAAAATTGCAATAAAGCAATAGTTCTTTCTTAGGTTTTTTTTTTTTTGTTAATTTTATATCTTACACATCTTTCTTACTTTTTCTTATGTGATTCAATATTTTACATATCCTGTTGCTCTTAATATCTTTTTGTATCACTTATTTTAACAGTTGTTTGACTTATGAGCTAAATAATTTTATTAATCTCTAAGGTTTTCCATTAGTTTGGTTTGGTTCATCTTCATGCTCTGGAATTGATCACACTTATTCCATCATTATTGGTTCATTATTCCTATTTGTAAATTAGCTTTTAGCAATATTTTTTTTGATTTCAAAGAGCCACCAAAAATACAGAAGATATTTTGAAAGTAGTCTAAGAGAATATGAAGAGGATGATAGAAAGCATAAACAAAGTGGAAATAAAAGAGAACTATTTTTGATTGCTCTTTTATTCTTCCACTCTTTGACATATTTTATTCTTGTGATTTTAACTTTGTTAAATTTTTATTTATTTATTTTTTTCATCTTAATCCTGGTTTGTCACTTGTTTGTTATGCATACCAAATTAGGTTTTTAGTTAATTTTGGACAATCATTCTAGGTGAATTAATGAGCCTTTCCACATTACACTACCCATTCTGTTTGTTCATCAGGATCTCTCATTAATTTGATCATAGACAAAACTGTTACCCTATTCTGTAATTAAAAAAACTCTACACTTTGAATAAGTAATCATTTATACATTCATTTATTCTCTGTAAAGCTATCTTTCATCTCAAATTCTTACTTTATTAATCACATTAATCATATATGGGTATAGAACAGATAGTTTATATTTCTTGTCTTTAGTTATAACTGCCTTTGTCAAATATTGATAAACTAATGCTTCATTAGAACTGTTTCCTCTACTCTCGTATTCCCGTATCCGTTCAACCTTGCTTACAAGTCAATTAAACATATCAGGTATGGATAAATATTTTGAAAATTATACATATTAAAAAGAAGGAAACTGTCCATCTAAAGGTTATAAATAAACAACAATTAATGTCATTAAATTTAAGAAATATAAAGACTAAAGATTGACCACTCATTTCTTAAATTTAGATGGTTATAAACCAGTCATTTATTTACGATTTTGAAAATAAAGAGTAATATTTTTATATCAGCTTGATTTTAAATATGGCATAAGATTTTTTTCGGGGAAATTAGAATTTAATATTGCAGAATAAAAATGAGAGTCTCATTTTTAACAACGTCTAATATAAATAGACTGAGTTTTATAGATGAAAATGTTAAATATACAAAGCTTAATGTGTATGTAAATTAAATGGTATTAAACTACACTTCCAAGATCTATAAAAAATAGCACTCCATGTCAATAAATGTAAGAAATAGATGGACCATCCATTTCTGCTTAGATAATAATTAAGCAATACTTTTTGACAATATAATTATCACTTAAGTTTAAGAAATAAATGATCTATCTATTTTATATAAATTAAGCTATGCATAATTAACATTACATATATGCATTACACACATAGAAATAAGCTCAGTGGAGAGATCATAGATTTTCTAAGCATAATTCAACACTAACAATTTTAATAATTATAAAAAATGGAACAACAAATTAATATGACAATAAATAATTAAATCATCATCTATTATTCAAAATCAAACAGTTATTAGCACGTAAAATATAAATTCACTATCTCAAATAAATCTATGTGTTTCAACCCATCTGTTCCAAATCAAAAATTGCTATAATAATTGGCTACCTAAATGTCATAAATTGCTGTTATTATTTTGAAATATTGTGAATTTTATTGAATAATTTGTTAGATTAACATTCGATAATAGGCATTTATAAATTGAAAAAGTATTATTTAAAAAATCAAATCAAATCGTGAGAGAGAGAAACTCTTCCATTGAGCAACCTATAACTTTTTAACTCGAGAAAAAAATTATTTCTACCCACTTTCTTTTATATTTGCAAGTACAAAATCAATTTTATGAAAGAACATATATATTATACTGGACAGCTTATACTAAGTATCTAACTCTAGAGGGCACCATCAATCTTCTTTTAGCCGAAGATTTATTTTAGGTGACTAGACATTAATTAATGATACATCTATTGTTATTTCTTAATATAAGATCAAATTACCGCTTATATGAGAGAGAGAAAAAGATTATTATCCAAATAAACTATTGATAGACAGACAAAAGTAAGTAATGTCAGGCAAATGTAATCCTTAATAACAATGTTTATTAATGGACTAAAATAAAAGAAAAGAAAAATAAGTAAACTTTGTTTATGGGAGGTTTGAATTGAGTACAATGCAATTTAAATAGAAAGCCCTGACAATTAATATATTATCCTTTTTCCTTTTAACTTCCTTACTATGTACGCTACTGAAATAGACTTTTAGAAACTGTTCTAATGTAGTATATCTGTGTATAACCTTTGACTCAACATTCTATATTATCAATAAAATCTTGGTCAGTTTCATTAACACTATCAGCTCATATTTTCCATTAAATCTCATGTGGGTGACCAGACTCATATCACTAGAAAAGGGCAGCAAAAATAATAAGGGCATGATTAACCAAAGTTAAACATAAGTGGCATATATATATATAAGGTATGGGAAGATCTTTATAAGCTTGACCATACAAGCATAATAAAGATGACAATTTAAACTCTAGACAAACAGGTTAAAAGATGTAATATATAAACATGAGCATGATAGAACATTGCTGGTCATAGGATACTTAAGTTTCACCAATATATGTAGTGATAATTATATAAAAGGCATGGAAATCTGTTCCAAAGTGTTATCTATGTGAAAGTAATAAAGAGTGTGATTCAAGCAGTAGATAATCCAGGTTAAAAAAGATAATATATAAAATGAGCCCGGCAGAAATGTCACTAAGGAAAAGGCTTACAGATAAATAAATCACAAGTGGTATTAAAAAATAAATCGACTTTATGCACCCATCACATAAGCAGAATACAATTTTTGTTTATATATACATATGATAAAATATTACCCAAGGCATTTGACACTTTTAGTATATATAAAGCTGATTGTATACCTATATATATATAACTGTTTATACAAGTTTTAAACATTATTCGAAAATAGCAGTTTAATAAGAAGATTAATTTATATTCGATGTTAATAACTTAAAACTTATTTTATTTGCTAAAAACATTTAGATTTCTCTCAATCACAAAAGGGAAGGGAGAGAATCTATAAATTTGAGAATAGCAATTTAATCATTTTAACTATAGATTTTATTTTAATTGTCAAAACTTTAAAAGAAAAAAGAGTTGATTTAAAACATACTTGTAAAAAATAAGCACAAAATTAACACATCCATAAAAAAATAAAATTAATGATGTCAATACAAAATTGGATATCAATAGAATTAAGTAATATGAACACTTAATCTAAAATTACTTATACTAAGACATATATATATGGGTCAATAAATACAACTGAAGTCACTCATTCCTTACTGAAATATAAAATAGAATTCATATTGAGTTACTGTAAGACCATAGGTGTTGTAAAACTTTTTCTATATGTACAAATTATTTGCAAGAGTATATACCCTTTATGACTAAATCCTTTTGAGAGATGTTCTGTGGTGAGGTTGGTTGTTGGCAATTTTAGGAAGTCAATCTTTGCAAAGTGAATTTAGATCATATTGTCAAATGAAGTTAATACTTGGTGTGAGAAGTTTGTTTTATGTAAGTTTAGCTGCACATATTAACTGAGACTGTGTCAAGGAATAATTGCAGAATACTAATGTAGAACCATCTTGGAGGCGAATAATAATAAAGAGTTTCTCTTGAAGACTGAAGATTAATAATTGCAAATAATTAACAAGTAATGAGCAAAGAATGGAGAGTAACTGATTTTTAGTAGGCTTTTATAAAGCTCCTGCTTGTTGTTCTACCAACAGAAATTTCCTAGAATCTTCTTGATCAATAAAATATAAAATATTTTCAGGTAAGCCAGCATTTTTAACTTTAATTAATAAATTTCAAGCTAATTGTTCTAATTGCAAAATTTCTATGACAATGCTTAATTTAATAAAACTGCATATTTTTGTTAGATTCTTTCTTTATCACTAGAACTTAATGTATTATTTTTCAGATTAGGTGCTGTCTTTTAAATCTACAATTGTATACAAGGTATTAAAAATTTGATATGAAGTTCATTTTTCTTGTAAAAAGAAATTATTACATTCTATCATCCAATAAAAATTTTTTTTTACAATTTATGTATGCACAATGTATATTATACCACAATGAGTATAACACAATTTTCATAAAAAATTACAAATTAATTGATAATTAAAATTTAACTGAACCAACTGATGTATATTGAAGCAGTCAATCTGATACTCAGTTTGAGCTTCACAGCTCACTCAGAATTTCCCACCACCAAACCATATGCAAACTCCATCCTTACATGCATATACACATTTATTAACACATTTTTTTGTTTAATTATTAAAATAATCACTGATGTAGATATTTACTAATATATTAATTTAAATATCTTAAATGAATAAATATTTTAAATTATTTTAATTTGTACATGTGCATAATGAATACATATATATCATAGGTGAGGGGAGATTACTTGTAAAATATTTATATTATCAAAATATGTTATATTAATTTGTATTTTTAAAATTGTTAAATTTTATTATTTATTTTATTAATGGTGGTCAGAAAAGGTTGATGCAATTCTGCTAAATATTCTCAAATGCAATTAAATCAATTAACCGGAAATTCATTAGTCCAAATTGAAATGTTATAATTTTATCCACTTCAAATTTGTTTTAAAATCTAAGGTTATATTTTAAAACAATCATTTGAGAAATTCTTAGCAGGATTGCATTGTCTTAAAACTTACAAGAATAAAGGTGTGCATCTGATCTGCAAATTGCACATCGATAAAGTATACAAAATGCTTCAGGTCAAGTAGCTAAAAGCATTCCAGAACAACTTAAAAATCATATAAATAGTCATGGATTTGAACACCAGGAAAACAAGTAATTTGATAATAGCAATGGCCAGCCAAATCCACACTTGTTGTGCCTTTAACTCAATATATTGTGATTAGGCCAACTTCACTTTTTTTGCCATTCCAAAATGCCATCTTTCCCAACATCATTGCCCAGGATTTAGATTCTCATGAACTATAACTATGTATCTATATACTAAATAATGAAAGTGCTACCTGCCTGACCAATGTGAATGAAAGCTATATCTAGTCTCTAATGGACACTGCTTTCAAAACAGATAACCCATTTAGCCTTAAGCATTATTACACTTATTATTTAAGTAATATTTTGGGTGCAATTTGAAAATGACAATTGCAATTTGTAATGTTATAAATGACTCTTTATTTGTCTGCATTCAGCACAGGTTATATTTACCTATTTATAAAGGTTTATTTAAACTTCTTCCGAATAATAATTTTAATCTCTATACTCAAGTTACAAACTTTAGTGTCTTTAGTAATATATGAGAACATTAATGGAGATGGGATTCCACCTCTATTGTTAAAAGGAGGTTGCCTTGACAAAGGTTGTCTTGACAACAGTTTGAAATTCTTGATTGTTATCTATATTAGGATTGTCTAAGTGTTGACTGTTTTCTAATGATTGTATATATATATAAAATTTAAGGTCTGGCAAAGCATCGCAATATATATAAATGATGTTACAGACAATACAGTCTATATATTGTATGCACTTTAAATTACCATAACAAGAAATAATTAATTTAATATGTGGTTTTATAGAAATATGTGAGCACATTTAGTGATCTTTTGGCATATCTTTACTTTTGTTTCCCATATACTTTACAACTCTCCATAAATTTGATTTTAATAACTTTTCTGATTTCTTTTTTTTTTTATAAGTTTGAGTTAACACTTTCTTAGACCAAAGTCATCATTTCAATGTAAAGGTATTTATTATCAATATCAGTATCATCCTGCTCCATAGCTTACCTTATTTAGTTGGTTGGCTGCTTAGAAGATGAGGGATCTATTCAAATATGTTACCATTCCTTGATGCTAAGTATAGTGATTATTTTAATTTTCAAAAAATGTAATTACTTTCTTTGATAGTTTTTATCATGCTTTTGTCATCTTCATAGTCTATAACTATATTTCACGTTTGTCAATAAGTCATTTTCTTTTTTATAATGATTGATCAAGGTTTATTATTGTTTTTAATCTGACTAACACAAGAATTTATCAATTGTTATCATCTTTTAGCTCTTCATTGTAAATGTCTAAAGAACACTGATTATATACTTAACATCACATAATATATCTACATTTACAAGTTATCAGCACTCCACTATTTAAATATTTTAAACCTGCTAAGTTCACTTATTTTATTTGCATTACTATATAATGGTTATCTTTTAAATTTTCTTTTTTTTTTTTTAAAGAAAAGATGTAAAAAACAGATTTTTTTTTTTCTCACATGTCATAGCATCAGCAGGGAAGCAAACTCGCTAACCCGGGACAACTGCTTGTAAAGCTGCTATCGCTGACCGCTTGACCACCAATGCTTGACTACAACAGATAATTATTTACAGAAAATTATTTACATTTTTACAAAAACGTCTATATTATTAATTATTTAAAAATCATTTTTTCATAATCTATTAAAAAGTAATCTTTCTTTTCATTCATATTGTTAGAATTATTGCTTAGTGTGATTTTGTATGTTCTCACTATCAGTTGTCATTGTCAGTTATTATACTTGCAGATTTATCTCAATTTTTAAAATAACTGTATTTTAATAAAATAGCAATATTATTTTTAAATTATAAAACAATTTCTTTCCTCTTTTGTTTCCTTGCTTTTCTTTTACTGATTTTTATTTTTATTTTTACACATTCTTATGTTACTATAATCTACAATAGATAGTGTCTTGTTTTGGTTTATGTATTATATATATATATATATTACCAAAAATAACCTTTCATTTTAATTTTTTTCAATTTTTTTTTTAACTGTTGAATGGTGAAAATGACTGAATTAATTAATAGGTATATTGAATGAAGATTTCTGCCCTAATTGTTTTCCTCTAAATCTTGACATCACAGTCATTATGGAAGCATTAATTGTACCTGGTGTTTTCCTGAAAGTTTGGGATGATATTTTAATTGTATTATACATTGGACTACTTCCATCATCTAATATAAGTAGTGAATGTCTTTAGAAAAATAGAACTTTATTTAAATATTCCAAATACATTCAATTGTTAGTAAGAGCATGTGTTAATATATGTGCAATATTTTGAGAGGTATTATTCTCCCCTCTGCTTCAGAAAATGCTGGCCTGCCTAGTGACAGTACTAGCATGCTAGTACTGCCGCTGATCAGGCCAGCAACATCTGAAAAAAAGGGGGAAATAATAGCTCTCAAGATAGTGTATATATTCTAACCTGGGTGTTGTTACTAACAGTTAAATGTACTTAGAATATTTAGATAAAGTTAAATTTTTCTAAAGACATTTAATAATTATATTAGATGATGAAAATAGTCCAATATATAAATACCATTAATTGTACCTTATTATATAAATTTATTGTTACCAAGTTTGTATTTACATATTCAGCCTCAGGAATAAGCTTCTATTTACTTATAACTGTTTTACTTTATTGGATTTAACTTCAAATTCAGATAACATAATGAAGGAATTATGCGCACAAAATTTCACACAATACTTCATTATTATTTTCATTATTAAAGCAATCAGATCTCTGGCACTAAAAGCAAATAAAAGAACATCTATGGTTCTGATATTTTTATTATAATAAAGTAAAAGTTCTAAAGACATTTTCTGGAATTGTTTCTCAAAGAGAAAGAAAAACTATTCTAACAATTATCAAAACCAACTATCCATCATCAAAAACAATAAATTATGTACTATTTCAGTAGAAAAGCATCAGTAAAAATCATCTACTAATTGATTCTTTAACAAACATATAAAATACATTTTTTTCATATTACTGATTATATTTGAAGGATATCCCTTTTTCTTTGCTATTGCTATAATAACAAGTAATTAATCTAAGATACTACTTATATTTCCTTAACAATACTAACAATTTCTTTAGTTTCAAGTTTTTATCACTGACTTTTGTTGATTAGATTTTTTTCTAAATTGTTAGCAATATTTTTAATAAACTTCAGATGGCAGTTCAAACTTACTTGGCTACTAAAAAAATGAGCATTTAAATTATGTTCTATGCATCTTTTATCTTTCATGTAAATTTTCATTAGCTGTTAATTGAATTAAGTATTGTAAATTTTAGAAGAAAATGTAATTATCTTCATCAACTTTCATAAAGTTATTATGTATAGTGCACAAGGCTTAGTCATTCTAATAAATATTTTACTCTGATTTTTTTCAGTATATCTGAAATATATGAAGTTCTTCAATACTAAAATATAAGAATTAAAACAACAATTAAGATATAAAATGTTGAACTAAAAAACAATCACAACAAAAAAACTCGTCAGACATACTGCACTTGTAATGGTAACATGGCAATATAAATATTATACTTTTTGAAGATGTCAGCTTTATTATTTATTATAATGGATAGTGATCTCTTATGTTTCATAAAATAAAATTTTACTGAGTCTGTAATTGATTGAAATATCAAAGAAATTGTTTACTTTTTAATCCAGAATGTATATGCAAGCATTACTGTATTATCTCAACAATGAAACAAAATTGATGGCGCCTATTATTAAATGATATTTTAAATAGAAAAAGTATGAACTGTAAACTTGATTTCATTCATTACATAAAGTTTATATTGATTAAACTGATATTCTTAATATCTAATGATTGAAGAAGTAAAAACTTCCCTAGGAGCATATTATGAAATAGATGATGAATTATTTATGTGAAGATTTTGAAAGAAGCTGAAAAAGAATTATGAATAGTTAAAACCTTAGCTATAAAGTAAAAATGATTGCTATTGAAAATAAAAACAGAAATCACTTTGCAATCTGGACAGTGAATCAGATGAACTGTAAATGTAAATAAAAGAAATAAAGAATAATCTAAAAAAAAAAAATGAAGTGAAAAAAGATAAAAATTAATATGGATATCAGGAGATATATTAACTGCAAACAAAAAAAGATAAACTTAAAAAGAACAAAAATATTTTTTTAAAGAAGCAGAGTAGAAGTTTTTTTAAAATATTTATGAAAGACAAAATAAAATAATAGAGATAATTTTTTTTATATTAAATGCTTTTATTGACTGTGCACTAAAAAGAAATAAAATAATTGTTTCTTCAACCACAATGTAATTTTTGAATTTAACTTGAAATAAAAGCATGGAGGGATGTGTCCAGAAATTAATTAAGTCAATTCCTTGTTATAAAAAATAATGATTGATTTAATTAATTTCTGGATCTCCATCCCCTTTCAAATTTTTATTTCAAGTTAAATCTTAAAACTCTAATTGTAGTTGAAAAAACAATTATTTTATTTTTTTTATAGTGCAGTCAATAAAAGCATTTAATATATATAAAAAATTATCTCTATTATTTTTAAGTTTTTAGTATTGGCACAATAAACTATATTGTACTTCAAATTGGCTGGATACTTATGGTTGATATATATATTGTTATTACAATAGTTTTTAATTAATGGATATTTTTATTTGTAATATAAAAATAGGGATTGACTTAATTTCTGGACATAAGAAATATCTAATGCCTTGTATATAAAAAATATGTATATTTTAAATATATATATTAGTATGTGTAAATAATTATATGTGTATAATGAAGCAGTAACTAAGTTTTATATTTAAAATTATTTGACAGTTTTCCTTTCTATTTTAAAAGTTTCTTTTTAAAAAAAATTCTAAAGAAGAAAATTTGTCATCATTGTTTAAAAAAAATATTGCTAGTTTTATTTTTTAACTTCAGATTGTTTTAAGTAATATGAGTTTTCTAATTAAACTGTATTTTTTAAACAATTGTTTTAAAATAAAAATATAAACTGTAAAACAATTTTAAATAGAAAACTTAGTTACTGATTTATTATACATATAAAGTTATGTACACATATTAAATATTAAACATTAAATCACCCCACGTGGTTAAGAAATTCAGTATCGCCCTCTGTGAACTAATATATAAATACGAACACTAATGTATTTATATCTTAGTTCACAGAGGGCAGTACTGAATTTCTTAACCATGTGGGGTGATTTAATGTTTAATATTTGTATATTTATTTCAGTATAGCATTATGCACTGAGATTATTTTCTACATATTAAATAGTATATATACATTAAGAGATTGAAATAGTTTTTAAAGTATTAAATTGAAAGAAAACAATTAATCTGCCCTCTTACAACCATTCTTTAAACCAAATGAGAATTCTAAGCATTATTGTTAAGCTCAATATATGAAATTATTGAATATTTTTCATATTTTTTTTCATCCTCTGCTCAATATCTATAAAACTAGTTGATATACTGAAAGGTTAAGTTCTTCAAATAGATAAGTGTGATATAATTTAATGATATATTAATTTTCAAGTAATTCTATTGAATTTAAATATATTAAACCTCAATTATAAAATTTCATTCTAACTTGAAAAAGACCAAAAGTTAAAAACAAGCAAACAGATTTTCAAAAATCAAAGCACATTTAATGAAATACATTACTCTGAAAAATTTTAGCTAATGGAAAATCTTTGCAATTTTAGTTTTGAAATCACAGAAATTGTTGGCAATGTGTCAGAAAAATTTGCAATAATCTGAAGAAGAATCAATAAAAGTATTCTTCTTATAAAGAAGAAGAAAACATTTTCATTCATATTTCAGAGAATGAAGTTTTGTCAGTGTATGGAAACTATTACATCTTAAACCAGATGCAAATAAAATTAGTCTGAAAATTATAAAATGTAAATTAGAGCCTCACATTGCAAAAAGGCTGACAGATATGTAAACCAGTTCAAAAAATAATTGAAAAGCAATAAACACTGCTGATGCATGAGGGTTAATAGAAAAATCCATGCAAAAACAAAAAAAATTTGGTTCATATATGTTTTATTAATTATGGCAAGACTTAGTTCATTACAAACAAGTATTATTATAGCAATAAGTTCTTTCAAACCTGAAAAACTCTTTTAAAAACACAATTTTTTTATTTTTTTTATTTTTGCAAAATGGAATCTTAATACATATGTAAAAAATGTGATTATGTACTTCTTTTACTTATTTCTAAATATTTAATGAATATTGCAATCAATTAAGTCTTCTCATCAAATGTTTATTTATAAACAAAAAATTTTGTTGTCTCTTTATAACTTTTTCAGTGAGTTCTAATTAGGAAATTTTTGACATTTTGATTGGAATATGAACTTATACATGAGGAAAAATAATTTTATATATTACAGTTAATGCATGAACTAAATATAAAAATGTTATGATTTCTGTGATAATCAGTGATATTGTGTGAAATAAGTGATGAGACATTTCTAATCCAAACTAAAAACAAAATTAATTGTAAATAAATAATAAAATAATTATAAATATAAAATAGTTTTATGTAAATAAAATTAACTGTAAAAATAATTTATCATATATTATAACATAACAAATGTACAAATGCACCTATAACTATGGATCCTGAACTGAATTCAGATCTATATGACTATGCAAATTAATGAGCTTAAATTGAAAACATTATTGGGTTTTTATTTTGGACCCAAAGCTTTATAGTTAGCTAAAAAGGTAAAAGGTGGCTGCTTGAGGATTGCATTAGTTACTAAGATCTAGGTGCAGTGCTCTCAGATCCAAGGCTTCTCAGTGATGAAAGCCACAAGATAGAAACTAGTCTGGGGATATCGAATGAATAGCACTAGATAGGAATTTTATGCACAAACCTTCTTGCATCCATTGATTACTCTGGATTGCATTGAGTAATGCTATTATTGTATGGAGAGTTTTGCCTCTGTGTAAACAGCTTGTGTAAGTGTAAAGAATGGTGATCATATGATGTTTGGTAATTATATATTGCATTCACATTTTATTTTTATGAAGATCATCATCATTATTGATATTGTTATTAAACCACTAAACATCACATGATCATCATTTCTTATGTTTGCTCAAGCTGTTAAAACAGGCAAAATCCTCCATACAGTAGTGCCACTTAGTGTAAGCCAGAGTAACCTTCTTGCATTCATTGATTACTCTGGTTTGCACTAAGTGGCACTACTGTATGAAGAGTTTTGCCTGTTTTATCGATATTATTATTATTAGAAGGTAACAAGTTGATATTAATTCCTGATGACCATGCAAATAGCATTTTTTCATAATGAGTACCATTGATTTGGCTTTTAAACTTTTCAACACACATTTATTTTTGCTCTGATTTCAGATTGTAGTTAAAAGTAATATAAAATAAAGTCTGTAAGAATAGTCCCTTTTTCATGATGTTTTATAATGCATTAAAAATTGCTGTAATTGAAATTCAGGCATACAAATTCTTAAGGAAAAACTTTTAATAAACACTGTATTTATTTTCAGAAAAAAAAATTTAATTGCAAATATAATCTGACAAAACCAAAGGCATTTTTCAGTATTAATTACTTAGCCAGGCATGGCCACCTGTTGGTATTGTTGCCAGTCTAAAACAGCTATAAATGCCATTTACATGACCTACACTTAAGGCTAAAAAAATAGTTGTGTTTATAGCCATTGCAGATCTCTTGATGGCATTGCACAGAAATATTATGGCCTGTTTTGTGCTTCATGACACTTCATGCGAATTCGCACAATTCACTGGTCACTACCTATCGACAAGTCTGGCTAAGTAATTAGTACCCAATTTTTCTTTATTTTATTTGAGAATTATAATGAAGATTGACAACCAGTATGCCATATAAAAATAAAATGATTAAAGTATAATACATAGTGATAAGAAAATATGTTAAATTTCTTTGTGGTAATTAATAATGATCAGTATTAGTTAATATTTTTAATTTAGTTTTAATCAAATTTTATAAGAAAAATAGTTAATGATTTTGAAAGGAAAGAATTAATGAGTACATTTATTTTTTAATTATTATTTTTAAATATAGCTAGATGTATGTAAAATCTCTCTTTACATTTAGTTGTGAAAATTTATTTATTTATTTATTTATTGTAAAAAGCAATAATAATTACCGGAGATGTTAACTGAGTTATAAAATGTTAGTAAAGAAGAGATATAATCATTTTAACAGCTAAGTGAATATGATAGGGTGTTAGAATTAAATTTAATTTAGGAAATTTAATTTGTTTAGTGTAATTGTGAGTCATGAAAGTATAATTAATATTTAGTTCAGTAGTGTTGGTGATATTCCCATGTCATTAAGAATATACTTTTTGATATATACTTAATGTTAAAAAAGTGATGCCTTACTAGATGATTTAAATAGCAAGTTTCATGATTAGTAATATTTTATTATTAAATAACTTATTCAGATTTATATAATATAATAGACATGAAGTAAATATATACGTATTAGTAGAATTCTATGTATAAGATAGAAATTTTAACTTGACTGAGCTAGGAGTTAGTTGTTGTTATTTACATCCATCATATCATAATAGTAAGTGGACATCCCAGCAGAGTACAGCTCATATATATAATTAAATTACCCCAACTTCAAAAATAAATGAGACTATCCAAAAAATAAATTTTATAACACAACCATTGGTTTTACTTTTAAAAGCAGACATCTCAAATACAAAGGACTAAAAACTTACTAACAAATATATATTATATATAGTTTGCATATATGTGTTTGTAAGTTTTTAATCCTTTGCACTTGAAAAGTCTGCTTTTAGCAATGAAACCAAAGATTGTGATATAGAGTTTATTTTATTTGGCTAATCTGGTTACTTTTGATATTGTGGTAATTTTAATTATTTTATTGACTAGTTTAGCTTTAGGCTTTTAATGTTTATATATTGAGGCAGATGCTTTGCTATGTCTCAAACTTATATATGTAGAATAATAGGAGTTTCGGTTTTAATAATTCTACTTGTAAATTAATTTAATATTTTTTCTAGTTTAATTTTATATTAAATGTGTTATAAAAGTACAGTCACAAGTATACACACACACACGAATCACTAAAATAATTTGCATTTACTAGAAGTAAATTTTATTTAAAAAAATAAAATTTATTATCTTTTATGCAATGTTATTTTTAAAACTTTGTAGAACAATGCTCAACCTCAAAATAAAATTTTAATCTGTTGTAATAACAAAATTTAAGAGTTAAAATTGTTCAGATAAGACATGTAATGAATTAATTAATATGGAATGTTAAAATGTTTTATTTTAAGTGATTGAAATGTTCTATTTTAATTGATTAAAAACCTGGCTATTTTAAGATGTTAATCTAGAAAAATTTGTGTGAAAAAACAATAGGCTAAATGGAAAATCTCATCAATATCTATTATTTTATTTAAGTGATTCATTTATTAATTTAGTCTATTAAGTTTATAAAAGCTATTCATTTATTAGCAATGTTCATTGATCATTCATCCAAGTTTTTCTATGCTCTTAGTCAAGATTGTTTTCCAGATATTGGAACTCTTAATTTTATGTTACAAGCTACATTTCTTGTCAGATCTTTTATTAGTGACAAGTGGCCCACAGTAGTAAAATAAACTGACCCAATTTTCCTAGTGATGTTTTCAAAATATGGTGGGCTAGATACCTCACCAAAATGAACTCCATGCTCTGAGATAAGCCTTCATCATTCAACATGTCATAAAATCCTACATCCTTAGAAAGGTAACCTCCTAAATCCAATCTACAAAGAAGACTCTCAACTGACTGCCCAGGAAATGACAACTATGGAATAGAAAAGTAGCTACCTCTTCAATAAATCAGGAAACTAAAGCAACAACTTTGATCAATTTAACAGTAATATAAACTTTTACATACAATAATAAGTCAGATATTATAATAAGTGTTTTCCTTACAAATATGCACATTGTTCGATTTAAATGTTTTATTTTATGCAACTATTAATTGATTACTTATATGTAAGTCATGTATGAATGTTTTACTGTTTTTTAAAGTATGCTTGAATTTAAAATTTATTATATTAATATATATATATAACCTTGAAGGAAAATTTCTTTTCTTATGTTGAGAATTTTGACAATTTTAAATGAGGTCTTAATTTTACAATAAGTATTGTTATTGTAGTATAATTTGATCCCCCTCCCCTTTTCTCTTAAAGTTTTTTTTTTTTTTTTTTTAAGAAAACAAGTTAGAAGTTTAATTAATCAGAAAAAGATTTTTTTTTCCTATGTCATAGTATCGGCCGGGACGCGAACCCACAACCGTCTGCAACCAACTACTTGCTTGCATGGCAGCTGCGATACCTCTCGGCTAACAACGCAAGACCAAAATCAGAAAAAGATTTTAAAGAAGATTTATAATAATGTCCAAAATCAACTTTTTATTTTAAATAGCATTAATCAGTTTATATATGTGTGATTAGAATTTAGATTTGCTAAAACATTTTAACGCTTGTGCATAATATGCCTTATATAAAACTATTCATATATTTGTGCGTGAATACCTAAAGCAAATGTATACATAGACCACTGCTATTTTATAGAACTTTTATTTTACTTCACCAGGGTAGATAAGTATCTACATGGTCAATATTATTATTGTATTCCCTCTGGTGGCCCAGATTGTCTACTGCCTTCATTGCAATCTGACTTTGGTATAGTCGGCACACCTGTTTTGTTTGTTATTATCAGTATATATTGGCAAATTTTTCAGAGTCTCTGACTGTGACATTTCAGTCAAGCTCATGTTCTTTTAAACTGGGGCTACCAATTGTTGAATTATTGACTCATTTGTTTTTTGCATGGTAAGCTTAGAAAGAGCTTATCTTGTCTCTTTTATATAAAATAGTCCATCTTATTTTACATATAATTCTTTGGTGGTTAAGATATTGTTGCACACACATGTTTTTATTGTCAATGCGTATATGCATCATATATTATAACACACACATATAGTATACATTTCATCCTATTTTATAAAACACTGTTAAAATATTATTTTAATTTTGTTGAAATAACTGAGAAGAGGAATCAATTTAACTGTTGAAGCTGTCAATAATAAAGTACTCTCTTAAGACCATTTCATAGATGTAATATTAATTAATCTTAAGATTTCTTTATTTTTAATAAGCATTATTATTATATTTATTAAATTAATTTGGCTGATATTTGTTTACTGCGTCTGTCTATCAATTGTTTAATACCCTAAGCTAAGCTAATGTCAGTGGCACGTAATTTATATTATATCAGGATGCTCATCATCATTAGAAATATTTGGTCACTTCAAATAAATTTTTTAAGTTCATTAAGAATCTTAGTCATTAAGTATCTTAGTAGCGCCCACAAGTGACTAATATTCTTAATACATTGGCTGTCCAGTACATATATATATAGCCAATATGTCACATGTGTATTGTGTAATATTTAAAAAAATAGTAGTAAAAATATCTTTTAAAAACAAAATCACAATAAAATCATAAAATTATTTTAAAATTATAGATTTTATATTTATTTAAATATGTTTAAACAATTTTCATTTTAAAAGAATAAAAGAAAATTATTGAAGTTTTTTTTAAATATTTTTTTTAAGATGTAAACTCTCGTAAAATAATTAATTAAAAAAAGGAATAATATTTAAACATTATTGTGTAAAGATTATAATGTGGAGAAAATGCATAAATGGAACAATTAACAAATTTACAAACAAACAAACAAAAAAAGAAAATTATCTGAATAACATATTTTTAAAATACAAATTTATATAAAAGAAAAAAAATAGTGACTCGCAGTTGTAATTTTGAGTTGAATTTGAGTGGAAAACATTTAATGTTATAGAATTAATGTCTTCCAATTAGTATTAGGAAACAGTAACTATATATACTTTGTTTTGATATTTATTAACTTAGACCAGTTAGCCATAAATTATAAAACAATAGCTTTTTTTAATATTTTGCTGCTGCCAAGCAATTGACAAAATTACATTAAAAAGGGTAGTCTGAAACTTTATAAAAAAATCGTGCTGACACATAACTCCAGAGAATATACAGAAAAAAACATTAAAAAGACAAAAATACCATAGTCAATAGTCTTTGTTAAAAGAACTATTAAAATTATTCAGGTATTTTTATCTGATTTATATCTGCAACAGCAATTATTTAAATGAATATGTGCTCTTTTTTAATTCTATATTAATTTTAACATTTCCATTAAATTTGTATATGACAAATACGTTCATGAAACACATGTATGTGTATGGATCGTCTTAATCATTCATTTAAAAAAAAAGTTAATTTATTGTTATTTAAAAAAAAAAAACATTTTTAACTTTTAATATAGTTTTTTAGAAAATATATTATTTTAAAAGTTTGGGGAAAACTTGCTTTTCTTTTCTAAAAAAAAATTTTTTAAAAAGAAATTTTAAAATTGTATTTAATGATGAAGTAATTTTATCCAAATTTCCAAAATTATTTATTTAATGATTATTAATATTCTTTTTTTTTTCATATGTCATAACCCACAACAACTGTCTGCAAGCTACTGCCTGCTTGCCAGCTGTGCTGACTTCTCGGCTAACAATGCTTGACTAATATTCTTTAAATCAAGAATTAATTTGTTATGAACTGTAGATGATTAATTTTCTGTCTTATTATTTATTTATTAAATTGCAGTATTTATATAGACTATTTTAGAAGGTAAAGTTTTTATTTTTATTAGTTAATTAACCATAGTCCAAAACTAATAAATATCCATATCAAAAAAAGGTAATGTTAATTGGCAATTTATAGTTAGATTAATCAAAGTCTAAAGAATACTATTGTATACCATCAATGAAAACATGACACATATTTTATATGATTAAAAATATCATGATCTAAAGTATGAAACAAGCATGTATCAATTAATATAAATCTTTGCTCTTGAATTGTGGTAAAATATCTTGATAACTAATGCACAAAATCTAAACTAGATAGCTAATATATTCTTTTCTTTTTATCTTTATTTCAATTATTGGAGTATTTTGATGCATGTATTTTATTATAAATATATCAAGTATTTGTAAATAGTGCAACAAGTTGTTGCTATTGATTGATTGATATAATAATCATCTGACCTATTATGCATGTTTGAATCATCATTAGTGGATATGGTTGACACTAAATGGATGATCCTCATTTCTTTTGATTTCATTATATTAAATACATACACATACAAACTGACATATTTTGTGTTTAATCAATACTATATGTATATATCAGCAACATCTATTTATATTCACATATTAATATATGACATATCTATGAAATATACTATATTTTATTTTAATGTCCCCTAGCTATGATCATGTATGACTTTCCTTATAGTTTAATACATATTCTCTATTGTACTATCCTATAGATTTGCAGTACTTTCAGGATATACATATACACTTTTATATACATATATATTTTTTAACTTATAAGAAGAAAAACTGAGGATCAGACACTAACCTAAATATATACTGTCAGAGCCTCTTACTAACAATGTCTCTACCATCCTGATGATGATGAAATCCTGTGGCTAAGTTTAGTGGGTTATTATAGTAAAATTTACTATGGAGACATGCATTAAAATACAAGAGAATTTAAACTAATAATAAAAGCATATTATTATGATGTAGACAAATAAATTAAGAAGAGGAGAAACCTCACTCATTGCCATATTAAAATGCATTCCCCCAAGTAGTATAAGTATTTGCATTTGATATAAAATCTTATAATGAATTTATTTTATTATATCTTCTTGAAATATCTTAAGGAACAAATATTAATCAACAATCCATTTATTGCCATGATCAGATCTAACATACTCTTCTAGAGTAAAAGTCAATATGCTTTTCTTATAGTACAATGAACTATAATTAGTTTCTTAATGCCATACTATTGACTTCTGCTATAATAAAATTAATTTGAATAGTCATGAAATAATATAAAATGATTTCAGGGTTCTTTCTTTACTAATTTTGAATATTAATCATCCTATCATGTTGTTGAATAAATGAATGACATTCTAGTAGGCTAAAGGAGGCATGCACTTCTCTTCAAGCTAATGCTTCCCAATATATTATAATAACAACAACAATTAATTAAAGACATGTTTAGTATAACTAATAATCATATTTTTAAAAAATATAAATTTGTAAAAGTCAAAGTCTTTCCCCCAGGATGACATTTGAGTATCTAGAAAGAACGGGTACCCTTTATATCATTCTAATATTTTTAACAAAACAATTTAAAATCAATTTCTAAAATAATGTATTGTTTGTGAAATAATAAATAATATGCAGTCTGAAATGTATAATGAATTCCAAATAAAATCTAATAAATATTTAATTCTTTCAAATGCAACTCCAATCTTTGGAATTATAATACTAATGCAACTTTTGCATTTTTATGTTTGGATCTGTGTCTTATAAATTGATTATCTGATTTACCAAGATTTCAGTAACATAATTAATAATTCAGAACTTAAGAAATCATATATAAAAAACAAAGACTAAATTCTAATAATAATAAATACATTTATTGACATTTAACATCACATTTACATTTTACAAAATTTATTTACATCTTTTTGCCAAAGAAAGATCATCTGCAAACATAGGAATTGTTTTATTCTACAGGATGCAATAAAAATAACATAATCTCTTACACACTTGCAAAAATTCTTGATCACTTATACAAACATTTGGATAATTAATTTTATGACATAGTCATCTTGAAATAAAACTACTTCACTATTTTGCTAACTTATTTTTAACATATTTTTCGGGCTATGCCATTTTTATAAAATACTTATTTACTAAAAATTTTCAAAATATAATAAAACAAAAATATATCTAAGATACACTTTTATGTCCAGTAAGCTACTATTGCTTATCATATTAACTTGTAATATTCTATTGATAGCATTTACAAAACACACTAAAATTAGAAAAACTTAAATCTAACTACAGATGGCTGAATTTTTTTACCAGCAAAGTATTATAATAATATTAATTATTTTACAAATGCAAATAAGAAAATTATTGTCTGGCATTATTTACTTAACAATAAAAATACATGAAAACACTTCAGAAGCCATGCACACAACATACTAAATTTTGCCCATGTCCACATAATAAATTATTTTAACTCTTTAATTGTCTTACGAACCAATTGGTGAATTACTTCTGGATAGTGATAATGATAATGTTGCACATGTGCACCTTTTGTTACACTATTCACACAAATAAATATTAAATTACTAACATATATGTTAGTTTGCTTGTAACTGTTGGCAAGGCACAACAGTATAATACATAAAACAGGCAAAAACTCTCCATACAGTAGTGCCACTCAGTGCAAGCCAGAGTAATCAATGGATGCCAGAAGATTTGTGTGTAAAATCCCTATCTAGTGCCTACTCATTGAATATCCCCATTGATTACTCTGGCTTGCACTAAGTGGCACTACTGTATGGAGAGTTTTTGACTGTTTTAACAGCTTGAGCATTCACAAGAAATGGTGATCATGTGATGTTTAATACAATATATACATTATTTCCCTTAGCTAAACACTGGATAGAAAAGTGTTCTTGAAGTGACTATACATTTCAAAATTTTATCATATCACTGCCATGACAATCTTAAAATATCCATATCTTCACTGTACATTGTGGGAATAATTAAATATCTTCATGAGGCAGAAAAGCTCCTCTGAGCTAACTACACAACTGGAATAAAACAATGGTATATTCCAACACCTTTTTTCAGGTAAATATATGTGTAAACAATGTCTTAACACAGTATATATCACAGGAAATATCCTCTTTAGGGATCATGCTATAGTGGTTAAGCATGAATATAATAAAAATATTGAAATATAATCCTCTCATGAGAAATAAATACTAAACATTAGGTAGAGCACACCCAAATCCTTTAAAGTACACTAACTTTATTTAAATCTTATAATATAACTTAAATAAATTATTAATCAACTTGAAAAACTAATTTAACAATGATATGACATAAATAAATCCACTAACTTAACTAGCTTAGATTTTTTAAGCATGAAAATTAACTTTACTCAGTCTTTTATTATATCTAACTTTATTTACTTTTCATTCTTTATAAAACCAAAAATAAACTAAACCCCAATCCTCTTAAAAGCATATTTATTAATTCATTATTAGAGCTATTCCAATAACTTTTAAGGTATTACAAATTTTATATTTAGTACTTATAATTATTTGAATATTAATTATACCAATTAAACCAAATCTTAGATAGCATAATCCCTACATATTTTACTTTAGAATATTTTATTTAGAATAGTACAGTATGCAATAGCACAAGATCACAACATGTATAATGAATTAAAATTTATATGGATTGTTATTATAATAAATAGAAATGAAAAGATAATATCTATTAAATAGAGATAAATGTTGATTTTTGATGTTACTAGAAATTATTAATTACTACTAATTAACAATTTCTGAGGCTAAGCAAGTTTTTCTCATAAACTATAATTATAAGACTGCCAACAAAAAAGTTTTTTATAGGTTTAAAAGAAAAACTTGCATAGCCTCAGGGGCTCTTAATTAGCAGTAATTGATAATTTCTTAGTAACATTAAAAGAAGTTTATCTCTATTTGATGTTACTATTAAAGCAGTATATTTCATTTTAGTGCTTAAGAAATGTACTTTAGGAAATCTCTTAAATTCTGCAGAGTTTTTAGCATCTCCATTAGAAACATTTTATTACAAAAAATTTTGTACCATATTAAAATTTAGGAAGAAAAAAATTAAGAAAAAATGCATGTGATTTCAGTATAGTCTGGAAAAAATATGATTGATAAATATGATCACATAAGATTAAATTTGTTACATTTAAGAAGATGAATTTAATGAGGATACTCAAAGATGAAAAAAGGCTGTTGCCATATCATAAGTCATATCGACTCATAAAATTTATTAACTTTACAATTTTCAATATTTTTGTTTATTTACATTTTTTGGATAAAGCACCACGCCATATGAAATATGCATTCATTTAAAAATAACCATATATATATTCTAACCAAATGAAATTTGAAAAAGAGTCTTTTCTAATTAAATGAAATTTTAGAGAGTCATTTCTAACCAACTAAAATTTTAAGGAGTGTTATTTCTCAAGTATCAATTAAATATGCCCTGCATCAATGATATATATTCTAGTATAATAAATATAGATTAAATAATTTCTAAGTAAAGATTCAATACAATAACTTTTCAAGTATAATGTATAGACCAATATACTTCACACGTATAAATTAAATATAATCTCCTTCGTGCGACCGCGTTACAAGCTAATTGTAACCAAATAAAAATCAATTCAAACAAACGGAAAGGTTATTCTTTATTTTGCCAACTTTATCAAAACTTATTGAATTAATATAAAACGTATTTTGCAATCTCTAGATCGGTCATTTGCATGGTATTTTAAATATAACTAAAACGATTGGGAGAGGTTACAAATATCATATATATTATTGGATAGTTTAAGCTAATTATAACTTTATTCTTACCAATGAGAATTTTATTCAAATGATCGCACATCCACGTTATGGATTGATTGTACTATATTCAAATCTATATGGCATTTACACACTTGCAGATAAATTGCATGCCAATTACAATATTTTAAGGATGGATCGATGGATACGTCATCATTCCCAGCTGACACTATTTCTGAGGCCTACTGAGATGATGATGATGATACATAACATCTATAAGCTTAATTTCCAGAGTGCCAAATTGCAACTCTAATACCATATACAGGCTAAATCTTAATTCAATATTCTTAGTAATAATATTTCATGAATGGGTTAATACACAATCGATTTAGAGAACACTGAGAACGCATTAAAATTGACAATATTAATATCTTTAAGAATTCCAGGTTATTCTCAGCGCCTTCCCCATTCACTATGATTAAAGCTACAATTAAATTTTATTCTAATTATAAAGTTCTATATTTATCTCCAGCTTCCTGATCCACTCCTCCATCATCTTTACATCAATATGTCTATTACACATTTATTTAACCATTAAAATTTACCATTTTATTTTCTTTTACTAGCTCATTTCCTCTCATTATAATCTCTTCTCAGGGTTTTTTTTCGAACAATTAGGTGTGGAAATCGAATAAGCTGCCATAGGTTATTGGGGATAAACATTCCTCTCTTGATCGCCTCCAAAGTGATCTCGGTTGTCTTTAATGCAGTTTAATATCAATTTACATTAAAGCTGGAATATTTTAAGCTTATTAAATCTTTATAAACACATCATAAAACATAGTCGCAATTATAACAAAATTATATAAAAATAAATGTGTCTAGAGAGGTTTGAATACAATGGATGGAGAAATGATTTTATGCCCACCCTCTGCACTCGCTATCACACAATACTATCTCTATTCACGATTTATATTTCAACAATATTAAATTATTTGGTAATTTTACGCATTTAAAATTAACCTTTTAAATAGTTTTACTAAATATCAGTTACATATATGATAATTCAAATATTCATAATAATATATTGATGTATGATTGGATTGGAAATATCTAGATAATAATAACCCACAAAAACATGGAGACACACGCAAATTTTATTTAAAACAAATAACAAATTTTATTTGACAAACTATAATTCAACATCAATACAAAAACATATAAATTACATTATATCTACACTTTCTTTTTACCTTAAATATAGCAAATACCAGTTTCTTCCCATTTACAATGCTTTCTCTTTTATTACTGATATATTTTAGAAAATACATAATCGATTTCTGCCCTAATTAAATTTAATAATTTTAATTAACAAATCTAAAGTTGATATTCCCTCACAAATTTCTTGATCTTATCCTATCATCCTGATTAAATATTCTTTTGCCCTAATCTTTACAACAGAGATATTTTAATAATAGTAAGACTAAGTCATTGCAAATAAATTGGCATTAAGACCAACCATCATCATAGTGCATGCACTATATGCTCATGTTCTTATAACATAATAATATTTTAACAATATTACCTTTCCAGCGAAGTTCTCAGCTGGCCATGTAAATATTATTAAATAAATTTATATACGCATTGCTCATGCCCAATCATTTGTAAGTTTTATTTAACCCTTAAAGTTATTAACTTAATTATTTTTGGCTCAAATGCTAAATCAAATCTACAAAAACAATATTCAAATACACCAATTGCACATACATTATCTGCATTCATTCTGACATTAAATTGAGTTTGCGACCTGGTATCCAATACTTATAATAATGCTCATCATGGCTATCCTCTCATACACACATAAGGAATATCAAATATTAATATGAGGCAGGCCATGACCCAAATAAGAGAGAACCTTTTTACTAAGGTTGAGATATGCTAGGATTTTTATCGCTAGTCATATAAAAACATAGGTATACCAAATACCTCTGGCCATCAAAATAAGAAACCTTACGGTGTAGAGAATATTCAAGTGGGAAAATTCTTCCACTGGGTTCAAATACTTTATGAATATAGCATAAATCTTAGTGAGTTAAACTTCACTGAGTTTGTGGAGATCTCGGTCTATCCACACCCATACAGGTCGAAACATCAAATTATACAAGTAAAACTTTCACAACTTTAATATTCTTGCAAATTAGTGTACTGGAATAGGAGCCCACAAATTTTCCAAGCATAAATCAGCTTGTTTCTGGCCTTAAATCTATAATAATAATAATAAGCAATAAGAAATGCGCATAAAATCTCAAAACTATTTCCATGCACTTTTATAAAATAAAATAAACATGATGATGATGCAATTCAATAGCCAAGCAATTCATCTATAAGTCTCGAGCATTTGACAATAACTTCTGATGCCAACAATAATATCTCTGTTTTTTTTAATTAAAAAAAATTGTTTGTAAAGCATTTTAAATAAGGAATATCAGAAGACATGATATAGATTTCATCTACCCCCAAAATGACCATGATAGCAAAAGCATTTAAATAAACATATATAAAATCATCTGAAATCAATTTCTACCCCCAAAATAATACAATAGTAATTATTACATGAATTAATTTTAAAATAGATGATATACGTGATACACTACAAAGAAAGAAATTCGTATTTATATATATATATATATTAAATGTCCTACACACATAAAGAATGAATAATAATAATAATAATAATAATAATAATAATAATAATAATAATAATAATAATAATAATGATTATACTTATATAAGTCTTTTAGCAGGTGTCTTTCCAGGTTACTGATTTCTCCCTTTTTTTCTTCTCCTTGACTGGTTTATAATAGCATATAAGTCCTTGTAGTAAAAAGTTCTTTTGATAGAGTTCGGTTCCTTTGCTATCATATATACAGTTTTTATTTTGCTGAAAGCATTCCTCATTTCCAACTCTAGGTAGATTACCTTTAAACTTTGTAATTTTCTGCAGGTTTCAGTTAAACAGCCTTCATTTAACTTTTTCACAATATCAGTCTGTTTTTGATTGTCCTTTTCCAATTTTAATTTCATTTTATATATTTAAATTGACTTACATATACATCAAACTTTTGAGTTTTAAATTTTACTATTTGCATATATAAAAATGATATTAAACTCAAATTTTAACTTCTGTGGTTTAAATTTTATTACCATATGTTGAATAGCTAACTTCTGGAGGTTCCAAGTGTGTGCCCACTTAAAATTTACTCACTATACATTGTCTTCTTTTAATTAAGACAATGTTTGATTTAGCCAAATTATTCTGAAGAGACAAAAAAGTACAATAAAAACAATTTTAAATTTTATAACAGTTTTCTTTAAGTCAATGAAAGAAAACTACAACAGATAAGCCAGTTCAAAATAAAAGCCCCTTTTTATTTTCCTTTAACACAGCTTTTATAGAGACATCCATCTATTTATTATCTTTATAATTAATTGACATGTTGCCCCTTCTCAATTAATTTTAACCTTTTTGCTCTTTCAAAAAAAAACAGGCACAAATTTCATTCTAAACAGACACAATTAACTTTACAGTTAACAGTTATAATTTCCAATTAATTTTTGGTATTTGACAGACCAGACTGACCATCATCGTTAATGGGCCAAATTAACGGTCCACTTAAATTCCTTGGTGAGACCTGTGTCCTCTAAGGAATGATAATTAACTGAGTAATATAACACTTGAACTCACACCAGAAGTAATCTTACTTTTTCCCTTTAATAGTGAAACCAGATATATATTACAGCTGTTTCAAACTCAGACTTTAAATTAAATTTAGCTGCTAATATTAAACTTATTAAAAATGATTTTAATTTCTTATTTAAAATTGCTTTACAACATGTAAGAAATTATTATTAATTGTAAATTGTACCATTAAGATCTACAATTAATTTATATACACACACATCCCAGGTATATACTTTTCTTTAAATTTAGATTTTTAATGCCTTAATCTTTATTTATTACAACTATTCTACCTATATTATTATATATATTTTTTAAATTTACTTTCATGAATTATTTATTTATAACCTAGCATAAAATAATGACCACTCATCATCACTATCTAATATAGTTTTCAACAGTCACACATCTCCCTATCAACAATTGTGTAAATCTTGCTTTTTCTAATATTTTCTTAATATCAATTTAACCCATAAATTAAATAAAATAATCCTCTGGTTATAAACACATTAACAGTAAATTTTTAGACTGCTTACTAGTCAAACATATGCAATTCCTTATAAATATGGGTTCAAACTCGGTCTTGACTAAAATTTTCTTATTACAGAAAAAAAAATACATATATTATGAGGAAAATTTGGATGGAACCTTCTCTTTCATAGCTAACTTAAAAAATGGAGCCTTGGACAAATCCAAGGGCTACAATATATATATATATATACGTATGGTATTTTTAGTTGATTCGAATAAATACACCTGAATTAATAGACCTTAATCTCAGTGAATAACTTGTTTTAATTTTTTCTTAGTTCAGTTTAAGTGAAAATAGAAATCGAATTACTGAAAAAAATATTTTTTACAAATCTTAAAAATAGTTTACATCAATTAGTAAAAATATTATTGAATGAAACAATCTGCACTTAATAATATTTAATTATAAGATTAGATATATTGCTTTGAAGAAATATAGACATCGATTTATAATATTATTACATATATATATGACACTTTATTTGCATCCATCTGGTAACAAAACCGTTTTAATTCTTTAAAACCACATTGATTCTTTAGGATCCATTGATTTATGATTGGAGGCAATCTGTTTAACTAACTCTTTGAAAGTATCTTTGCTGAAATGGATAATAATGATATTCCATGACAAAATCTGATATATTCTTTTTATTTATAAAAATTGAAATGAGATAAGCATTTTTATGATTAGACAGTACAAATATTCCTAAAAATTTTCAATAATTTTGAATCTGACATATTTTGACATTTTTTTCAAATATTTTATTAAAACATAGTTTTTCCATTTTTAATATTACAAAGAATTGTTTTGATTCGTTTAAGCTGGACATTTTTTTTTTCAATCTAAATGTATAAATAAAATGGATATATCATTAAAAGTTATCACCTTAAATTCCTGTATCATGATTTAAGAGATTTCTATTTCTGGATTAACAGGACTGTGATACCATTTTTTCAGTACCCATGTTTCTTTCATGCATAAAAAATCTGGAGTGGTCACAATCAGTTAATGTCTGTATCTTTTTGCAGTTTTAATTCATTAATCCATTTTTAAACCTTTTTTGTTAATCATTGAATTTCTGTGTTTAGATCTGTAATTTATTATTTTACCAAATGGAAAATGCCATTTTGTTTTCCCTTTACTCAATCCATTAATAATAAAATCATTATCAGAATCCCAATCATGACTCTTCTTTTTAATGAATCCAAAAATAAATTTACTTGTCCCCATAACACACTTTTAAAAGAATTCCATATTTCAATAATATGATAATGCTAGAGATCCAAATTAATAATTTTATTGTTTAAAGCTGATGAAATTTAGAATAGGTATTAGATAAAGAATGAAGATTTATTTTCTTGTGAATATGATTGAAATAATATCTATTTTTGATATATCTATAATTTTCATTTTTGGCTTATATTAATCTTAGGCAAAATTCTCAATGAATGCCAGAAGGCTTTTGCATAAAATCCCTTTCTAGTGCCTACTCATCCAATATCCCCAGACTAGTTTCTAGCTTAAGAAATGGTAATCATGTGATGTTTAGTGGTTTTATACTAATCTATGATCTGTCCAACAACCTGTGCTTCTAAGTATTCATGCAATATAAACTTCTTTTGTATTTTGATTCTTAAATATAATATAATCTACTAAATACTGTTGTTTTGAGAAGCAATGCATCCATATTTCTCTATAGTGGATTTTCTGTTTGAACAAAATATTTATAAGAGTTATTCATGTACTGCACACAAATTCAATAATGAGAGACTATTTGAATTTACAAAACTAATACTATCATTTTAAAACAACTCTTGGAAAAATCTGTCATTTATACAAAACAATTCATTAAAGGAGTTTGAAAATGTTAATATTTTAATGGTATTGCTGTAAGAATGTTATTAAGCAAGGAATAAAAGCTTTTTTTCTGAATTCTCTGAATCTAAGATTGAAGCTTAGGCATTAATAAAATGAATAATAGTATTATTGTGCAAGAAAGTTTTAACACAATTAGTCTTTCATTGATACAATAAGCAATTTCAAAAATGAGAGGTATTAGAATTAATAGTAGTCCATTACCATGCATTATACATTCACTGATCGCTCTGGACTTTCTAAAAACTTGTAGTTATTCATCTGTTCTATTAAAGTTCTTCCTCTGTGAGATAAGTGTTACTAAAAGCAGATATATCAAAATTAAATCTTTTTAGATTTTTAGTCACCATACCAGTGTTACATTTTGGTCTTGTATCAAGTTAATGTCATAATTCTATATACTTATATTTAGGAAAAATAGAATTATAATAGCTATCTTTACTATTCTACTGCCTTTTATTTTACCATTGATTTAATTATTTTTATTATAGTGATAAATAATAAGTTAGGCATGACAACCTAGCCAGGTAATATGATGCAAATCATTTTTGAATCACATTGTTAGGTTCCTATCTTTGTAATAGATAAGGGCATCTCTAATGAGACCTGTCTAATGTAATCCTTTGCCATCTAGAGCTTTGTTTCAAATATAATTTTAACAGACACATTATACAGTGTACTTTCTTGGAAAAAGATCCTAATTAAGAACTGCTAGGCTCATCATTTCCTTCTTAATTCTTAAGGGTTTGAACAAAAAAAAAAGAATTGACAAACATGCATTGCCAGTGAGACAGTTATGTAATAATATGACTAATAACATGAAAGGCCCATGATGACCAGACTCTATATTAATTGAAGTGCCTAAAAAAAAGAAAGAAAAAATGTTTGTATCAGAAAAAGTTATTTCATTCTACAAGACAGGAACACTTTTGTTCAAGTGATGTTTATCTGAAGGTCACACCATTGTCTTGCACCTGTGAAACTATATAGCATATATAAATAAAAAAACTTAATTTTTAAAAAATATACATTACATTTCAGTAGAATAATAACAAAAAAACAATTATAGTTAGCAATTTTATAATAAATAAATATTGCACTGTAATATAAAACTATTTTTTTGTTTTTTAAGAAAACCCTTTTCTGCTAATAAATGTAAGGATATTTGATCAAGTAAATTAGTTTCACTCTTTTTGAAAAAAAAGTACTATATTGTGATAAAATAAAAAAATTAAATGACTTATTTTATTAAAAAAAAAAATTATTTTATGAAAATATATCGCATCAGTTAGTTGTATGGAGTATTTCATAATTGCAGTGACAAAAAAGAATACTGTGAAATAAAAAATCAAAATTAAAAAAATAATTACTTTTTATTAATTTATAACTTTTAAATTTTATTTATTTAGTTATTTGAATCATTGATATTAAATATTTCATTACGGCATATTATTAAATTTTTAAAAAAAAGTATAAAAATAAGTTTTGTAGCATTCATTTAAAAGCAAGATTTAAACATAATCTTAGTAATTTAAAAAAATCAATTATAAATAAAAATTATTAAAAAACAGATACAAAAGAAAATATAATTAAGTACAATTATAAATTTATTTAAACGCACATTGATTATGTAAGTAATATTTACTAAGGCTGTAAACCTCTAGAATAGGCACATGAAAATGCGAAGGCAGGGACCAGGTCTTAACCACAAGCTTATGCTTTGGAAGAAAAGAGGAAAACCCTTCTTTACTTCAATCTACTTTCTATATGAATAGGTGAAGCTGAAGCAGTTAGATCTGAGAGCGTGAAGCTACTCAATACTAAATTTAAAAATAGAAAGTAAATCATTCTTCCTCAGAAGCACAGTTCAAACACAGGCATTTAATCTGCAAGGATACTCTCAGTCCAGTCATCAAATAGAGACTTTAAGGAAATAAAAGTAACTAACTCAATTCTCAAACTCAAATGTAAATATAAGAACCAATCTTAATTTTCTAGCTAAGATAGCCACTCTTATTTCCTTAAAGTCTCTATCTTGTGTCTGAGGTGAGAGTATCCTTGCAGATTGAACACTTCTGTTTAATGGCACTTGTGAGGAAGAATGATTATTTTCTATAGTTTATGACAATATAAAACACAGCACTTGCAACATTACATTATTTAAAAATAATACAAATTAAGCAAAATGCTACAGCTTACCTGAAATAAGAATTAGATACAGAAAATAATAAACTCACATAGATAATATTAAAAATAATAACGATGTTAATAATAACAACAAAAATTAATGTAGTAATAATATGTAATCCAGAACAACTAAGTTTGCATTTTACTATTATTAGGTCTAAAGTTTTGTTACAGACATTATGAAAAATCTAAAAATTGGAGTCAACATAATCTAAGCTCAAAACATTCCGCAAAATATAATTAATCATAGTGGAATTCAATTTATTAATTAAGAACAAATGGTATAATTTTTTTATATATATAAATGATCAATCATTAGAATATAACTTCTGGAATTATGCAATTATAATCAAACAAACTGTCTTTTTATAAACACAGAATCAAAAAAAAAAAAAACAGCAATGATCCATAAATATTAGTAAGTCAAAATAAAAGTTATTTAAAACTGTGACAGTTTAGACAATTTAATAACTTTGGAGTTATAATTTTGTTCATTAAATTAATGTTCACATCACCAATAAAAACAATATTTAAAACAAGGATATTATTAAAAACTTGTTTTAATTCTCAATGAAAAAAATCAATATTTAATGAAAATGAATGATGTAAAGCCATGAAAGAAATATCATCTTTATTTACTAAAACAAAAAAGTGCTATATCCTCAGAACTTTTGATATCAAGCATAACAATATTGAAATAATGTAGATATCTTACATAAAACATAACTCCGCTGATATCTTACATAAAACAAAACACCTCTTGATTTGCCTTCTAATCTAGTGCTCACTATTGTAATGTAACTTCTAAATGTTTTGTTCATCATTATATATCCAGGTTTTCATCAAAGTAATTACATCATATATCATAGTCAGAATTATAAAATAAGCCAAAAAGTATCAAAGTTTGGGTTAACCTTCAAATATTTATAGCAAATATTTAATCCAGTATTTATATTATGACCTATGGAGTTTTGAATTATCAAATATTTTATGAGTTGTAAAGATTGGATACTCTCCTTTGTTCTAATTTATATAGGTGAAATATTTTGTACCTGAAAATAAATTTATCCATCCATAAAGTAAATAAATTTATCTATACCCCTAAATTTTTGTCTAACTGTCCATAATAGTTTCCAGTTATATGTGGTAAATCTAATATATATATATATATTAAAAATCTTAAATGACCCATATCTTTCACAAGTTTTCTGAACACTCATATCCCAAAAAACTTAGGCAATCACCATATATTCTCATCCAAAAAAAAAGTTAACATTTGTATCTCTAAGTTGTCTGTTTGATTTGCCAATGAACTATTTATTTCCTTATAAAAATTAGCAATTGTAACCACACAAAAAATTTTGTTTATTATCTTTCATATGTCATAGCATCGGTAAACCACAACCGTCTACAACCAACTACTTGCTTGAAAGGCAGCTGTGATAACCTCTTGGCTAACAATGCTTGACAAATTATATCTTAAAATATACTATTAATGTCTTCCCCCATTTTACATACAACAGTATGTATTTGATTGCAATCCAGTATAAATGGTTTTTAAATTGTTTATCATATCCAGAACAGTTGGTAATAAATTCAGTTTGTTTCATAAATCTAAATTAGTTATATGTGTATCTATCTAATTTTTGATTCCATATGTTACACATTTTACATCCCCAAAGATCTCTTTTCTTAATCATTTTATTGTAAGTACAAATGATTATTGAAGAGCAAATAAAATGCAATTGATTGCCACAGATTTTACTAATAATATATTGACTATGAACGGATAAACTATTACCACAAGAATTATATAAAATAATATTTTTATTTGAATTATCCATAATAAGTTTAGACATTAGCAACAATAGATAAATAAGTTATTTTTTTAAAACTGAGTCCACCATAACTAAACATAAGTGAAGCTTTTATTATTATTAAAGCAAAACTAAAATATTATGTAACTCTAATTACATAAAATTATCCAATTATAACTATAAAATATGCATTACTTATAAAATATATTAAATAGGTAAAGTTACATTAAATGATATATTTATAATGTATTTTAAAATTTTCTTTATAAAAGTTTATATCAAAATTTATATACATAGTGTACTGTAATCACCCTTCAACTATCCATACTAACTCATACCACTGATACACATGACCAGACACATGTAGAAAACATAAATTATCACCAATGTACATATTTCATGCTGAATCAGCACTCACTAGTTGGGCCAGATTATTTATCATCATCCACCCCCCACACACACACACATATATATATATATATATATATAAAATCAGTGCTCAGGTAATTATTAAGATAGCAATTGTTCACACTTTAATAGACAGGCTTCAATCTACTCCAACTCTTCAGCCATTTATACCATTAAAAATCTGATGATGGAAAGCCCAAATCCCATGCTGATGCCAATATTATTGTTATGCCCATGTTGACCTCTAGTCACTCTGATCCCTCGTGTATACACTATCAATTTAAATACATAGAAGAGGGAAGGGTAGGATGCAGGCTTAATGTGTAATATTTGAAATATATGCATTCTTCATATACCTGGAACTTAACTGTAAACTGAACACTGATTATATATGTGTGTGACAGATGATAATCTGGACCAATTGGTTCAGCATGAAATATGTATATTGCTGATTATTTACCTTTTCTATATGTGTGTGGTCAAGTGTATCAGTGGTATAAGATAGTGTGAATAGTTGAAGGGTGCTTGAAATTCTGTGTTCAAACACCCTATATTTACATAGTGTACTGGTAATGTATACACTCATAGACATGTTGGTTAGCATCCAATTTTGACTTAAACTGAAATAAACTTGTAGTCATAAATAATAATTTTTCAATTATTTGTTTCAAAGCTGTGATATAAGTATCCCAGTAGTTGATTGCAAATCCTGCATTCTTGCATTGCTTTATTTGAATTTGATTTATGATATTTAACATTGATATTCCTTTTTTTGCATGTAATCCTTTATTCTATTAGCAAGCTTGCTGTAGAGGATAAGACAATTCATGATACTTTGTTTCTAATCTATTTTAAAGACTTTTTTGTAATTTTTTCACATAAAAAAGGATCGCTTATAATTGAGCTTTCCATTGAAGTTAAAATTATGTTAAACTTTGTATTTATAGCCATTTCATAAAAACTGCATCAAACTTACTTGAATTTATTGATGAACATTATAGCATTTTCCTTTACAAGTGCTTTTCTTTAGAATATACTTACAATTTAATAAGCACTTAATTTATTACTAATTATCATTTATTACATTGCAAATTATTGTTTTTTTAAAAACTTTGACAAAGATTTTAAAATTTAAATGTTTATGAGTATTTTTAATACATTTTATGTATTTGCATGAATATTTTTAACTTAAAATAATTCATATTTTCCTAGGCCTAAACCATGATTTTATATTTTGAACAAATTATAATTAACTACACTCTTAGATAGTCAGCCCAAGTAAAAAACATTAGTAGACAAAATTCATCTTAGGTTTATTAATGCAAATGTTCTGAGACAAGAATATCCTGTATCTCAGATTATTTTTAGAAAATGGACTTTAATTTATAAATGTGGGGGAAAGACTTTTAGATAAAAGAATTGAAAAAGATCAGGATTGTTTGATGACATTTCTGAGATTTTTTTGCAATAGATGAAAATCTTATGATTAAAGTTTTAGACAGACTACTTCAAAAAAATATTGGTGTAAATTTAGTATGAGTCAGTGAAAGAAAGATGAATGTAGAAGGTTTAAATATAGAAATTCAGGTAGATAAACTTACTTAGGTATTGATATAAAATAAATTTAAAGACAGTAATTAAGTAAATGTGAAGCAAAATACAATTGAAAAATAAATATAATTAAAATATTATACTGTTTTATTATGAAAAGGAAACAGTATTTTCATTATAGCATATATCATAGTATGATAATATACTTGAGAGAAAAAATAATGAAATATGAATAAAGTTATAGAATGGTTTGGAGATATATACTTGGAGTAATATCAAAAATAAAAATTAATGAAGTTCATTATATTATTATTTATACTTGGAGTGCACATGTATTGAAACGGTCAGTTTCATCCATCTGCCTGTTTCACTTATGTAACCCACACATCTATCTATATGCCAGGTTTAAACCCTCCCAGAGTACCCTTCTGAATAACATTAATTTATTATAGATGCAGAATCACGTATATATATATGCGAGCAGTATGTCTGTAATTTAATTGAATATGTATAGATTACAGATATGTATCAATTTTATAAATATTTCTAATTTAGGAAATATTTTAGTCTAAATTATTTATGTTAATGGTATATATATTACAGATAGGTAAATTCATTTTATAGACATTTTTATTTTAAGAAATATTTTAGTTAAATTATTTAGCAACTTATTATTGTATTAGTAAAATCGCATATACATATCTCCTGTTATTCTGCATTTATTCTACCGCCTCTGGTTATAAAGTGTTTTCTGCTAATTACAGGGTAAATTTGTCAAAAATAACATTCGATTTTGTAAAACAGATTTAAAGTAGGTCACGCATCTAGTCCTAAAACAGTCCTAAAATAGCGTGGATATTGTTTGAAATATATAATGTTAACAACAGATAAGCAAGAAAACAGAATCTAAATTACTTTGTTATCACTAAAATTGTTTGTCTAAATAAAGAAATGAGTTTTTCTGCCAGTGGGAATAATTAAATGTTTGGCTAAAATAAAATGGATTGTTCAGCTACGCAAAAAAATAACAAGTGTGCAGATTTCAAAAGGTATAAATACTTGAAGTTTTATTAACAAAGGGATTAATCATATATATATTAAGTGAACTTATAGGCCGAATCCACGTCGGTTCCACCTTAAAATGTGCGAGTAGAGGCCGTAATCCACCGCCTCTCCTCGCAGAGAATGGAGAGCTTTGGTCCAATGAAACCTAATGCCACCACCAGCAAAGGTAGCCCATGGAAAAATCTCTATTAACTGTGCATCATCATCAAAAGTCAACTTATTATCATCCCAAGTGCTTCAAAACCAGCTGCAATGGAAACAACTAAACGGTAAAATTTTCTCAGAGCTCTTGTCTATAAACTGTGACTTTCGTTTCTCTATTTTTTAAAAGCTAGCTATTCACTAAATCTGCTTTCATCAAACACCTTTACTAAAATCTACAAAGAAGATTGTTAAATGCTAAGTCTTGCCTGATTATAAAATTTAAATTCTCTTTTATAATATAAAACTCGAATGCTCTTTTAAATTGTAAAACTCCTAATAATCTATTTTAAATGTACAATTTTCTGCGGTCTTTTTATGCCTATTTCTAAATCTATTCAATTTTGTTTTATGATTTTATCATTTCAATATAATATGTGTATTTAATATGCCAAATGACTCGAAACCGCAAGTATTTCTAAATATCATTTTAGCTTATCGATTTGCGAAGATAATTTCAAATCTTCACTATAATTTAATATTAATCAATTGAATCATTATTCTTCATTCTCACTCGCTGTTTCGAGATCATATTATGTTACTGATTAAGTTTTGGGTATCAATATTATAATAATCAGTTATCTAGCTATTTTATGCAGTTTGCTTAATTTTAGTTATGAATTATAACTATTTATATATATAACTTGTATATCATCGGAACTAGCCACAGAAATATTTTCAAAGCATATTTTAATATTTTATTCGTAATTACCCTGCAAATATGCTTTATCCTCCTTAGATTTATTTATGTTGAGATGCAGGGGATAATATTAAATTAGGTTATTAATTAATTTAGTCCCTTAATAGTATATTTAAAATACTAAATTTGAGAACTGGATTATATAGATATGTAAATATACGCTATCTAATATTAAGGCACGATAATGTAATGTTACGCGATTGCATTATATATATGTATAAGTTGAAGATGTGTCTTTACAAAGTACGCAATGTACACTTATCAGCTTGCTGCATGATTTTCGATGACGTGCTGGCGGAGGTCACTCTCATCCACTTTAGTTCAGGTTCAAGCACACTTTTAGGACTAGGGCACAAGGACCTAGATGATTCATAATGCTTATCCGACTACCTGAACTACTAATGTTCTTATTCACGGCAGGTTGAGTGGTCTTAGGGCAAATCGAGTCTTTGGAGACTGAAGCCTGTGAATAATGACTCATTCACACCCTTTTGCTTAGTTAATATTTTAATATGTGCCATAGAGAATATAGATAAACCTATCATAAATAAGTTTTCTCTCCCTTTTATATTAAACGCTTATCTAGCATTAGTATACATCCTAATCTAGGCTAACATGCTAACCTGCATATCTCTGAGCCTAATTACATGCTCGAATTAACTTTGTATTAAATAGACGCCATAGGAGCATTATGATAGTTAGTTATATAACTTTGGCTATAAAGTTCTGCCTGATCTAGTAGACTACAAAAGAGCTAGAAATTTGGCATATTAATTAATATAGGCATGAAATTCCAATACTGCCCTACGCATTGTTAAATGCTTATAATGAAATATATAACACGAATCTCAGCAGTTATCTAATGCCTGCGAGCGTTATATCTCACGTTCCCACCATATAATTTGGTATGTTTTAATTTATTGTTTGCTATTGTTTTATTAAAGTAATCATATTTAAAATTATAACTCGTTTGCATATTTTATTGTCCGTGAATTCATTTTGTCCAACTCTATATTTAATTACACATACACTATTTCATATATATGTAGATCAGCCTGTTAAGTTATATAATTAATTACTTAGCCATATGTGTATATATCTTATCAAATCATTGATAAATTAGTTCAATTATGAGTCTCTTGTTTTACTGGGAGTGACTGCTGGACCGAGAGTGAATTGATTGTCTGTGTACATTGAGGAATGTCATCCATATGGTAGTAAATCATTGAGCAGAGGTGAAAGGGTTGAATGTTAGTCGGATTCTGGATCACAGCATCTGGATTTGATCAGCTTTAGTGTATTTTGCCTATATGTTAGATTTTGTTACGTGGAGGAACAATTCTTACCATTACAGTATGCCATAGTAAATTTTTAAAATGGTTGAGTTTTTATATGAAAGAAGTAAAGTGTAAGATAAAGTTTTTTGACATATAAGGTAACATAAGCTCTGTTTTGCCAACATATGCTATTTTATTTATCTACTATGCAAAAATAAAAAAAAATAGCAAACAAATGAAACAAAAAAAAAACAATATTTTATTTCACTTTTAACCAGCTTGATGATAGTAATGTCAGATATATTTTCCACATTTTGTCATTATCAGTTTTTATCAGCCTATTATTTGTATAAAAGTATGATATGGTAGTATTTCCCCATAATTTACAATAATACAATTTTTTCCACTAAAAATTGCATTGTTTTGTACTATATAGGGTATATGAGCACAGACTTTCACATGACCCACCACTCTCTACACTATCTTATAACACTGATACACTTGAACACATATATGTTCAAAAGATAAATAATCACCAATATACATATTTCATGCTAAACCAGCAATCATCAGTTGGTCCAGATTACCATCTCTACCCATATATGGTATAAGTGCTCAGATATATATTAAGATAGCCAAACCTTATACTTTAATGAACAGGCTTCAATCTACTCCACACTTCAACTCTTCAACTATCCATCCATTTGAAAATCTGATGATAGAATGCTCAAAGGCCACCCTGAGACCAAGATCCCTGTCATGCCCATGTTGACCTAAGGTCAATCTGACCCCTCATGTACAGAACATAATCCATTTAATACATATACAAGGGATGGGAAAACATCTTTATTATATAATAACTGAAGCACACAGGCTTATTATATACCTGTCCATTAAAGTATAAGGTTTGGCTATCTTAATATATTTCTGAGTACTTATAGCATATATGTGTAGAGATGGTAATCTGGGCCAACTGATGATTGCTGGTTTAGCATGAAATATGTATATTGGCGATTATTTATCTTTTCAACATATATGTGTTTAAGTGTATCAGTGTTATGAGATAGTGTAGAGAGTGGTAGGTCATGTGGTCTGTGCTCATATATCCTATATATTACACATAGATACAGGTATATAATAAGCCCGTGTGTTTTAATTGTTTTCTACATAAAATTTCACACTGATAATGTTAGTAGAGAGGAAGAAAAGACTGCTGCTAAATTAAACTGAAATAACAAAAAACAAATTCTGCCAGATAATCCACAATATATAACAGTACTAACTATGGAATGGCATCAAGAACCACAAGCAAGCACGATATCATTAAATAATGTTGTAATAAATTTTATAATAAATGATTATGTGATTGAAATAACTGTAATACTAGAAAATTTATTGAGAGATAGTTTCTTAGAAAATTTAATTTCATTTCATAATTACAATATGAAATATGAAACCAGATATTGATTTTTTTTATACAGTAACAATCAAGCACATGGAATTTGATTATTTTAGAAGTTAGTTTCTTAATTAATTTTTTTTTTTTTTTTTACCATTTCTTTATATAATATTTTGTAAATTACATAAAAATATCAGTTCATTTAATGCCTGAAAATTATTACAAACGTAATTTTTAAGGTGCAAATTAGAGGATGTGTTCTGTTAACAGGGAATGGGCTCAAAAATTTTAAGAACTATTCTTTTTTAGTACTGTACAGCAAATTTCGTTTTGTTTTTTTTTTAAAAAAAAAAAGAGTGTTAATTCACTCATTAAATAAATAAATGAAAATAACATTAACAAAAACTTTCACATACAAAAAAAAAGAATGCCTCTACTTGGATTTTTAAATTCAGATAGCGACTTTAGCAGTTAGTTGTATTTTATTACTATATGAGTTTCATTTAGCTTTATGCATTCTTTAATTTATTGAAATACGTATTCATTGTTTTAAATACTTTGATTTATTTAAATTTATATACAATCTACAAGTCTGTGCTCATATACTTTATATTAAATATATAAGAGAAGAAAACATGAAAAAAAGAAAAGATAAAATTAACAATGATACAGTTTATAACATTTTTTACTTCTTTTACTATGTCATTCTATGATAAGCACTTATTCGCTTCCAAGAAAAGATTAAATTTATTTAAACTTTAAATAAATAATAAAGGCTTATCATAGAATGATAGTTTGTTGCTTGTTTGACAGTGATTTTTTTCTATTTATATGTTTAAACAATGGAAATACTATTTTGAGAACAAAACAGTTTGGCAATTGAAAAAAAAAGTTAAAAAGGATTATTTTTGCTTACGATAATAATAAATTGTGCCGATGATATTTTTTCTTATGTTAAGTTATGAAATACAAATAGTTCAGCAAGTTCATTTAAATAATCGAGTGGATTTTTATATGGCAACTCTTTGAAGTGCTTAACTTGTATCAACTTGGATACAGAACTATTGTTTATGTTAGTTGACATATTTTTTAATATTTGATTATCCTCTCTTATTGATATATATTGACAGGTTAGTTATATAGGTTCGTTTCATTTCTCCATGTCTATTCAGAATAATATTGTTGTTAGGGTGGTGTACCATCTCTACAATCTTATGCAGTCCCTTTCTTTCATAATCTATAAGTAGCACACACATCTTTTTTAAAAGATTTTCAGTTCATTCTATGAGATCTCCCATCATGTCAACTTTGAAATTTTTAACTTGTGTGTTCAAGTTGTCTTGCATCACTTGATTATAATGTAACTTCCATTTCTGTTTTCTGCAGTTTTATTTGATGTAGCATGATTTTCTCCGCTTGTTTACTTCTGGTTTCTTGAGATTTTCTTATTTCTCTCTCAAACTCTTGTAGCTTAGTTGCCAAAGTGTATTGCATTTTTGAAAGTCTTTTGTCTATCTCATCTTTATTTTTTGAAATTTTCTATTGCATCTTTTAATTTTTCTTTTATATGAACAAGGCGCTCTTCCAATCTTTGCTTTATTTACCCCATCTGTCCATCTACCTTATGCAGATTTTCTTTCAGTTTTGGGCTAATTTTTCTAACTTTTGGTTAAAATGGTTTTTCATATTTAATTCCATCTGTTTTTGATTATGTTCCATCTCTAAATCCCTCTGTTTTTGACCATCTTCCATTCATTTTTGAATATCTAAAACCTCTGTTTTTGATTATCTTCCATCCTTGATTCCATTTGTTTTTGTCTATTTGTGATGATGTTGCAGTACTCTCAGAAACTTTTATCTTTTCATTAATGTCCTTATATTCTACTTGTTTGTATGCATCATTATCTGGATGAATATTGTTCATATTAGAAATCTTCAAACTATTTTCCTTATAGCTTGTTTCTCAACTGTCTGCTTCAATTATTTCCTGTTGCTCTTCATTCTTTATGTTTCATTCATCATTTTATTAATCTTTAAAATTTTTAGATGTAATAAACTTATTATTTTCAATCACCAACTGCACATCATCCCCTGGAATATCTTGGAACTTGACATTTACTTGAATGCCTTTTTTCCAGCACAATTTGCTATGTTTATTTTTTTTATTGTTTTTATAATATAATTATAGCTTGCAGAGCAAAAGAAAATTTTTATTGTATGGTCAACCATGCTATTCATCCAACTTAGCCAAATAGGAGTCTAACAAACTAAAAAATGAAGCCTCATCCTGGGTGAACAAAAATTTACAAATGAATGCACAAGCCTTCTGGCATCCATTGATTACTCTGTTTAGCACAGGTGGCAATACTGTATGGAGAGTTTTGTTCTGTTTATCAACAATTAATGTGCTAGTATAGGAGATGTGATCATGTGATGCTTAATGGTTTAACACCAATCCTGCCTAATAGGATAGTGGTGGCTATGGTTATAAAAGAGCCAAAGACACCAAAATGTATGGGTGCTGAACTGAGTTCAGACCCATATGACTATATAAGCTATTGAGCTTAGATTGAAAATATTTTTTTATGTTTTCAATTTCATTCTCATAGTTTTGCAGTTAAGTAGAGATAAAAGGTGGTTGCTAGAGGGTTGCATTAGATCCTAAGATCTAGATGCAGTGCTCTCAGATCCAAAGCTCCTCACTGACAAAGGCCACAAGCCAGAAACTAGTCTGGGGATATTGGATGAGTAGGCATTAGATAGGGATTTTATGCACAAGCCTTCTGGCATCCATTGATTACTCTGTTTAGCACAGGTGGCAATACTATATGGAGAGTTTTGCTCTGTTTATCAACAATTAATGTGCTAGTATAGGAGATGTGATCATGTGATGCTTAATGGTTTAACACCAATCCTGCCTAATAGGATAGTGGTGGCTATGGTTGTAAAAGAGCCAAAGACACCAAAATGTATGGGTGCTGAACTGAGTTCAGACCCATATGACTATATAAGCTATTGAGCTTAGATTGAAAATATTTTTTTATGTTTTCAATTTCATTCTCATAGTTTTGTAGTTAAGTAGAGATAAAAGGTGGTTGCTAGAGGGTTGCATTAGATCTAAGATCTAGATGCAGTGCTCTCAGATCCAAAGCTCCTCACTGACGAAGGCCACAAGCCAGAAACTAGTCTGGGAATATTGGATGAGTAGGCATTAGATAGGGATTTTATGCACAAGCCTTCTGGCATCCATTGATTACTCTGTTTAACACAGGTGGCAATACTGTATGGAGAGTTTTGCTCTGTATATCTTTCTATAATAGTAATTATAAGGAATGGTAATTTTAAATCCTAATTGCTTTGATTCCGATCTGTAATTTATTACAACCAAACAAGAATGAATCCTCTCATATAAATACTAATATATTTAAACTATTGGGCAGTGAACAAACAACTTCATATACATACTATAATTTTACCTACGCAAAAATCTAATCTTCCGCAATCTAATGCAGGGTTGGCTATGGACAGATGCACCCCATAGATACAAGCTATTAATAATTGTTTACTTTTTGAATGATTTGCACATAGATACATTACATTTAAAATGAATATTATATATTCCACTATTATCATTATTTATTTATTATTTTTTAAACTGACAATTTCTCCGAAATAACATTTGGTTAACATATATTTAAAAAAAAACTTATTTACAAAGTTAAAATAACATACATGTATAATGGAAAACTTTTTTTTTATTTGAGCTGCATTAAGTGCAATTAATTTTAATTAATCCTTTTTAAAAATCAAATTACGTCCTATTTTAAAAAATTTGGAAAATATGATATAGCATGTCAGTATTAAATAAAAACTTAAAACAGTTAAGATAAAATCTAAATTGTAACCTTTCAAATGTACACTTAAGAAGCAAGATAATTGTAAATTTTCTTCTTTATGTTGACTAATATTAAACAGTTCATATATGACTATAATATACTTTAGTAATCTTCAACTCTGCAATTTGAAATAAGTGTTGTTTCTTCACTTTAATTCAGATTTATTCAAAACAGCATATCAAGTTTTTCAGAAGTCGGGGTTAAATTAGCAGGTGGTGTTTTTTTTTCTTCCTTTTATTAACTAGCATACTGAAAGTCTGATATTATATTAATAAAGTGATAATCCAAAATAAATATAATAGAAAAATAAAAAGATTAACTTCTTTTTGTTTTAAACAACCCATTTCAGATTGTTTTAGTTTTGATTGATTAATTTGCATAATATTTTAATTGTCTGACTATATATTTTTTTTAAATCTTTCATCCATGTGGGAAACTGTATGGCTGACACCAAAATGAAAAATGCATTACTCATTTCAATATATATTCATAATTAAAAGGAACTAATACACAGACTTTCACACTCCCTACATCTATGCACTCCATTTTATACAACCAATACACATGACCACTTATATGTGAAACAAATAAATGACCTCCAATATATGGACTTTGTGCTGAACCAGCACTCATCAGTTGGTCTAGATTACCATCTCCCACACAAATATACAATCAGTGTTCAGTTTATATTAAGATAGCAAAATGTCAAACTTCAATGGACAAGCTTCCATCTTCTCCACTCTCCAACTCTTCACCCATCCATAGCATTGAAAATCTACTGATGGAACAATCAAAACCCTTGTTGATGTTAATATTATTGTCATACCCATGTTGACTTTTATGGGTTTTCAATGATATGGATGGCCGAAAAATTGGAGGATGAGAAGATTGAAACTTGTCCACTGAAGTTTGATGATTTGATATTTTAATACAAATTGAGCACTTATTGTATATATGTGTGGAAGATGATGATTTGGACCAACTGATGAATGCTAGTTCACCATGAAATACATATATTGGAGATAATTTATCTTTTTCCCATGTATATGATCATATATACCAGTTGTATAAGATGGAGTGCATAGTTGTAGAAAGTTTGAAAGTCTGAGTACAAGTCTCTTCTAATTACATTAAATTTGGCATAGACAGTATACTTATATTTGAATATTATATATATTATTATTCAATGTCTGTATTTTTAAAGCAATATAAGTAATTATATAACTGAATATTTGTATTGTAAGGTAAATAATTAAAATTTTTTATCCATTTAGGAACGCTTTCGATTATCCAGTAATCTTTCTCAACTAAAGCTTTGAAAGGCTAACTTTCCCACAATTCTGTGATCTTAACGTTTGCTGCTTGCTTGTCAAAGCTTTAGTTTATAAGGAAGCTATGCTAATATACAAATATAAACATGACTTAATTAACAGGCAAGCAGCAAACATTAAAATCATGGAATTGTGGGAAAGTTAGTCTTTCAAAGCTTTAGTTGACAAAGATTACTGGATAATTGAAAATGTTCCTAAGTGGATAAAAAATTTTAATTATTTAGTTACTGTATTTACAAATATTCAGTTATATATATATATATATATTATAAATCGATGTCTGTATTTCTTCAAAATAATATACGCAAATTTATAAATAAATATTTAAAAATACAGTATTTAATTGATAAAAAATCAAGTCAGATGACCTAATTTTAATAAAGCTCCTATTTACAAATGTTATATATAGAGTAAGTTAAAAACAAACTCTTATGAAGCTTCAAAAATACCCTCAACCTCAGACCGCGGTTTCTGCCTCTAGCGTCATCAGTGAGGTGCTAGGGAATAAAAATACTAGAACTAGTCCAGAATTTTATCAGATTTTCTTCTCAATAGTTAGGCATTGATAAAATGCTGGACTAGTTCTAGTATTTTTATTCCCTACCACCTCACTGATGACGCTAGAGGCAGAAACCGTGGTCTGAGGTTGAGGGTATTTTTGAAGCTTCATAAGAGTTTGTTTTTAACTTACTCTATATATAAAATACAGTATTTAAAAGCTTATAAAAAATATATGTATAACCGTCACTTAGGAGCACTTTCAACCAACTTGTGGCTTTGTCAACTATCATGTTTAAAATGTCAGCTTTCCCATAATTCTATGATGTCAACTTTCCCATAATTCTGTGATCTTAATGTTTGCTACCTGCCTATTAACCAAATGTTGCTTGTATTTACATATCAACATCGCCTTTTTAATTTCCCTTTTATTATTATTTTTTTCAATTTCCAATATTTTTATGTTATTATAATTAAAATTGAAACCATATATACATGATTTATTATGGTCATAAAAGACAGAACCTGATAAATTATCATTAATTTTAAAATATTGTTTTGTATTTTGAACCCTTTTAAATAACAATAAGTGTTCCTTTGTTCTTTTTTCCAATGTGCACCTCAAAAATTGTATCATTTACAAATGGACATGTGGGTGTGGCCGCGGATATATAGGTGAATCGAGGTACACATTGGAAAAAAGAACAAAGGAACACATTGTTATTTAAAAGGGTTCAAAATACAAAACAAAATTTTAAAAATAATGATAATTTATCAGCTTCTGTCTTTTATGACCATAATAAATCATATATATATGGTTTCGATTTTAATTATAATAACGTAAAAATATTGGAAATTGAAAAAAATAATAATAAAAGAAAAATTAAAGAGGCGATGTTGATATGTAAATACAAGCAACATTTGGTTAATAGGCAAGCAGCAAACATTAAGATCACAGAATTATGGGAAAGTTGACATCATAGAATTATGGGAAAGCTGACATTTTAAATGTGATAGTTGACAAAACCACAAGTTGGTTGAAAGCACTCCTAAGTGACGGTTATGCATATATTTTTTATAAGCTTTTAAATACTGTATTTTTAAATATTTATTTATAAATTTGCATATATATATATATATATATATTATATATATATATATATATATATATATATAGTAATGGTATGCAACTAATGGTAAATATAGGGAGTTGGGGGAATGTATAATCATTATAATACCAAATTAATAAAACAAACCATCAATAATTGGCCTGAGAGACTAAATCATCAAATATAATGAATAAATATGTAGTAATAAATAAGCATATACACATGTACAAATGAGAGTCAGCATAGAATAATCATATAAGTAATTATACCACCTATAATTATAAGCTGCATCACCAATATTATACAAAATAGTAAACTCAACAACAATCAATCAATAAACAGACTTGTAACTGAATTTAAAGGATGTATATTATAAACAGGCTATTTACCTAGCTATTGCCAAACTCATGAAAAGTATAACACAATACTATGGATGCATATACTTTAAGTGCTAATCCATCACTCATAATAAAAGAATAGTGCTGAATACTGAAACATGCTGGTCATTATCAATTCTCTGACCACATAAATACTGTTATTGTACTGGCTAACAATAAACTTAATTTTCAATAAAAAAACAAAATGTAGTGAATAAACTTTAAAGGTGATATATTTGCACCATCCACAGTCATCAACTGTATGTTCAAATACCAACATAACCTTCTACATTTATATAACTAATCATTATGCTCTAAACTACCTTAGAAAACAAGAACTCTAAGAACTGCAACTGTAAATAAGAGATAAATAAATACAACAGCTTACTCTAAATAATTTCAAATACTTTATAGGTTTACTCTATTATAATTAAAAAGCTTTACTGGGGAAATTTTAAAATCCCAAAAACACTAAGCTGTATTGAAATCAAGCTACACACTGCCAATTCATGTAACAAATAGCTGGAAAAATATATTTTAAACAATTATTTAATAAGCTAACTGATTAATCATAAAAAATAAAAGGACATGATAAGTTAATCCAAACTTATAACATTTTATCAAAAAAACAAATTCAGATAGTTAAATTGATTCACTATTGGATTTTCATTCATTAATTTAATTAATTTTTAATTCATTAAGTTATTTCCTGTTAAATAACAATAATTAGAAAACAACTTTATCATAATCAAAGATAAATATTTTTAAACCAACTATCAAAAATCTCTCATTAAATTTTAGAGGAAAGTTCAAATAATTAAAAAGGAAAATGTGTTTCAAAATAAAATCTTAAATTTAATAAAAATTAAATTCTCTAAAATTCCTTTTTATAATTTTAAAGGAAAAATCAAATAAATTAAAAAAACATGTTTCAATTAAAAATATATTCATAAATTCTTAATAACATTATTAACTAACAATTGTTACTTAACCTAAAAACTTTTATACATTTAAATGTAATGAGCACATTAAAGAAAATATCTTTAACCATGGTTTTATTATCTTTTTGAATCTTTCTTTAATAGTTGTAATTTCCAATGTCCATGTGGGTTTTTTCATGAAGGCTTTTCAATTCCAGTTAATGTACACAGTTAATTTTTTTCATTTTTCAGGAGAATGTTTTCATGTTTCACAGGCTAAATTTATCCATTTCACAATTTCATAATTTATTAGGAATTCTATATACATAAAGATAGATACTCATGCTTTTGGGTGGAGACAAAATTGGTGGTAGATTATTTTGAGTTATCTTCTATTTCACATTTTTTCCAATAAAGCAGGTTACATGGAGGTATATGATGATTAGCTTTTAGCTAAATTTAGCACATGGTTGTCTTTATTTTAGAAAACCTTTTAAAGCTAAATTTAGTATGCTTTTTAAAGCTGAACTTTTATCAGCAGCTTGATTAGAAGTTCTGTTTTTTTTCAACAGCTAAATTAAGACTTCTTCTGCTACTCTGTTCACCAGCTTGCTTATGACTTAATGTTCTTTCAGCAGCTTGATTAGAATTGATGTCTTCTTATAAAACATTGAGGTCTTCTGATTGCCCCACACTCCTATTTTTGGAAAGAAACTGCCTCTCACCAACCACAGACTTGTCTCAAACATCACGCAATTTGATACTGATCTGATAAACACTGTTTATTGATTTGGAGAGAGATAAAAAGGTAATAAAAAACACAACTCTTACTTACACCTGGGTCTCTTTTTATGCAGTAAATAGGTTCAACAAAAAACCTACATTAAAAAAAATCACACAAAAATAGATTTAACTTACGTTGAAAAATGTGGGATACATTGTGTAATTTTAGAAAATTGCATAAAATCAAAGCAATGAAGTAAAATTACTTTATAAGAAAATAAAGTATAACTAATAAAAAATTTCAAATATTTGAAAAAAACTGATACAAGACAAACTTTTATTTATTAACTATTTAATTTTATTCAAAACAATATGTTTTTATATGTAATTTATTTTACATGTTTTCATACATATTTTAATCATTATCTCTTTTGAAAATATAAAGGTTTGTTTGTGAACTTTTAAGAAATCAGATTCATCACAAGAGGAAATACAATTATCACCAACTTCAGTCTCATGCTGTGTTAATGGTTTTCTGTCAAGAATCAGTAATTAAACTTTGAGATTATGATTTTACTAATTGTTTATGAAGCTCACAATATCCAGGCTGCTATGTCTAGCTGTTAGAGAATGCACTTCCACAAGTGCCATTATATACATACCATACTTTGATGAGTGTGTTAATAATGACATGGTTAAATTTTCTTTTATACCCATATATAGACAGAAAAAAGTTATAAGTAAAAATATTTAAAAACTTTAAAGATACATTGTTTTTAAGTAGAAACTAAAAGTTTTTAAATATTTTTACTTGTAACTTTTTTCTGTCTAAAAGTTTGTCCATATATATGTGTGTGTGTTTGTGTGTGTATATAAAAAAATTTAACCATTAGTCATTATTAAAAGTTACTTGTAACTTTTTTCTTTTAGACAGAAAAAAGTTACAAGTAAAAATATTAATACATTTCCAAATAAAATACAAAATCATTGCTTATAAAACAAATGGTACATACTTTATTTCTAAATTATGGTTTGATTTTTAAATAGTATCTGTATTTTAAATATTTTTTTAAACATAAACCAAATACAAAAAAATATTATATACTTACAATAAGTATCAATTAAATAAGCAAAGACATATTTGTCCTCAATAAATATACATTAGTATAAGCACAAACCAATATTTGTTTTTCAAATATTCAAGTTTTTTTTTAAAAAAACAACAATTTAATTCAAATAAATAAAGATATATTGTGTACAATAAATATAGATATTGGTGTTTATGTTTTGCATAGGAGTTATTATATTAAGTTAAAATGGAAATAGATAAATAAATAAGTAAATAATTGACTGGTAAAATATTGTAAAATTAATAAATTAGATAATAGATATGCTCTCAAAGTTAGGTTAATTGACTGAATAACATTACATCAAACAAAATCATCAAAAATTCACTCCACTACACCATAAAGGTTTATCTACTCTATCTATTTTTAAATCATGCTTGCTATTACAAGCATCGAAGACTCAAATTTATTAGTTATAACAAAGCTCATTCAGGCCTATAAATATAATATTTCTTTGGCTACTCAGCCAATTAGTTCTAACTTATCATTTAATTTCACATAATCTTTTATTTGTTAGTTTTATAAAAATACACATACACAAAAAAAATATAACGATGATTTCTAACAGGTACAAGAATATTTATTTGTAACTTTAAATAACTTTTAATAAATCAATTCAATCCATGATCCCTAAGAGCACATCTAATTATTAAATAATAATAAAAATATTAAAAGAATTAAGATATATAAATAATAAAAATTTTGATAGTAAAATTTGTAAAGACAAGTCTAACTTATTATAAAAGTTTATAACAACTCATGCAATTTAAATTTATACTCTTTATTTTCAAATTTCAAATACTTAATATTGATTGTGTGACATTTATAAAATATTTGTTGTTTTTTTTAAAACAAGAAGAGTTAAATAGAACAAAGTTATATTTATAATTAATGTTTTTTTTTTTAATTAAAAAGAAAATATCAATCTCAAATATATATATATATATATGCATAAACATATCATTTAAATTAATAAAATTATTTATTACCCTTTAAAAGTCCAACTTATTATGTTGTTTTATTTCTTTACTTCTTTTTAATATTTGAATGCATTTTATTATAAATTGAATTTTGAAGAAAATATTACATCAACAATAACTTGTCAGTTTCAAGTGCATGTGTATTTTACTTTCCTATATTTTTTTTCTTAAAGTTGAAATATTGAATTTAATATATGAATTAATTCCAACTGTTTCCGAATTGTTATTAAATTTACAATTGTAGGTCTTTAGATAGTTATCTTAAATGTTAAGATCGAGATGTGATCTAAATACACATGTTCAGTTATTGCTTAGGTTTTTTAAAATTGAGCTTGGATAAGAAAAAGAAGTTGCAGTCCATCTTGACTGTGATATATTCAATTTACCCTTCCATTGTTGATGTGTTTAAGTATAGTAGTTTATCCAATTATGCTGAAGAATAAAGATAATGAGTCTATAAAGTACAATTGATCTCTTTTTTTACTTTTTTTAATGGTGATCTCCTTTTTCTTCTTGTTCTTTTTTTTTTCACATGCAAAATAACAAGCTAACCTAACAACAATTGTTGATATTTTTTTTTCTTAACAATAACATTTAAAATCAAATAATGTTAATCATATAAAAATATTACATCAAAAATTTATTTGATAGCTTTAAAAAATATATAAATAAATAATAACATTGCATTTTTAATAATCACCAAAAACAAAATAATCTTTTTTATAATTAACAATTTATATGCTTTTATTTATAATACTGATATATACGCATATTAATTAGAATATGTCATTATTACCATTTAAAATCTCACCATAAAAAATAATAGTAATAATTAAAGCCATGTACCAGCAATAAACAAAATAATAAATCCAAACAACAATAACTATGACTAACAACTGTAAATAATAATAACACTTAATATATAAAAATCAAATCAAAGAGATTTTTTTAAAATCAAAAATGACACTTTGATAAAATAAAGGTGGATTTGTTGGTCCTTTACAATACCCCTAACCAACATAAAAATGTATTTGCTAATAACTAATTACACCTGTGAAAGAAAGGTAACTCCTCAACTATACACTTAAAATTCTCTCAATTGTCTATGAGTAGTTCTTTCTAGCTAAATAAACACAAGAGTTTTAAACATCTATTTACATTTTCATAGATTTTATAAGTAAACATTGTTAGTACAAAATTTGTATTGAAACATTAATTATTTATGTAATCCTTAAGTTATATAATAAAAACAAAAATTCTAAAATATATATACAAATACAATGATTCAAGGTTATATCACTACTAGTTAATCATAATGTAATTGGCTGAAGGTTTCTGGCATTACAGGTTCCCCTCAAACCATCATACATATGAACAACATAAGCATTTGTTCTGCCCTTTTTGTCAATCCAATATGGTCCCTTGTAAATATTGAAAAACTTCTTAAATTTGTGATCTTGTGGATGACTAACATGGTTTGAAGAATATTACTTTTCTCACTAATAACCATATTCATTTGTTCCTATCTGTCTTCCAGATCATTTAGATTTTTGTCCGAGTTCTCTTTAAATAAAGAATAATCAGAAGTATTTTTTAATTCTTATCTGAGAGAATTTCCAGTTTGTCGAATTCTATCAAGAAGTTTGCTTTGATTTACAAGATTTCTGTATAATGTTTTAGTATTGTTCAATTGCTTTTAAATAATTTTGGGATCAGTATCTAAAGATTTTGCTATGATCTCCTTAGATTCTGCTTCTATATCCTTTAAGTAAATACTAGCTTGATCATAAGCATCAATATAATTCTTATTTTTATCAAAGATAGTTGCTAATTTATCAGATAATTTATTACTTTTCATTTGAATATCCTGATACACATCATTGGCTTGAGCAAGTCTTTGTTTTACTTCACTTGTTCTATGTTCCATTGAAGACAGTTCTTTGGGCAATTTTGAATGGTATTCATTCAAATTTTCTAAATAATCCTTTGCATTGTCTTGAAATTTTTGGGCAGCCATTGTTAAAAATCACAAATCAGATTGATGTGATACAACTTCATCATTAAAGAATTTTTGAGAATCATTTTGTTTAAAAACATTAATATTATCCTGTTCTATATTAATTCTTTTGAGTTTGACTCCAGTTTTACTTAAATCTTTTTTCTTATCTATATTTTCTCAAAGAAAATCTTTATTAATCACATGATCTATTATTTTGTTTAACCTTAGCTTTCCCAATTTCTTTTTTCTCATCAATCATCCTTTTACCAAGATTCAGATTAATTATCTTTTTACTCATTCATTTAAATTTTCCCTTCGCTTTACCAACATCTTTTATAAAATCTATATTTTCTCTAAGATAGTTTATCTTACCTCTTCCTTACTCATCTTTTTGAATTTCACTTTAATTTTCCTCATATTTCTATCATGATTAAATATTTCTCTAAGAAATTCCACTTTAATTTTACTTCGGCCTATCTCTACTTCATGTTCTCTCCATTGTTTTTGTAAATTTGTTATGCATTCACAATTCTCTAAGATAATACTTTTTATTTTTTCAACTTTTACACCTATCTCTGAAACATCTTTTCGTAATCATAATTTCCTTAGGCTTCAATTCCACTATTCTTCATATATTCTGAAAGGGGTCTTAATCTTCCTTGAATTTCATCCAGTTTAGCATTTACTTCCTGGATATGACTGGAGGTCACATTACTTATTACAGTCATTCATTCATCTATATCATGTAATCTATTAGCATCAATCAGCTATTCCTCTTGTTGCAATCCAACAGCAACCTTAACTTCAGCTGATATAATTGTATGAATGTTTTTAAATAAAGATTTATTCTCAATTTTCAATGCTTGGAATTTATCCCATAATACCTTGCTATTATCAATAATCCTTTTCTCAAATTCCCAATACTCTTTCTTAGATTCATCAAATCTGGCTATAACTTCTTGATTTTTTCCCCTCATTTCACCACTTACTGCTTCGAATTTTGCTTTCAAAGAATTAGCTTCAACTTTTGTCTCTTCTCTGTATTTTTCCACCTTTTTATCAAATTTTATCTCTAATCTCCTAACACTATCATCGACCAGAGCTTTTAACTCAACTTTTAATTTCCTAGAAAGTTCATCAGAGTTGGTTTTCAACTCAGCTCTAAATTCCACTTTTAAATTCATTTTTAATCTAGCCTCTAGTTCATCAAAGTTGGTGTTTAATCTAGCTTCTAGTTCATCAGAGCTGGTTTTTAACTCAGCTCTAAAGTCATCAGAGTTGGTTTTCAATTCAGTTCTAAAATCCACTTTTAATTTCTACATAAAATCTCAAATCAAAATTATCACTAACTAGCATTTCATTAGCATTATCCATTATTACTATAAATGCAATATTACATACTCACACAAAAAAAGGTTGTTGTTTTGTCGACATACATGCTGTGGGATGTCATTGTTTTTTGTTAATAAACAATAGATTATGAACATTTCCAGGCCTTTTTTTTCCAATTTTAATTTTTTAGGTTTTTGAATTTTGAATTACTTGTTTTTGACTTTTTTTTTTCAAAATAAATAAAAAACACAAATAAATGTTTTGTAAACATTTATTTTTATTAACATCAACAAGTAATAAATAAATATAAAATAAAATCAATATATTGTAAAAATTCTACGGTATATTGTTAAATTTGTGCTTTGGCTTTTTTTAAAAAGTAATTTCAACAAAATGATGAAGTTACAGTGTTTTGTATACAATTAAAGAAATATAAACAAATGCAAAAGTTAAAGGTTTTTTTTTTTTTGGTTGACATCAAAAATTAACATAAATAAAGTTTTTTTGGATTACCACTTTTTTTATAAACAGTCAAGTTCAAAGTTATTAAGCTTTTTTTTTTTTTGGATTACCGCTTTTTTAAAAAACAGTTATCAACAAGTTCAAAGTTATTAAGCTTTTTTTTTTTTGGCTTACACAAATAAATCAAAAACTATGGGGAAATTTGAAGGTATTTATTATATCTATAAAGATATTACATATGGGATAGAGAAAGGTGAGTAATTCTGTGCACCGGTAAATTCCAAAAATCAGATATATTAATGTGGAATTGAGGTTTAAAGTGTATATATCTGTGCTAGAGATAATTTCTAGTTTCGAATATGTTTAGTAATAATCATTACTGTATTTAGCAGAAATTGATAGCGTTGGAGTTTGGAGTGGAGGGAATTTGACAACGGTAAATGTAACAAATAAATCACACAAATGAACTTTAAAACCTAGTAGGCTTTTTTTTGGAATGCCACTTTTTTTTAATATTTATTTTTGGATACATAAATAAATAATACAAACAAAGTTTTATTTGGTTGGCTTTTTTTTTTTTATAAAACAATTATCAACAACTTCTTTAGTTTTTTTTTTTTTTAAGGGAGAGGGGGGAGATTACACAAATAATGAACACAAACAAATTTTAAACTTTGTTGGCTTTTTTTTTTGGATTAAGTTTTTTTTTTAAAACTTAACAGTAACAAAAATAAAACTTATTAAGCTTCACTCCCTCCCACCCATATTACAAGAATCAAATCTCAAATAGAATGTTTTAAAAAAAACCATTTTCTATAATTAAAGTTTCAATTTTTATCACTTATTCAATCTGGTACGTGAGTTGTTAATTACTATATACCCAGCTTCAACATCAAAACTCATGCTTCTTGTAATATATGCAAAAGATCAAATCAAGAGATCAATTCCTATTTTCAAAATTCATAATTGAGGAGACTTGGAAGTTACTCCAGTTTTTTAAAAACTTAACAAAAACTATCACATCAAGCAGTCTCTTTTAAAAAAACAATTGTATAATCTCTTTATTTTCTCATTAATATTGTCCTTTTATAACATGTCTATATATTTTAATCAAATATAAAAACAAAAACATAATTAAATGTTAACGAATCTATGCAAGCGTCTATATCCAACTTAAATTTAATGCATTTAAATAATTTAAACAATAAATATTAAAAAAAAAAAATTGAAATGATTTTTAGCAAACTCAAATGTATAAAAATTAAACATTAATAATTGATTTGAAAGGTCAGATTAAAGTTCATTTTTAAAAAAAATTAGGTTTAGCTTGTCAAATCTTTAAAGTTCTTAATTACTTTTAGTAAAAATTTTCCGTTTATATCTTACAGTAGAAGCGCTCCTGGTTCCTGGTGTCAATTCCCATGAAATCTTTATTTGAAAACGGGTCTATCTGAAGGTGGTCTTAGCTGGTTCAATCCTGGTATTACAGTCATTTCATTTGAAATAAGTGAGAGAGGGAGATAAGTGCATCTTATCACCCTTCTCACAAAATCAAGCTGGAACCGTCCTACCTAATGCTTGTTTTTATGAAATATCTTTAAAAATAGCTGAGCAGAAGAGAATGATGGACATTTTGTCAATTGTGATTTTTGCTTTTATACATTTAATTTTTGGCTTTGATCTATTAACCTTTTAACCGCTAATTTTATCATTGGTTGTATCAGATAAAAATCAAATCTTTTAATTGGCCAACTCACAAACTGAAGACAAAGTCTATTGTTAAAACATATTTGCCTATAATATTAAATTCAACTCAGATACGTTTATAAAAAGTATATAATTAATTTTTCAGGTTGTGAAGAGAACGAAAGTTCTTTCAAAAATAAATTGCTATTTATTTATTCTAAGATATTCAATATCGGCAACATAAAAGTTATAATGTAAACAAAAAGATCGACTTTTACGTTATAGAAAAGTAAATATTTCTTTTTACTACATCTTCAATATATTTACTTAAATCTTCAATATTTTTCAAAAATAATTTTGTTTTTTTATTATTCTCTCTGAAAATAATTTTAATTTCTCAAAATATTCTTTTATAATAATTAAATCGTATTCGAAATGAAAATCTCAGCGTTTTTCTTTATTTTCTTTGATCAGGCAGTTTCTTTGTTCTTTCCAGCCAATCAGGATGTCTTTTTCGGCTGAGAGCATGCTAAGAACCAATCACAAATAATGTTCCTCTTTGTTTAGGTTTAAATGCGTTTTTTTTCTATTTTTTACTTCTAAAATAAATCGGAAGATGTCACCATCGTACAGAACTTTTAAAAACGAATTCAATACGTGTTTAACGAATATTTTCGTATAAAAACTGGCTGAGTTAGAGTGATTTCAGATGTCGACGAGGAGCCTCGTAAAAAACAGTCTAAGAATTAATTGAGATGGTTATGCTAGAGTTGCTGTAGAAGACATTAAAGTTTTTTTTTATTTAACTGTTTTGCCAAAGAAATGTATCCTGGATCAAGTTGTAGAATGCCAATGTTTATAATGTTGGGGTAATAACAGATACATGAAGGGCATCACCATCCATCACCAATACGAAGCTGACTCTACCCACCGCTTGCCCGCAGAAGAACCCAGGAACCTCACCAATAATCTATACTTCATAATACAGAACAAAATAGAAGGGATCAAATCTAAAAGTATGAACAAATTTACCTTGGAAGATTAAGACGTTAATAATTTAAATTGTGTCTCGTTTATAATGCAAATAAAACTTAATGCTGGACTTCGTCAATAAAAAGATATCATGCTAATGCTTGTCAACAAAAATAAAATAAAATAGATCTTTAAAAAATGGACACGTGGACCACACGGTATAATAGATGAAAATACTATGGCTGTCTAGTCGCCATAACACCTGTAGACAGTATTTAAGCACTATCTACCAAATTGGAATTCGAATACGAATTATGTATGTCTTTTTTTATACAATGCAATTTCTAGATATTGCATATATCTGATTTACAAAAATGAGTTAAAAGTTTTCCGGTGGCCATTGTCCCTTGAGTAAGATCTATAAAAAAAAAATTATACGGAAAAAATATATTTATGAGCATCAGTTGATAGCTGACCTCAAGCACCAGACTCACTATTATGGTGAGAATTATACTTTCCCTACTTTTCCTATCTAATGAGGTGCCTGACCCAAGCTAGCTCAATCTCAGGGTTGGGAAGAAAACCTATCGGATAAATGGAGATATGTTAAGAAGTATGTTGAATTGAATGCTTTCTTTAAATCTTTATTTCCTAAGTTAGTCCCTTTAATCTAGTTCTTAAATGTTCGATTTGAATGTAAAATATACTGAATATATATGTGCCTATTCATATCGGACGTATTTAAATAAATTTTTCAATTTATCTTGGCAAGTAAAGTAATAGGCGAATATAAATGATAAATCAATATGAAACTTCAATTATAAGGTAAATATATGACTTTTATTATTACTATTTTAACATATTATTTATAAGATTAAAATTATATATCATTCCCTGAGTAAAATATAATAAAGCCATAACCATAAATAAAACAAAAACAATCTTAGTACATAACAAATAAATATTAATTCAAATATATATATATATATTGTAACGATCCGGAGAAAGCGACTTAACGTAATCTGCACTACGGGGCGCCATCTAGGCATTTGAACCTAGAAAAATTTATAAAGTAGGCAGATACGTAAGTCAAAAAAAAAAAAAATTTTTTTTTTTTTTTTTTTTTTAAATTTTGATTCCGGTCGTTAGCCCATGTCACTAGCTCAGTGGAATAGCAGAGATTTAATAAGATAATCTAAGAGTATATATAAAAAAAGGAATAAAATAAGCCACTGCCAGAAATTAACATACAAACATTTATTTATGCACATATATATAAGGTTTAAAATTACTTTAGTGATTTACATTTAATTTAACATTTAACATTATTTTTTTTTACTTTGATTTTACTTTAATTTACATTGCATTACTATTATATTATAAATTTACATTTTTAATCAAGTTCGCACAGATGGGATTATATTAACCTGTTTAATATGTTGCTATAGATCGGTTACATAGATGTCAACGGTCAAAAACATTTCAAAGTAAACATAAACGATCAAAATACAAAATTATTGATTACTGACAATTGCATAGGGAATTATAAGAAACCCTCTAGTATTCATCGTAAGATACTTGCATCGTCACCAATAACTTAAAAGACATCCGAATAAATACATTTTTAGATACTCACCGTTAGGTATCATTATTTATCGAATGTCTATATATTTTGATCAAATATGAAACGCAAAACATAGTTAACCGATAAACAATCCATGCAAGCGTCTATAAACAACTTAAATTTAATAGTTTTATTTAGGATCGAGCCTGAATCGACTACATAGATTTGCATTTGAAAATAAAATATTCTATCCCTACTTAACCTTAGGCAACACATTTCGCAATCAACTGGCGCCAATCCATCTGATACATTCATGTATTCAATGTAGCATGATACGACAACACAACTATATTGTCAGGAATGTACATCTGAACAATATGTAGAAATAGAAACGACATTGACTCTCCACCCACAGGGATGTGACATCTGTGGGCAAGTAGATCAATAAACTAAAAACTCCATAGGAATGGGCTGCGGTATTCTGCCGACTTACAAACCCATCCATAGGCAAACAGAGGGTGTGTGGCGTATATCTATAATCCTGCCCGTGGCGGATCTCATATTACACCTACTAATTACATAAATATATCCAATCCATTGAACCAATTCAACTACGAAATGAACAACCGAAGATTACCCTCCCTTAATATATCTTTACAAATCGATACAGCCATTCACGCCCGACTTAAGTTTAACATTTTTATAATTAATTTAACGGAAAACAAAAATCATAATAAAACTTACAGAACAAAATTACATAAATAAATAAATAAATGGAAATGATTTTACAAATTAAATACATTAAATAAAATTATAACTAATTAATAAAATAATGTTGGTCAGATAGAATAATATTGAAATCATTTAAATCTGGAAAGTTTTTAATTTACTGTTCATAAATTTTAAAGTCTTACGGTTATTGAAATAGTTCATCTTCGTATATTCCTTGCCGTTTGCACGTGAATTCCCACGTCGTCCGAAGATTTGTATCCGGTTGATCGATTTATTTATCCTTTGGAGATTTTTATTATATATATATATTTTTTTAGTGTAATTGGTCCTCAATGAAGAAACGATGGCCCATTCTTCTTCCTTTCTTACAGAACTGAAGGGATTGAAGCTGTGCGTCTTTTTCAATCCCCCCAGCACTAACACCCAGCTGTTACATCGTCAATAATCAATCACTCCTCATTCACTAACTACCAAGCTTTCCAAAACCTGTCCTTTTTATATTAATGTCAAGGATTGAATTTACATTACGTCACCGATGCGATGGTCCTTTCGCTGCGGTCCGATTCCATAGGGATTTCTTCTTATTTGCTAACAGTTTTTATTGTTTTCTTATCTGACCGGTTATTACATTTAAATGCTCAAGGCTGGTTTTAATTTAACTAATTAACAATCATTTCCATTTCTAATTAATTACCCTGTTTTCCAAATCAAAAATATATTTCAAGACAAATTTAAAGATATAATTTTATCTCCAAATCTTTTTTAAAATTTAGTTTTAAAAATACCTTTTTCTTTAATAAAAATTTTATTTTAATAATTTTTCATTATCTGTGCGACTTAATATATAAGTGTTTAAGACGATATTTTAATTTCAATTTTTAAAGAAAGTTTTTAAATGCGAACTTTTTATTTTAACTTGTTTAATAATATATATAAAAAAAACAATGTAACGAACGTCTGTGCTCGTTACAATATATATATACACAATTATACGCTATAATTTGATATAATAGACTAATCAAGTAGAATTATTCTGAGGGCAACGAGAAGCAATTCCAAGTTATATTAAGATAAAAAAAAAGTTCATATTACCTGACGAACCCCGGGGTTTGGATTATAAAATATTCAATCACATATTGTAACTAGTTCAATTTTAGGGTCTTGAAGTACTCAAAGTTTACTTTATGAAAGTGTGATATCTTTTATTGGCGAAGTCTGGCATTACGGTTTATTTGGATTATGAATGAGATGCGATTTAAATTATCAACGATGTAATCTTCCAATGTGAATTTGTTCATACTTTTGGATTTGATCCTTCCTATTTTGTTCTGTATTATGTAGTATAGATTATTGATGAGGTTCCTGGGTTCTTCTGCAGGCAGGCAGTGGGTAGAGTCAGCTTCATATAGGCAGTGGATGGTGATGTCCTTCATGTATCTGCTATTACCCTGACATTATAGATGTTGGCATTCAGTTGTCTACAATTCTCTCCTGCTCAGCTGTTTCAATCTAACTAATTTTAACTTCTTTGTCCACTTTCCAAAAAAAGAATTTATCGGCACTTCAATCTATTTCTCTTTTGAATGCTTTTTCCTTTTTTAAAAAACATTTCCTTTCTTTAACATTTCTTTTGTTTTTTGGTTCCATCATTCTTTGTATTTTTAGTTCACAATACATTCATTTGCTTTCTTGGAATTTTTAAAGTAATTAATGATTGTTATATAACCAAGAATTGCTTAGAGACATATACAGTATTTCTTTTCGTTATCCTCATTAATTTAAGATATGATCGAAACAAAAATCAATATTTGAAACAATCGATAACAATATATAAAAAAAATATTTGCGTATAACTGTATATTTTCAAATTTATAATAAACATTTTAATAACTGAAACACAGGCTTGTTATATACCTGTGGCTATATATATGTAATATAGGGTATATGAGCACAGACTTTCACACCACCCACCTCTCTCCACTCTATCTAATAACACTGATACACCTAAACACATATATGCTGAAAAGATATATAATCACCAATATACGTATTTCATGCTAAACCAGCAATCATCAGTTGGTCCAGACTATCATCTTTACACACATATATAGTATAAGTGCTCAGATATATATTAAGATAGACTATCCTCATAGTTTAATGGACAGGCTTCAATCCACTCCACACTCCAACTCTTCAACCATCCATCCAATTGAAAATCTGATGATGGAATGCTCAAAGGCCACCCTGAGGCCGAGATTATTGTCACACCCATGTTGACCTAATGTCAATCTGAACCCCACATGTACAGGACATAATCCATTTAATACATTATGTCCTGTGCATGTGGGGTTCAGATTGACGTTAGGTCAACATGGGTGTGACAATAATCTCGGCCTCAGGGTGGCCTTTGAGCATTCCATCATCAGATTTTCAATTGGATGGACGGTTGAAGAGTTGGAGTGTGGAGTGGATTGAAGCCTGTCCATTAAACTATGAGGATAGTCTATCTTAATATATATCTAAGCACTTATACTATATATGTGTGTAAAGATGATAGTCTGGACCAACTGATGATTGCTGGTTTAGCATGAAATACGTATATTGGTGATTATATATCTTTTCAGCATATATGTGTTTAGGTGTATCAGTGTTATTAGATAGAGTGGAGAGAGGTGGGTGGTGTGAAAGTCTGTGCTCATATACCCTATATTAATAAACATTTTAAAAAATATATTTTAAAATAAATAATTATGCCTAATTAATTCTTTCCCCATTTGTTTTCTTTCTTTTTTTTTTTAAAAAAAAAGTTCAATATTGATTCACATATATATATATATATATCTAATTCCTCATACATATTTAACCTCTTGATGACAACTTAAATGATTATATGTCTTAAAGGTAATGGGTACATGTTATTTAATTTTCTTGTAACAGGGTTTGAACCCAGCTACTGTTACACTATATACCCAGCTTCAACCAGATCAAAACTCATGCTTCTTGTAATCTATGCAAAAGATCAAATCAAGAGATCAATTCCTATTTTCAAAATTCATAATTGAGGAGACTTGGAAGTTACTCCAGTTTTTTAAAAACTTAACAGAACAAAAACTATCACAACAAGCAGTCTCTTTTAAAAAACAATTGTATAACCTCTTTATTTTCTCATTGATATTGTCCTTTTATAAAATGTAATCTTTGTTTAGCCTAATAAAAAATTTGTTTCAAGTAGGATAAACAAATTGATAAATGATTAAACAAAAGAACACATTGACAAAGTTTGGTTTCGAAAAAAAATTAAAACTTAGAGGGCTTTTTTTTTACTTTTCGATTTCTTTAAAAAATAACAATGACCAAAATAAAAGTTTTGACGAATTTTTTTTTTTTTTGCTTATAAAGATAAACAACAACTTTAGAAAGGTTTAAAAAGAACACACACTAACTTAAAAACTCATTTTTAATCAAATAACAAATATTAAACTTCTGATAAATAACTTTTCCAAACTTTTAGTTTCAGTCAAAACTAATAAAAAAAAATTGTCAGTTCAAAATAAACAAAAAGTGTAAAAGATTTTTAAATAAACTTTATACCAAATAATAGGAACCATTTAAATAATTCAAGATGCCTACTGTGTGTTGATGTGCTGTTTTGACACTAAAGACATCTCTGCAAGTGTGGCCAAGAAAACATCTTCATCTTTGTGGAGATGATGCCAAATAAATTCAGCCTTGTAATTTGGCAGATATTTCCTGTGAGTTCCTCGTTGTTTCCTGTTGCAAGATTTTAGCAGGCCCCAAAGATGCTCTATGTTTTGGGTGGGGGCTCCTGTGGAAGGGTTCACAAAGTTGTAAGTGTGGTTGACTGTCAGATGGTGGAACCCAGCCACTTCAAGATCAACAGTCTTGTAACCCTTCCAACAGTCTGAGAAGTTAGTCGATCTGGATTTGATGTTATTTTTCACAGCCTGCAAAAGAGTGGATGCAGATCTGCAAGGAACGCACAACAGAAAACATTCATGTGTCTCTCAGCATACCCTGCCAAAAATCCATTGTGGAGATAGTACTCTTCCCTGGTGGTTCTTTCTCTGGCTAAAGAGAGTTTCATCAACCTCAACTATCAAAGCAGGCCTGCTGATTTGACAGCACAGTTGAGATGACAAACTCTCAGAGCACAGCTCGCACAGACCGTTGGTCCAATGCAAAATGGCATTTTTGCCTAGGCCCAATTCTTTCTGCACAGCTTTGACAATTAGGTGTTCATAGCTTCAGAAATATATTAGATTTATAGCTTTAACCAATGGTATTATGGAGCTGTCAAACCAAGTCAGACTTCTAATGGAAACCGTTCAACTGCATGAATGAGCCGAACATCTGAACTGACAGGTACTTTTAACGACTCTAAATTTCATGGACATTTGCATTTTTTAGCATTTGGAAGAATATTTTTGCTTTGCAAAAAGGCCACTGCATCACGTTTTGTTGTAGGTAGATTGCACAATCAAACCACATTTGCATTCTCTGGCACCATTACTATTATTTTCTCAGCAAGGTTCTTGAGTAAACGCGTTAACTACTTACGACTATGTTCAAACATACCCTTGTACAATGTTTTGCACATTAAAATTTCACTACACAAGTGTCTAAACAGGTCCATTAATTATCAAATACTTCAATAATGTGATTTAAAAAAAATTTATATAAAAATTAATATAAAAATAACAACATTTCATTACTTGAATTTAACACACCTTCACACTACACCCTAAAAAAGTTTGAAATGTGTGATTCTGAAGAAATAATTTACTGCAATGTGACAGAACAGTCTGTCATGTGTAGTACAGCAGAATTGTTGAATTACACAGCTGAGATGCGACCAATTGAGCAGTCTGTCATGTGTAGTACAGCAGAATTGTTGAATTACATGTAAACACAGCTGCCAAATGTCAGCCATGTAAATGTCATTATTATGTGTTTTAGCACATAAATTGCACCATCCAATGGCATGTATGTTGACAAAACAACAACCAAAAAAAATCTAAGATATATATATATATATTTCTACATAGTGATTACCGCAGTTCAAGGGCTCACTATCTCTTACTATTATCTCAACATGCAATTGCTCAACTAAGCAAAGTACAAGCATTTTAATTTTATTATACATAATAGCCATCCAATAATCTAAATTTTAGTTGTTTGAACTCACAAACTTTTTGGTTTATGGAAGGTCTCATTATAACTGAGATCACTAACCAACATTTATTTATGTGTAATGATAATAAGGACTCTACACTCATATAATATTGAAATGTGGAAATTTCATATTAACTCACAATATGACATTGAAATATTTAAAATATAATAAAATGTTTACATGCATTGAAATTAACTAATTTGATAATATAGAAAGACAACTTTCTCACTCAAGATAATGATAGTTAAGGATAAAATGATTAAATTGATGATTATCTCTATCCCATCACAACTGGGTTTGCCATTATGTAAGTAAGTCCAGATCAAATAGAGAAGGAAAAAAATATGTATACGGGAACTTAAAACTTAATACCATTTCATATACATGAAAAAAAAAATTCAACTTCACTAATTATTTACTTTTGAGCAAGAAACATTATTTTGCTAAAATTGTAATAGAGCAATTTGTCATCAACAAACATTCACTAATTAAGCTTCATGTTTAAACGTCACTTATAATGGAAAATAAAACATTGATATGTTTGTTTTTCGAGACCTAGTTGGTTACACCAAATATAATGGATTGGAATATACATATAAAGGTCTTAACAATTTAAATGGATCCAATCATTAGGAAAGCCAAATGTAATGGATAGTATAATCTAAATAAAGAAAGATGAAATTGTCCCAATCATTGGGTGGCAAATGTAATGGATTATATTTATACACATGTGGTGAATCTAAGTATTCACGCCTAACACATTGCATGCTAAATGTAATGGATATCATTTATCCCAAATGTTATGGATCAAATGTAATAAAAGCCCTTCACATACGAAAAAAAAATTAGCCCCAATCATTGAGGAACCAAAATGTAATGGATAAAATTATCCAATTATATTTAGATAAATTGCTTATCTGCACTTCCAACTAGCTATACATGAAATAAATCAAAATCATACAGAGCAATAGTAAGACCTATCATTATAATTTATTCTCAGGGTTAATTTGACTAACCAACAAAATATATATATTAGACACAAAGGGAATTTTATTGAATCCAATATACATATTAAATAAATAAATGTATGGATATCTAAATATCTCAACTAACATTGACTTGTATAAGTGACTTCAAAATTAAATAATCACTAAAATATGAAATTATTATCCATTAAGTTATGAATTTACTAAACTTCATAATGACTCTGGCACTAAAAAAATAAGAATAAAATATTAATACATTTCCAAATAAAATACAAAATCATTGCTCATAAAACAAATGGTACATACTTTATTTCTAAATTATAGTTTGATTTTTAAATAGTATCAGTATTTTAAATATTTTTTTAAATATAAACCAAATACAAAAAGAAATATTATATACTTGCAATAAGTATCAATTAAATAAGCAAAGACATATTTGTCCTCAATAAATATACATTAGTATAAACACAAACCAATATTTATGTTTTTCAAATATTCAAGTTTAAAAAAAAATACAATTTAATTCAAATAAATAAAGATATATTGTGTACAATAAATATATGTATTGGTGTTTATGTTTTGCATAGGAATTATTATATGAAGTTAAAATGGAAATAGATAAATAAATAAGTAAATAATTGACTGGTAAAATATTGTAAAATTAATAAATTAGTTAATAGATATGCTCTCAAAACTAGGTTAATTGATTGAATAACATTACATCAAAATAAATCACCAAAAATCCACTCCACTACACCATAAAGGTTTACCTACTCTATCTATTTTTAAATCATGCTTACTATTACAAGCATCGAATACTCAAATTTATTATTTATAACAAAGCTCATTCAGGCCTATAAATATAATATTTCTTTGGCTACTCAGCCAATTAGTTCTAACTTATCATTTAATATAAATATATGACTTATTTCACATAATCTTTTATTTGTTAGTTTTATAAAAATACACATACACAAAAAATATATAATGATGATTTCTAACTAACAGGTAAAAGAATATTTATTTGTGACTTTAAATAATTTTTAATAAATCAATTCAATCCATGATCCCTAAGAGCACATCTAATTATCAAATAATAATAAAAATATTAAAAGAATTAAGATATATAAATAATAAAAATTTTGCTAGTAAAAGTTGTAAAGACAAGTCTAACTTATTGTAGAAGTTTATAACAACTCATACAATTTAAATTTATACTCTTTATTTTCACATTTCAAATTCTTAATATTGATTGTGTGACATTTATAAAATATTTGTTTTGTTTTTTTAAAACAAGACGAGTTAAATAAAACAAAGTTATATTTATAATTAACATTTCATTTTTTTAATTAAAAAGAAAATATCAATCTCAAATATATATATACATAAACATATTTAAATGAATAAAATTATTTATTACTTTTTAAAAGTCTAATTTATACTGTTGTTTTACTTCTTAATATTTGAGTGCATTTTATTGTAAGTTGAATTTTAAAGAAAATATTATGTCAACAATAACTTGTCAATTTCAAATGCATATGTATTTTACTTTCCCAGATTTCCTTTAAAATTGAAATATTGAATTTAATATATTGACTGACTAATTCCAATTGTTTCCGAATTGTTATTAAATTTACAATTGTAGATCTTTAAATAGCTATCTTAAATGTTAAGCTTGAGATGTGATGTAAATACATATATGTTGAGTTATTGCTTAGGTTTTTTAAAATTGAGCTTGGATAAGGAAAAAAAGTTGCAGTCAATCTTGATTGTGATATATTCAATTTACCCCTTCATTGTTGACGTGTTTAAGTATAGTAGTTTATCCAATTATTCTGAAGAATAAAGATAATGAGTCTATAAAGTACAATTGATCTCTCCTTTTTCTTTTTTTAATGGTGATCTCCTTTTTCTTCTTGTTCTTTGTTTTTCTACATGCAAAATAACAAGCTAACCTAACAACAATTGTTGATATATTTTTTTAACAATAACATTCGAAGTAAAATAATGTTAATCATATAAAAAATATTACCAATAAACATCACATGTCCATCACCTCTTATGCTTGTGTATAACTGTTGTTAAAACAGGCTAAAATCATTATACGTATTGCCACACAATCAATGAATGCCAGAAGGCTTGTGCATAAAATCTCCATCTAGTGCCTACTCATCCAATATCCCCAGATTAGTTTCTGGCTTGCTGTGTGTGGCAATATGTATAGTGACTTTTGCCTGTTGTAACAACAGTTATACACAAGCATAAGATGTGGTGATCATGTGGTGTTTATTGGCTTAAAACCAATCATGCCTAATAGGATAGTGGTGACTATGGTTATTAAAGAACAAAAGAAACCAAAATGTATGGATACTTAACTGGATTCAGATCCATGACTATATAAACTAATGGGCTTGGATTGAAAACATTAAGGTGTTTTCAGTTTCAGACTCATAGTTTTCTAATTAAATGGAGATAAAAGGTTGTTGCTGAAGGGTTGCATTAGATCCTAAGATCTAGGTGCAGTGCTCTCATATCCAAGGCTTCTCACTAATGAAGGCTACAAGCCAGAAACTAGTCTGGGGATATTGGATGAGTAGGCACTAGGTGGGGATTTTATGTACAAGCCTTCTGGCATCCATTGATTACTCTAGCTTGCTGTAAGTGGCAATATGTATAGTGAGTTTTACCTGTTTTAAAAAATATTACATCGAAAATTTATTTGATAGTTTTAAAAAAATATATAAATAAATAATAACATTGCATTTTTTTAATAATCACCAAAAATAAAATAATCTTTTTTTATAATTAACACTTTATATGCTTTTATTTATAATACTGATATATGTGCATATTAATTAGAATATGTCATTATTACCATTTAAAATCTCACCATAAAAATAATAATAATAATAATAATTAAAGCCATGTACTAGCAATAAACAAACAAAATAATAAATCCAAACAACAACAAATATGACTAACAACTATAAACAATAATAACACTCAATATATAAAAATCAAATCAAAGAGAATTTTTTTTTTAAATCAAAAATGTCACTGATAAAATAAAGGTGGATTTGTTGGTCTTTTACAATAAATATATATATATTAAAGTTTTATGTATAAAACTAATGGATGATTCTTATGCAAACATAAAATTCAATTCATATTTATTGCTCATAAATATTTATGTTTGACTTAAGATCTTGTTTGTGAATGTGGGTTGGATCCAACAAAATTCCCTTTGCTTCCAATTTGTATTTTAATTAATAATCAAATCATCAGTTAAGTTAACCCTGAGAATTAACCACTTAACATGTCTTAGTCAATGCTTTTTAGTGACCAGGTTTATTTTACACATGGCTAGCCAAAGTAACAATATAATTAATGACTAAAGCACATTCACTCATGTGTAATATGTTTTTCTGTAGTATAGATAATTTGTCAACAATTACTTCATAAATTAGTAGTTTGTTCAAATAAAGTTAAACATCATAATGTAGTTCATTGTATTTTATATTCATTGGTTAGATTCATTTATTTTTTGTTACATTTATACTTTAACAAAAATTAATCAAAACCTGAGATACGTAATAGTAAAAATAGATTGTCCATTTCAGTTAGCTCACAATTATTGGAGTGATTTCATTTCTATTTATATGTTATATGTTCTATTACCTTTGGTATCCTAATTGGGGCTTTTTGTCACATTTGTTGCTATCAATCATTAGGGCAATCGAACATTCCATTACAATATATATATATATATTGTAACAGTCAAGTTTATACATTCGCATAACAGAATTCAGAATCCAAGCAAAAGAGACCGAAGCTGACCAGACTAGGACTGTGACATCCCAAGTCCGACCGCACTTCAACTCGTAAGCCAGGATTCCAAGACTCAAGACCCTACAAATTACCATCTTGAAATTACACGTAGTATACCTCTTTCCACACGGCCGACATAGGTCAGGGAGATGCAATAAGACTCTGATAGAGAAAAGAAAGGTTCTTAATTGTCTAAAAATATATCACTAATTTAATTTAACTTAATGCATAGTTTAACATATATAGACTATAAATAATAATTAGAATTGGGTTGAATTAGATCAATAATGAGACAGAGAATGAAATACATTAAATTAATTAAACATTTATTTACAATTGGCATGAAATTGATAAGTTTTACACATTTCAGTGTCGAATGTATGCAAACATTGGGTGGATACGAGAACACATTCTCTTTTTATATACAATTCAAAATAGCTTTATATAAATAATTTCATTAAATTTTCATAAATGGGTTTAACATGTGCCCATCTTATGAATTGCTTTACAACTGATACATATTTAATCACTACGTTATGTCTATAAATCATGTGAAGCCAAATCCTATTATATTGGTGGCTATTATATAAATAATTATATTGAACTTTGATCATGAATTCATTTACTAAAATATACAATATGACTTAATCACGAGCGCATAAACCAGCTCAAGTAATGATCGATCGAACATGGCTTTCGAGAGAAAATTTCAGAATGCTGAAAGCGTTATGTTAAGGTGGGAGAGTTGGCTGAAATAAGATTTTACCAATGCGCTATGACACAGGTAAACAATAATAGGAAAAGTCGCTCTGCGGATGAATGAAATAACTTCAGGGTTCTTGCGACAAACGCCGGTACCCTGTAACCGATCGCAATGCTGCGTGAAAAGGAACATTGCGTTCAGGAATGGCGGGGGACTTATGTACTAACCTGGCCTTGGCTCAGGCTTTGCTACTGCTCTACCCTATAAGAGAAGATGTGCTGGAAATGTCGTGGCTCCATCTTGAGATACGTATATTACATATAGCAGCAAAATGAGAATATTTTTATAAAATAATATCACATCCGCCAAGCAAAAAATAGTATATTTCATACTATGAAATATAAGTTAATAGCATATTAGCTCTATCAAATTGGGACCAACTCTTGTGTAGCCTGATAATAAACGTCTATGCTACGAAAGGGAATATTACTACATCTGTACTTTGACATGCTCGATCTATTAAGTTACTTATAGATAATAAATATTTAAGGAGGGAAAGTATATTTCTATGGACTTAAGAATTTAAATGTCAAATATACTTATAAATATGATCAAGGCTAAATTTAATTCTAGATAAAACTTATCAAGTTAAGTTTTTTAAATGGTTGATTAACAGAGCCACATTTCACATATTAAATCATTTAAATAATAAAAAAATATAGGATTTCGAAACAGCGCAGAAAGTTGATGCTATAAACAAATTACACGAAGATTTTCAAATAATATCTTCTTAAAAACATGAAATTAAGTGCCTACTGTTTCGAAATAATGGCATATAAAATTTAACAAGCATTTAAAATAAGCAAAGAAATATAGACACAACCACAGTGATATAACTTTAAACTAAATAATTTACTTTGAATTGAATGGAAAATATAAATAAGTCAGATTATTTAAACTTTAACAATATTAAATTTTGATAGCAATTGACATATTTAAAATATTAATTGGATTTTAAGTTTTAATTACATTTAGCTTTATCATTATTTTAAAAAGAGAGTTAGCTAACTTATATAGATATATTTACATAAAGAATTACACAGAATTACACAGAGCTCTGTGGTTTGAAAAATAAAATGGTACCAGTATTATTTATCTGGACTGCAAGTTCTTGGCTGTTGGTTTGGTTTAGTTTTGACTGGGTGGCATCATCTTTCCAATTCTGTTAGACTGATCTCTGCTAGCGGCATAATGGTGGTTCAGGCATTTCGATGAGAGAAACGCCGTTCTCCCGCAGAGTAACAGCAACAAGATGCCCACTTTTAGCCAGACATGTTAAACATTAACAATTGTGAAGACTGGCTGCAATTCTCACTAACAATATGGCTGTCTTTCTCTTGTTAAAATACAGAGTATTTATATCTTTTCCTTATCGGAATCTATCGCCTCAAGACTCACTAAACTCAGAATTTAATTAAATGTTTTCAAATTTACAATCCAGATTTTTAAAATCTTAGATAACTTATGTTAGAAACATTCCATAAGCTATTATTATAATTAAGATTTTTCGTTGCAAACAATAGTCCAATTTAGATTTTAAAATAACTTAATCTTATCTAAGGAGATTTTAATTAGTAAATTTTGAACTAGTTTTACTTTTTACGGATTCCAGGTGTGGTCGTTAATGACACTCGTTTACAATCAAAATCTTTTTAATTACTTGACCAGCTTTTTATTTTTATCTTACATTTAATAGAAACTCTTCTTATTTAAAAACAACCTTTTAACATTTTTTTAAAACGCAAACCTTTTTACATATTTATTTAAAATAATTTACAAACATATTTTGATATAGCTTTTAAATATATTTTCGAGAAACTTTTTCCCTGAAATATATTTAAAACAAGAAATCTTTTAACAATTTTTAAAGACATTTAATATTATTTTTAGATAATGGCTTTTACATATTTTAAAATCATGTCTTTCTTCTATATAGCACAGATTATATATCCACATACGAAATTACAATATTAACAAACAAAATTAATAATTTACTTCTAACTTAAATAATAGAATAAACATTTTTAGAAATATTAAATCAATTTAGTACGCTATAATTTTCCTAATCCTATCTAATTATAGCGTTGGTTCGCACGCAAATATATAATACTGTCTATACAGACTGAGCTCATTTTAAATTTATTAACATGTAAATAGGTTCGAACTTAGCACAGATGAGTATGTCATTAGGTTTGACGGTGAAACAATAAGGGCTTGGAAAGTTATCGTTTCAATATATATATATCCAAGATATTTTGTTCTGAAGTTGGGCATGGATATCATCAAAATGCACATTACATATAAAAATGTAGGGCAGATATTTTCAACATGCATATGCATACATAACTAAGATAAAAAATGTAATTTTAAAAACTTAGATATTAAGAATACAGATAATTATAGTCAGGAATTTTGTAATAAGTTATGTTTTATTATATTTTTTAAAAATAAATTTTATCTTTCATAAAAAGATTTTAAACATGAATTTATTTTTTTTAGTTTTTATTAACCTTTTTTAAAAAAATTGTTCACAATAAGTGAAAAAATGTCTTCTACTTCTTTGTACTTGATCAAATAAAATGAATAAATTCCAAAAAAATGTTAAGTCCTCTTTTTTCTTTTAAGTCTAAATTAGAAACAATCTCAAAAAAGCTATTTTTTTATAATAAAAAAAAATTACTTTAAAAGTGTTTTTATATCCTGTGATGAAAAGATAAATGATTCACTAAAGTAGAAAAATTAAACTATTTTATTACACACATGCAAAAAGATACATTAAGTACTTGCTTGTGATATTTTGTATTAGCAGTAGTCAGTAAATGTAGTATAAATTAAAACATTTTAACCATGAAATTCGTCTGGCTTTTTAATTTACTTTTTAAAATTTTATCCAATAATAAACAAAAAAAATATCACTTTCTACGTTTTGGCACTTTATCAAATAAGAAAGATAAATTCTAAGAAAATGTATAAATTGTTTTTGTTGTTGTTGTTGTAAAAGACTAAATTAGGAATAATTTTATAACAAGAATCTTTTTCTTTTTTTAAAAAAAAAAAAATACCAAAGTTGTTTATATTGTTTTTGTGATAAAAAGATAAATGATCCATTAAATTAGAAAAATCAAACTATTTTATTATGTGCGTAAATATACATTAAATATTTGCTTCTGATATTTTGTATTTGCAGTGCTCAGCAAAATGTACTATTAAGTTAAGACATTTTAACCACGAAATTCTTCTTAATCTTTTTAATTTAATTTTTTTTAATTTTGTTCACTAATAAACAAAAAAAAAAACATTACTTTCTACATTTTTGCACTTTATCAAAACGAGATACATAAATTCTAAGAAAGTGTATGAATTATCGTTTTTCTTGTGAAAGACTAAATTAGAAATAATCTCATAGAAGGAATCTATTTTTTTTAAAAAAAAAATAGCAATATGGTGTTTATTGTTCTTGAAATGGAAAGATAAATAATCCATTGAATTAGAAAATTTAAACTGTTTTATTACATGCACAAAAACAGATAGATTAGCTATTTGCTTATGATGTTGTGTATTGCAATGCCCAGCAAATGTAATGTGAACTAAAAAATTTAAATATCTTTTTTTATGAATTTTTAATTTTCTATTTAACATCTTTGTTGAATCGTAGATACGGGCATTGCAAATATAGAAATATTTCAAATGTTAAAAAATTTAAAGTAGTTAAAACTTTTTTAAAAAAAAACGAGAATTGATAAATTTTAAATATAGATATATATATTTAAATGTTATTTTAAAAATGTAGCACATCATAATTGCAAGCTAAAAATGTTTTTTTTTTTTTGATGAGGGAGGCTAAAAATGTTGTTAAAGATATACCAGAAATGTAACAAAATATTTATTTTAAAAAAATGTTATATAAAAAATAAATAAATCCTATCATAAAGTCAATACCAGAAAATGAATATTTTTTTATTAAAAAGCAAAATACAGTAACCTAAAATATATTAAAATAGAATCTTATTTTTATATTATGTAGAAATAATAATAACCATGGAGAAAAATGAATGGAATCACAATATATAAACAATTGAAAAAATGATCCTATATTTAAATAAAATTTATAAAGAGAGAGAAGTAAAACTAAACATTTTTTTTTTCTTTTTGCAAACAATATTATTAAAATAAAATATTCATGCGATTCTATAAATATGTGCAATATTATTTGAACTGTGCTATTGCTTAACAAACACGAACTTACAACAATCACATTTTAATAAACACATAAAATATTATTAATCATTCTTTATTAGTTTAGAAAATATCATTAATTCATCTGAACATGACTTTAAATTTAATAAAGTTCGAATATGCATATTTTTAATTTTTTGCTTATGCATCACAATCTTTATTTTCTAGAGTTATGATTCTTTACTTTTGCATATCAAACATATCATCGCAAGGAATTCATTCAACCAAATTGTTTTAATCAAATAAGCTGCATATATCTGTAACTGTGGCAAGTTCTTGCTTATAATTATACTTTTTAATAAACACTGATTTTCAATAGTCACTCTTCAATACCTACTTAAATGATTTTATTCCACTTCTTATTTGCATTGCTTAATTATATATACTATAATACACCATATACTGCTTAAATTACACTCTACAATGCAGTTTAACATATGATTTATTTTATTTCCTTCCTTACAGTTTCAACTGTCCAGCAGTCATCATCCAATCTGGACAGTTGAAACTGCAAGGAAGGAAATAAAATAAATCATATGTTAAACTGCATTGTAGAGTGGAATTTAAGGAGTATATGGTGTATTATAGTATACTTAAATGATTATTAGTTATTCATTAGATTGGAATATATCATGTTTTATTAATCTTAGACAATGATTTCAATTTCAATAAAGTTCATGCATATGCATGATGGTCTTCACTTAATAAAAACAGACAAAACTCTCTATACGTATTGCCACTCAATGCAAGCCAGAGTAATCAAGAGATAAATGAAAGAGATTATAATGTTGAATATAAAGTTACAGAAAATTGTCTTATTTAATGGTTGATAAATGTTTGAATAAAAAAAGATAATGAAATTAATAATTATAATTTTAAAATGTACACTTTTTGCTTATAATAAGTTTAACATATAATGTATTTTATATAAGTGAATCATCATTTTAATTTTATCATAAGAAATAATATGTTTGAAAAAGAAATCATGAATCTTAAAAAAATTCTTTAAAAAATGTTAAGAGATATGCATTTGGAGATAATATGTGGATGGGAGTGGATCAATGAATTGATTGGGATTTCTATATGAAAGAAATAAGGTGTAGGTTAAATGTTTTTGGTATATTAATAATTATAAATAAAGATAATATAAAAATGAAGAAAGACAATGATATCTATGTCAAGAAATTTAATATTCAAAAATGCACATTAAAACTTCAACAAATATAAAACAATATATATATATATTGTAACGGAATATAATATCCCGTCACATTATTTTAAAATTAAAATAAAAGATCATAAATAAAATTGATTTATTAAAAAGAAAAAAACTTAAAAACTGAAAATTAAAACTTGTTTAATATATATATATATTGTCGCACAGATGGAAAACTTAAACTATTTTAAGAAAAAGTATTTGAAAGTATTTTTTGTTGTAAAAAAAGTAAAAATATAATAAAGATTGATATTTTAAAAATAGAAATAATGTTGATTTCTATAGTCTTAGAAAATGGAAATGATTGTCTTATTAATTAAATGATTGTTCAAAAACAAACTACCTCATGAGGCATGTAAAATAAATTAAATAGTCAGATAAGAGAATACAAAGGAATTAAATGACCAATGCAAACACGAAAATGACAGCACGGACCATAACTGAAACACGAATGGATTAGTGACGTCTTGCTCGTTGAATCTCAAGATCTAATGATAAGAGACTAATAAAAATATAAAAGCTAAATTATTATTATAATTGTTATCTTAGAGTTGACTATGAATAGATCGTTATAACTAGCTATATTGCAGATTTTCATGATGTGGAAGTCTGCAATAAATTTAATTTTCCAGACAACCAGTTGAGGCCTCTGGATGACAGTTCCTGACCAAATGCATGGCAAGTCGCAGTTTCATTTCAAAGGATAAAATCTATGAAAGTGATCACGAAGATGGACTTCTCAATCTATTAAATCTGTAAAGTATGAACTATTGTGTCTATCTAATAAGAACTTTCCTAAAATTGCAAGTAATTAATAACTGAAAATAAGAACTCTTATTTGACTTAAAGAATGCAAATTCAATTATTGATATTTTTTATGTAGATGTTTAAGCAATCATTTCCATTTCATTTTTTTTTTGTGTGTGTATTATGTTTTAACTAAAATGTATTAAATTTAAAGTTGGGTGTAGATAGCTGCATGGATAAAGATTAATAACTATGTTTAAATTCGTTTATGTTTAATTTAAGGGATTTTAATTTCAGGCTATTTGTTTCGTGGTTGTGACAGTGCTAGTGGAGAGATATATAGACATTTATATTAATGTGAAGTGTGTTTAGCATACAGGGCAACGTGCCCACCTGAATGCATGACCCCAAAGAGGCAGTCATACCGTTGCAACGGTTGCAGATGTATTTCCTGCACCATTAACCCCTTCTAGCTCTATGGACAGGGATTTATAAGTCAGCAGAAAGACCGCTCTCCCCCCATAAGTAGCACTCTTTAAAAATATATATATATATATACATGATTCCTTAGTCTGACAGATGCACTTTCCTGTTCTAGACACGGATCATTTCCTTCAAATAATATCACACTGTCAGATGCACATTCTGTCGGCGTGGTTTTATGCTAGCATCTTCATATTGCATTGATTGCGACTATATATCTGGAAGCAGGCATTGGGTTGACTACCAACTTTTAGTCTGAGATTGAATGAATGTTTTGATAAGTTTTTAAGGTAAAAAAAAAAAATCTATGTAGACTATCTATGCTCGACATGCTAAAGTAAAATATAATTTAAATATCCATCTGTGCGATCTATTTAAAATAGTAATTTAAATTTTTAAAAAAAATATTAGTGTTAAAATCTAAAAATAAATTTATTCCTCAATTTTAAATGTGCGTTAATAAAAATCTATTTGTGTGTTAATTACTGGCAGTGGCTTCTTTTATTTTATTGTTCTAAATATTTAATATATACTTTGAGAATAGAAATCTATTGAAACTTATAAATGTTTAAAATCTCTGCTACTCTATGAGCTAGTGATCGTGGGCAAACGGTCAGAATAATATATATAAGAATTTTTTGAATCTTAATTTATGTATCTGCCTACTATATAAATTTTTCTAGGTTCAAATGCCTAGATGGCGCCCGTGTAGTGCGGATACGTTTAAGGCTCTTTTCATTGATCGTTAATATATATATATATTAAGAACAGTTTTTTTCCTACTTCTTAAAAAATATTTTATGTAATTTTTTAAACATAAAAGGTTTTAAAAGCATGCAATTCATTTTAGCTTTTAGCTCATGTACATGCATATTTGGAGTTCTGGGTAAAGCATCAGCATGTTAATTTGCTTTCTTATATAATAATTCAAAATCATAAAAATCTAGGATGTTTATACAATGTAAAAATTCACTGACTAGCTTGGTCTGAAGTCTTTTTTAACTTTCCAAATATTCCCAACAGAGGTTTATGGTCTATATAGATTTTAATGTATGGTCATATACTGAAACTTCTTTACTGGAAAACACAATAACTAAAGCTTCATTATCAAGTTTGCTACAATTTTTTTCAGTGAATGTTAATGTTATAGAAGCATATTCAATGGGGCATTTACCTCACCATATATGGCACCAACTCCATATTCTGAATAACTGTTTTTTGGTCATTATGATATTGCACCAGAAGTTGATTAGCCATTAGCAAGTCTTTAAATCTCTTGAAAGCTATGTTCTGTTTAACTCCCTAATTCCATTTTTGTTTCTTCTTTAATAATTTATAGAGTGGAATTGCAATATGAGATTTACCCTTCAGGAAATTTACAAAAAGTCTAGTAGACCCAAATAGATTTGAAAATTCCTGAAATTTTTTAGATTTTAGAGCATTCTTTACTGCTCCAATGTTTCCAGAATCTGATACTTTCCCTTATACATAATAGTATGTATTGAGGAATTTTATTTCTCTGGTAAACAATATGTACTTCTTGGTATTAAGTCAAGCTCTTTCAAGCTTTTTACATACAATGTTCACACATTTTCTGAGCTCACTTTCCATTTCTATAGAATATCAGCTAAATATGAAGTACAATTTCTTCTATTCCCTTCCCCAAACTATCCATATTTGTTCAGAAGATGTTCATGGCAAATCTTTATTTCATAAGGCAGTTTATTAAACTTTAATAATCCTACTTATCTATTGTTAACTAAGAACTAGTTACTCTAGCTGTACTGACTGCAAGTCAATATCAGTGAAATAAGAAGTCTTTTGTAATAAAACCAAAACCCCACTGAGACTTGATACTGGGTAAGCTCTCCTTTATATTTTTGTTATCAGTTATGTGATTAATAACTGCATAAATACATTATTCCTACCAGATTTGAGAATTACTACTATGGATATTGTCTGAATAAAATCTATCAGTGAAATTATGCCTGTCTTGACTATCTCATTGAATTCTTCCACTTGGGTTTCAGAGCAAACAGTACTTTTCTTGGTCAGCAGATAACAGGCAGAGCAGTTTTAACTAAGTCAATGTCATCAGTTAAGCTTTAATTCTGTGGACCTGACTTGAACAGTAATGAAAGTTTAATCAAGATTTTGGATGCTAACTGGACTCTCTTTATGATAATAATTCTTATTTTCAAATGTTTAAACCAAATACATCCTAATATCAGGCTCAAATTCCTTGATACAATGTACACATGTAAATTTTTACTCTCTTGTTGACTTTTACTGGCATTATTACAATCCATTTGATGTTCAATCCAATTTTTATTCATATTTGTTGCAGTAAAATTTGTTTTCTTGATTGGTATATTATTTTTGCATTTTCTTTTATTGGCTTTGTCATTTCTTTGTTAAAGAAGAGATACATCTGCACCACAATCTATTTTCATTTATACATTTTGCTCATAGATTATTTCTAGTAACTCCTTCTCTCAATTTATTATTTGCTTGTAAATTTTCTTTAGTATTTTACTATTTATTTTTGCAAACTTGGGGTAGATAATTTTTTAAGTTCCACACAAATAACATTCTTTATTTTTAAATCTATCCAAACTTTTTAATGTATTCTTTACTGGACACAGCAAAAATATATATAGACATATTCTAATTTGTTGTGTGGGTCTGCACATTGTTTACCACTGTATTAGTTTTAGTAATTTTTGCCACATTTTTTAATTCTGTACTATTTTCAAGGATGATTTTGTAAGCTATTTTTTTGTGATAGCACCAATTGTTCATAAAAGACAACTCATTAAGTAATGTTTATCTGCACTTATTATCATACAAACCCATAACAATTGGTCTTGTGGCATGTCTTCTAACTCAGCTTTAAATTCACATTCATTTGCTAAGGTATACAATCCTATATCATACTCTTGCATGCTCTTCTATGGTGAATGGAGTCTTTGTCAGAAATGCAGATGTGTAATATGTTTTACTGTAGTTATTTTGAAATGTAAGTTTTACTTTTGTACTAGATCTTTGTATGAAATCTTCTTGGGTGGGTTACAATGATGATTGGCTATTTGTAGGATGTTTTACTGACAATCCACATGAACAGTGACATAAAGTATTGTGATCTAATTTATACTCTGCAATATTATTAATCATTATATATCTTTCACCATGGGCAACATATATCTTCCATTCTGCAACATTGGTTATACAGTGTTATGGATCTATTTTGCATTGCTATGTTGATTTACTCATTAAATGCACACTAAGCTGTTATAATTCACTGAGTTGTACAAACTGTAGATGAGCACAACATATTTCTTTTCAAAGGTCCTCTTCTCTGTTTATTTGTATTGTACTGCTTCTTTCCACCTGTTATCATATGTTAACTACAACATTCCTCTCTATACAAAAACCAACAAAATAAGTTTCCAAATGTTGTAAAAGATAATTTATCTAATAAGCATACTTCCATCTTCTTGTAATTTCAACAAAATGCTTTTAACAAAAATAATTTTTCTAGGCATTCAACCAACTCACTGACTTTATTTTAAAAACAATACTACTACTAGTTATATTTTTTAACTCTAATGTTTTCACTTTCATCTTTGTCAATCTTATCTATCTATTTCCCCATTTATATTATCAAGTTAATATTACTTTATTCACATTGATTAACTTAATAACTTTAACCACATTTTAATGTCAACAACTCATAAAATATCAAAATAAATATACATATTTCTATTAGTAACAAAGTATAATAATAACTATTGAATTAAAGCTGTATTGATTTAACTTATTTCGAAGAATAGTTTAACTATTTCACTAAATCCAGTTTATAATAATTTCTCAATTAATTTAATAATAAATTATTATTTTCTAATTTTTCAAGTAATCTTGTCAGCTTCAGAACTTAATTTTATGTCAGATCATCTTATTTTTGTTTATTCTCAAAATAGTGTTTATCTTCTCCATGATGATTTTCTATAAAATCAAATCATTGATTGACATTTTAAGATAAGCTTTATATGTTGCAAATTTCTTTTCCAATGTTAATTTCATCAAAAATATCTGAGTGTATTATTCTATTAAACATTGTGTGATTTAAAAAAATCCAAAAAGAATAAGAATAACAAAAAATAAAAAGGCAAGATGTAACATCAAGGATAATTGCAGATTATTAAAAAATTACCAAAGTGTATATAGTAGCGTTTCTCAACCTTTAGCCGTGCGAGCCAATAGATTTCATTGAAATAGTTGTACGACCCAAATATTTATTACATAAATTATAATATAAAATAAAAGAGATATTACATCAGCATGGTACTGTATATATGTATATATTCAGATCAATTTGATAATATTTATAATGAACAAATAATTTGTAAGTTAAAGATTGAGTTAAAGTTAAACTACATATTTTTAATTTAAAAGCTTAACACATTTTATTAATTACCAAAAAAAAAAGTGTTTTCTTTTCAAATAAGGTTTTATTTATATACAAAATACAAGCAAAAATTACAAAAATAAATTTTACAGATTATTTAAGTTACGTATGAAAAACTTAAAAATTAGTCAACTTTGACGTATCAGTTCGATTTCAATATAGTTTGAAGTTACTGTAAACAATTTGTAAGACTGCAGCAGTAACATATTTAAATAAAATTTGCTATTAAAATATAAATTAATTTATTAATTTTAATTATATTTATGACAAACATATTTAAATTATGAACATACAATGCAAAATAATTATTTCATGGCTTTGTTGTTGTTGCTTCTTTTCAATTAATTTATCAATTCTTGCTCCAATAGAATTAGTTAAAGCTAATCTCACTGTTGAATTCACATCGAGTCGGTTTCTAAACTTATTTTTCATAACAATCATGGTTAAAAATTTACTTTCAGCCAAATAAGTTGTTGCAAATGGAAGTAACAATTTTATAGCCTTTTCACTAAGAATTAGATATTCATCCTGAACTTCTAACCAGAATTTAGGCAGATTTTCCTGGTTTTTTTTTTAACTTTAATTCTAAACTTTTGTCTGCCGATAATTCTATTAATTTTTCTTTTGATAAATTTAAGTTCTGTGAATGGTGTTGTTGGAAAGGATTTAAGATCCACATATTTTTGAAATGAATATTTTCTGTAGGTGGGAAGTATTGAAAAAACTTTTCTTTTAATTTTAATAAGTGATTTTGAATGATTTTACTTATATCTGAAATTTCATCATACATTATTATTTTATCTTCAACCATTTGTGAAAACAAAGGAAACATGTCAAAACAATTGTTTCTAACTCTGTTAAACCAAAGTTCTTTTCTTTTTTTTTAATAAATGCTTCCATTTTATTGTAACAAATAAAAAGATTTGTGCAACATCCTTGTAATGACAAAGTTAAATTGTTTATTAATGAAAATATGTTAGCTAAATAGACAACTTTGGAAAGCCACACATTACTTTTAAAAGATTCACTGAATACTGTTGGCTTCTGATCATTAAGAAATATTTCAATTTCCACATGAAGTTCAAATAATCTACTCAGAACTCTCTCCCTTGAAAGCCATCATGTGGGAATGTAATAATAAATTTTTATGAGTTGAACCCATTTCATCATACATTAATCAAAATAGATGCGTGTTTAGTGCACTCATTTGAATATAGTTCACTGTTTGTACACACTGATTTAAAATATCATGTAAATCTGCACATATATCTTTGGTAGCTAATTGTTCCCTGATGAAGAAAATAATGGATTATTATTAAATCTGGATGACAAATTTCCTTTATACCCCTCTGTTTTCCTGTCATAGCCGTAGCACCATCAGTACAAATCTCTATGCATCTTTCGCAAGAAATGTTATTTGTTTGGAAATACAATTTCATTATCTTTAAAATTTTCTCTGATGTTGTTGAAGAATTTAATTGTAAACTGCATATGAATTTTTCCTGAATATCTTTACATGTAAGATCAATATATCTTATATAAACTAAGATTATTGCATTGTTAGAAATGTCTGTATATTTGCCTAATTGAATTGAATAATTCTTGAATTTTTTTATATTTTCTATTAATTGAGATTCAACATCATCAGCCAAATCAATTACTTGCCATTGACTTATAGTGTCATTTGACAAGGGAATGCTGTTTATTTTTGATTCAAATTTATTGCCAAATAATTATTTGCTCTTTTTTATGCATGGCTTTAGTAGCACTTCCTCTACTGTATATGCTTTTTTGCATTTAGCAATGTGATAGGCTGCCAAATACAAACACTTTAAAAGTTTTTTATCTATAGAAACAAATTTTGTTAAATTAGATCTCTTCATCTCATTTTCTTAAAAAAAAAAATCAACAGATTTATCTTTATATTGACTATGGTTTGTTTCCAAATGCCTTAATAGTTTGTTACTTTTAAATGAAAAATTAGCCAAAGTAGATCCACAGACAACACATTGTGGTAGCTCTATTCCATTTTTTTTATTAAAGTGAAACCATAATTAATATATTTTTCTTTATAATTATAAACAAAAGTGTGCATTTGGTTTTTTCACTACTGGTTCACTCAATGTAGTAGGCAGTTCTACATTTTCATCATCCAAATTGGGTTCTTGAGAAATTTCTTGTTCTTTTCTTCCAAAAAAATTAAATATTTTACTTTGTTTACTCAATATTAAACAAGGCTGAAGGTATTAATCACATACAACAAAATATAAGTATTATTTGTAAATTACAAATTTACATACCTTTTAATAAAATATAAAATTCAATTATTAACTTAACACAATGATTTAGTAAAATCATGTAACTGTAATACATACAAATTTATTTTTTGCTGTTCAACTGCACACTAATTCAAACTATACACCGTGAACTGAGAATATTTTTACTGAATTCCATCACTAGGCTGGTTGATGCTTTAGTTGCATTCATTTTCCACCACTGGCACAGTTTGATGCTTTGGCTGCATTAATTTTAGTTGCATTTTTGGTTGCAATTTTTTGAACAGTTACATTTTGAAAGTAATCGCAAAATCTAATATTATGATTATTTAAGTTCAAATTTACAATTGAATATGAGAAAACTACACAAAGCATAGGTAGTAGTACTTCTAATTTTTTTTTATTAATATTATTTTAAAATGTATTTTTATTATCAGATATTTATGTTTTTATTTATTGGTGCATATTCATGATCCATTAAAAATTTAATGTGACTCAAAGGTTGAGAAACGCTAGTATAGAGTGTTAATAAAATTGATGGAATAACAACTTTATGTTTAAGATAAATCTATGTACTATATATGAAACATTTTTACAGTGATTCTGAATATGAGAAAACAAATCAAACTTAAAATTCTAATAATATTGATGAATATTCATATAGATGAATTCATAAAAAAACATTTGGGAAAATATCTATTCTAAAATAACTATGAAACTTCATTAAAACCAATCAAAGAAAACTCTGAAGAAGATTTCTAGATCACAGAATTGGGAAAAATTATATTTGTAAATATAAAGACTGAAAATAATTATTATTAAACATTACAATGTAGTAAAACGTTTTATAGTGAGATCAAATCAATCAGTAAAGGTTAAAGATGATTGCATATTTACAATCAAACTGAATAAAAACCTTTTTTTTTTAGAAATGCTTCAAAATATATGAAGTAAAACCACAGAAGAAATAACAACCCATGTGATAAATTAATTAATAATTGAATAACTTTATTGCTTCATTGGTTATAACAAGTTTGAGTGTCAGAAGTGATAGCAAACAACGGCAAAACTCTCCATACGGTAATGCCACCCTGTGCCAAACAGAGTAATCAATGAATGCCAGAAGGCTTGTGCATAAAATCCCTATCTAGTGCCTACTCATCCAATATCCCCAGACTAGTCTGGGGATATTGGATGAGTAGGCACTAGATAGGGATTTTATGCACAAGCCTAGTCTGGGGATATTGGATGAGTAGGCACTAGATAGGGATTTTATGCACAAGCCTTCTGGCATCCATTGATTACTCTGTTTGGCACAGGGTGGCACTACTGTATGGAGAGTTTTGCCTTTGTTTACAACAATTATATGCTAGTATAGAGATGGTGATCAAGTGATAGCACTTGAATCAATTCTAGGATCTTATGCTTCTGAGTCTACTATTCTATTACTTACAGCACTACATCATATAAAGCATGTGATAAATAATATCTAATAAATGTAGTGTGATAAATAATGCAAGAGTTCTAATAGAAAAAAATGAAATTAGCCATACTATTTACTGATAAATCTTTTTTAATAATAGAATTCAAAAATAAAATAAAATAATTTTTCTCTTTAAAACTTAAAACTGGGAGATCGATTGCAAAATATAGAACAGTCTTTCAAAGGTCAATTTGGAATAATCAAATAATATTAAAGTATAAATTAGTAGAATGAAAAAAAAATAATATTAATCAAAAATCGTAGATTTATAAACATACACAATATATCATTAAAATACAACATCACATAATATAAATGTTGAAAAAAATTGAAAAGAAAAAATATTTATCAAGATGCACATCTACTAAAATGAATTTGAGAAAAGATATATCATTATGATATAATGCTATATAATAAAAAATATAATAAGGAAGTTAAAGCATTTCAAAATCAACTTAAAGTTATAGAAAAGTTATATGAAACTACCAAAACTGAAGTGAAAATTAAAACAGATGATTCAGAATTCTGAAAATTAAAAAGGAACAATATACATATACACAATATTTTGTAGAGATAAAATCTTAAAATGTATAGTTATTTAGAAAATTAAAGAATTTAAAATTAAGAAATTAATTTTTTTTACATATAGTAAAAAGTAATCAGAAAGTATTATGGATTAAAAGAATAGTATAACAAGATTACAAGAAAAAATTCCAATTGTTATAAAAGTGGACCAATTGCTAAAGAAAGTAAGTAAAAGAACATTAAGTTATTATGAAATTTTACAGACTTCTCCTTTAGTACTTTAAAAATAATAATAACATGAAAGGCTAAAACTTTTGACAGAAGCACCTTAAAATGCTTATGTGACAGCCAATCAGATGTAATAATGACTGCATGTGAAACACTCAATTCAAGAACACAAGCCAGAACATGAGAAAAAGATGGTACCCACCTTCTTCTCTACTTAAATTTATATATAAATAAGTCGGATTCAAGCATTCCAAACTAAGAGCATGAAGCTTAAAACATCTTCACATTTAATTCACTAAATATTATATATAAATAAACAATGCAAAATTCTTTCGATTTACAATGAAGCAATTTTCAAATCTAATGAAATGATAATAACAAATGTAAATATATTAAATTTATTAAGTGCTAGCAGAAGATCTAATAATAATGTGAAAGACTAAAACCTTTGACAGAAGTGCCTTAAAATGCTTATGTGACAGCCAACACAATAATATTTTCAATCCAAGCTCATTGGCTTATATAAGATCTAGGTGCAGTGCTCTCAGATCCAAGGTTCCTCACTAACTAAGGCCACAAGCCAGAAACTAGTCTGAGGATATTGAATGAGTAGGCACTAGATGGGAATTTTATGCACAAGCCTTTTGTTCATCTATTAATTATTCTGGCTTGCACTGAGTGGTAATACTGTATGAGAGTTTTGCCTGTTTTAATAACAGTTATAGCAGGCATAAAAATGGTCATGATGTGATGCTATTGACTTAAAATCAATCCTGACTAATATGATAGTGGTGGCTATGGTTATTAAAGAACCAAAGACATCAAAATGTAAAGGTACTGAACTGAGTTCAGACCTGTATGACTATATAAGCTAATGAGCTTGAATTGAAAACATTATCACTTTTAATTTAAGTCTCATAGTTTTGTAGTTAAGTAGAGATAAAAGGTGGCTGCTGGAGAGTTGCATTAAATCCTAAGATCTACATGAAGTGCTCTCAGATCCAAGGCTCCTCACTGACAAAGTCAACAAACCAGAAACTAGTCTGGGGATATTGGTTAAGTAGGCACTAGGTGTGTATTTTATGCACAAGCCTTCTGGCATCCATTGATTACTCTGGCTTGCACTGAGTGGTACTATTAAAAATAGAATTTTGCCTGTTTTAATAACAATTATAGCAAGCATAAGAAATGGTGATCATGTGATGTTTATTGGCAGGTTGTTAAAAGTGATAGAAATATCTTCACCCACACATAAACTTATTTCAGTTGTGAAAATAGTTGTATTATATATATATATATATAATTCTCATATCACTTTCAAAAATGTTTGTATATATATAAATTTAAAATATTACATCAAAAACTATATTAATCAGTATAATAAACCAAATATAGCAATTCAAAATTCAATCACGAGCCACTACCAAATTGAAAATTAACTACCAATGACTTTTATCAAGACAGACTTTTTAAGTACAAAAATAACACCAACAACATACATACAAATACATTTAGTTTTTTAACTTTTCTTCAGTTAAAAATATATTTTGAGAGCATTTTTTGAAAATCTAATTTCCTTACTCATATAAGGCTTTACTATGTTATAGGTCCAATGATGTTATTGATCATTATTATACTCAATTTTATTATTTGCTTAAGTAACTCTAGATTTCATTGGAATGTGAAACTTGTGTTACAGAATTTGATCTATTCCATTTATTTCACCTACTAGCAGATTTATAAGGTACATATATTATACAATTAAATTACAGATAGTCCATTGTTTATTTACATTTAGACTTTTTTTTCCAATGTGAATGATCCCTACAACACGACATTCTCATCAATCTATTTGGCTGATTATTTATCAACTTTATAATTCTGAGCCCAAAATTAATAGGACTATCAGGACTTTTCTATTTTCAATTAGTTCTAAGTATAATATCAACAAAAGCACAATAAATGAATTGATATAGAAGTAAGATTAATAATGCTTACAGCAGTTTTCAATGAAAAACATTAAATATAATAGCGTAATTTGCTGCATTAAACTGGTTTGGAATTCAGAAACATTGAAGATCATTTTATGGAGTTATTATTTTAATTGGTTTATTTACTTATACAACCTATTGGATAGCTGCAATAATATTTCAGTTCATTATTGATTAAATGTAACACTCATGTAATGTTCTCTTGAATACCCATCTTGATTTGCATTTTTTGTTTCAAAGCTATTAATATTTACTTTTATTATAATGTGAGTGTGGTTTCATACAACTGATCAAAAAGATATTTCAGTTTCATTTTATCTTCTAATTGTTTATTGAAACAAAATGCTATCATTCAGTATAGGCATGTCAGTAGTTTGAATATTATTAGGTGTTATGTGTACAATAAACTTCATTATCTTCATAAAACATAATCTGTCAGGCTTATCAACAGGTTTCAGAAACAATAAAGCAAATAATTCTAACTTAGAGTTTATTAATTAAAATAACAAAGTAAGATTCCAATGATTCAAATGCACATTATAGGCTTTTAATATATTTTTCATATTTCTTCATTTTCACTGTCATATTATTCAGAATGATGTACAACAATCATAACTTAAATTCTTATGATGTTTCCTTTTTTATAAATATATATTATTTCCAAATCTAATGATGGATTATTTTTTCCAGAGATGATTTACTTTATTTATATATTTGTAAGCATCCAGAAATATATTACACCTTTTAACAGTACACTAGATTTATGTGCAGAGCAAAGCCACTCAAAATTCATAGTGTGAATATATTTTATTATCATAATAGTCATATTTATGAGAATGGTGAAACCATCAGAAATATACAGAATCATATAAATTTGTACATACACTAATTTCTTTAAACTCTAAAATAATCTTATATACATAAAAGTTATGTGGTACATCAGATTTTCTGATTGTCATTGCAGGTTAAAGACCTTCTCCATACATTCATTCTGATATATATCAATCATCAGAAAGTTAAACTTTTTCATGACCTATATCAACCCTCTTCTGTTGAGCATCAAGGCAACTCTAACCTGAATTGCCATTCCAGTGTTGGGAGAATGTATTCACCACATTTCCTACATAGATGATGTGGTCGTGTTTCTCTCTTCATGGGAGGTTGGTCAGCTTAAGAAAATATTAGACCAGGTTGCTTGTGACTTTGGTCTAAAGGTCAATGAAAAGAAATCAGCCTTATAATTGATTAGAACTGGGAAGCAGATCCTGGGAAGATTTAGAGCTCCCTCGCAGAAATTTTTTGGCTTCTGACTGGCTTCTTCCCTCATTGTTATGAGAAAAGAGCTGGTGGAGGCCTTGTTTAATAAGGTCAAAAAATGGTAAGTTTCTTGAGGATGGTCCCTCTGTCATTGTGAGCAAGGTCATGCTACTAAATGCAATGGTGCTGCCAAAGATAACATACATTTTAGTGGTCTTTTTCCCAATGAGGGTGTTTATTAAATGAATTGAAACACAATGTATGAATCTGTGCTGGGGGGAGAATACCAGTAATTAGCATGAGGATTCTTTAAAAACCTAAAAAGTTGATTGGTTTTGGACTGCACTCCCTACAAAAATTTTTCTTGCAATGGACTCATAACATCTTGGTCAGGTTGTTTTGTGAGAATGAGAAGGTTGAATGTCCTCTGTCATGCATTAAAGTGGAGACCACAGATTGATCCCCCACCCAATAGAGTATTTTGTTGAAGCAACTGGTCTTGATAGTCATCAAGAACATCAAAACTTCCAGCAATTTGTTTTCTGAGAAATTATCCTATTGGGCCCTTTACGAGTTCTCACATAATGAGAAGGTTGAAGAAAAAAGTAAATCCTTACTTAGTATAATATGATTTTTGAGGCTGACCAAGAGGTTAAAATTAAAACCAAAACTGGTTGGATTTCTGCTCAAGATCAGTCATGGAGTCCTTCCTACTCGAGCTTTTCTAAATTATAGAAGAGGGATTAGTTTGGACACTTTTTTCCCTCTCTGAAATAAAGCTGAGGAGGATTATGAACATATGCAATATTGTGAAAAATGGAACAATATACAGAGATGGTTCCTAATGCAAATGTTGGATAAAAATATTGCTGCAGTTGATATTACCAAAGCAATCAAAAAAGGTGAATTCAGGTTGATCAGACTTGTGATGCAAGTGAACTTTATTTTTGTACTGCCCAGAACATCTTTATATTTCAAGTAAGAACTGAAAAAACCTTTGAACAAGTTTTTCTCAAGAAAATTAAAAAGCTGGAAAAGACAGACAAGAGGACATTAGGAATGGATGACAGATCAAACTTGGTCCAGAGTTAAATTGGCAAGGACTATATTAATTTAATAAATTACTCAAATGAATTCATTGATTAATATTCTCTAAGTAATGATTGCTATTATGTATATTACGATATTATGACAACTATTTATTAAACATTAAACTGAAGATATAATTCTATTGTACAAAACTGCAAATAATTGTTTGTAGATTTACTAATAAGGTATTTTTGTACTGACGTGAAGTGTGATCAGGATGCTCAGGAGTTGGAATGAAGACACTGCTGGTCCTGACAAAATTCAAGTTGTATTTCATTAAGTGGGCCATCTTGACAGCTCCCTGTATATTGTACTTATTATTTGTCCAGGGTTATCAAAAGATGATTGTTGTGCTCACATTTAGATGTGAACTATTAACAATGTTAAATATTGTAATCACTAAGATTGTTTTTAACTGGATTATGTATAGATGAATAGAGAGGGGGAATATTTGTAATTTAAACTGTATTGTAATTTAATCATTTGTGACTTGGATGTGCAGGAGTCAGAATGAAGTCCCTGCAAGTTTGAGCAATTATCAAATTTTTGTATTTATTGGGCTGTACTGTGAGGTCCTTGAATTAAGGATTTATGAATAGACCAGGATAATAGATGTAAAACAATTTTATCCGAAAATTTGTATATAAAACTTTTTGTAAAATGGCTAGTGTTTGTGCTGGTGGGGATCTCCGATTGGATGGATGAGATGATTTCGGTTTCATTACAGAATTAAACCTGCTAAGCAGACAATGAAATCACTACAGTCTTCTGCATACTTGCAATGTAAACATGTTTTATTTTCCAACTATGGATGAAGAGACACAAATAAAATTCTTTTGAAACAAAATTAAATTTACATTGTAATATAATACACAAATTTTAAAATCACATTTTATAATTTTTTTATAAAGTCCAATGAATAATTAATTGAAAAATATATCATCCAACAATGTTTTGATATATAGTTATATTAAACCTAAGAAAATATATTTAGATTATATCTATGGTCTAGAGCTTTCTAATTGTTTTCAACACTTTATCAAAATAAATAATTAATCTTCAACAACAAAATATAATTTATTTTGTCTAAAAAAATTTTAATTGGATCATATCAAATATTCATTTTTAAATAATTTCCCAATTCTGATATTCATTTTAACTGATATTGTAACAGTGAGATTTTTATAGTCAGCAAAACTAATCTTAAGAACCAAGAAATAATTACTAACTCATATATCTGTGTGTAATATTGATATAAATATTACCACAGACAGAAAAAAGTCAAACCCCATTACTTATACTCCCAGAACAATTCCCACATGACTACCACATCTGATGTAGCATATATGCCCTTTTTTCTTATATCTCACTGAGATTAGGGAGATATAAAAGACTCTTAAAACTAAATAAAATTGATAATTGTAGTAATCAAAACACAAATGTAAGAGGTTACATGCATATAGATTTATTAGTTACAATAAACATATAAAAAAGAATAAAGCAAAATAAAAGTTCATATAATTAAATTTAAACCTACAATTATATTGCACTTTTTACAGGTTAAAGAAAAATTAGTGACTGAACAGCTTAATTAACTCTAACTTATATACAGTAAAGAAACTATAGGCTTTATTTATTGAAATGATCACCAGGGTAGACATTCTATGATGGTTTGACTATTAACTAATGGATAATCAAGCAGGGTTAAAATAGGAGTATTTATTTAAGGTATATGCTTGCAACATCAGACTTTAAAAATACATTTAAAAAACTATATGGTATTAGGTTATCAAAAATCGAACTTTATCTGATGATAAAACAAAGATGAGGTATGCCTGCCCTGGTAAGAGCATACCCAAGAATTTCATCAGATCAGAGGGTCATATGAAGCAGAAATGAACATCTGTTTCTATATCCAATAATGAACCTATTACCATCCAGAAAAAAATTAATCTGCACTGATAATATTAACACTTAGTGTGGTTTTGATGCTCATTCATGTCAATGGCTTTAGGTTGCTTGAAATCGGTCATGTTTTGAGCTACGGTGATGATTTTATGCTTGTTTGAAAGCTTAGAAAAAGTTCCATAAGATGCTGCCTTCTCTTGAATTATTTTACAAGTAAAAAACCAATAATAGGGTTGTTTTAAGTCTAACAAAAGGAGGAGGCCATCCATTCTCAATGCTGATTGGCTGATGATTATTTGGTCAAAAAAAGACCACCAATAAATAATTTTCACCGCTGAAAATAAAAATATATATTTTATAGTGTTTTTTTATTATTTTTCGTACATTATAAATTATTTTCATAAAATCTGAAAATATAGTTATTTTAAAAAAAGTAGTAAGGCTTTATTAAAAAATTGTATACTTTACATGAACGTAAATTGAAAAAGAAACCAGTGGTAGCAATAATTTTGATATGCCTGTCAAGAGTTTAGATTGCTTCAAGCTGTTTATTTGATTTTTAAACAAAGATTAATGTTTTAGAATATTTTTTGGCATTTATTTACATATTATAATGTATTTTGGCAAAATATGCTGAAAATATAACTATTTTTAGAAAAACACTAAGATTTTACTAAAAAATTCTTAACTTTTATAATAACGTAAATTGAGGAGGGACACCAATGACATTTACATGACTTTAATTTGCTACGAACTTTTTTTTAATTTTTTTTTCTGCTATTGAATATTTTTATAATTATAAATAAAAATATATTTTTGAAAAAACCTTTGTTTACTTTCATAACATGACAAAGTATTAATATACTTTTTGCAAATGAAACTAAAATGAATATAATATTAAAAGATGAATATATTTTTATCAATGAGTTTGTGAATTGACCAATTAAAAGTTCAGAGTTTTACCTCACTTGGCCAATAAATAAATTGATCAATTTAAGCATTAAAGGACAACAGCAAAAATTATCCAAGTATGTATGTATTACATGTTCACTTTGACATGACCATATCAAGAGCTCTTGGCCAATCCATTTGCACAAAGCATGAATGATCATCTGCTTGAAGAACAAAAAATATGAATTAATAATATATATATATATATATATATATATATATATATACAATTAAAAATAAATGAACAAGCAATAAATAATTCTACATTATGCAAACTTGAGAATTATGATGATTACTAAAAAAAGTGAGTCACCACATTATAAGTTCAAACAAGCAGTCATATATTACCTACTTGGATAAATTAAGACCTAAACAGTTTATCCAATATAAATACTTAAAAAATAAACACTAATAACTCCTTCTTAATTGAAGGTTCATCCTAAAGATTGTACTCACATATTACAAAATATAATATACATATGGTAGCTCAAGGTCTGTGATTTAGAATTAAATAACATATATTTGTCTCTTCAAAAAAAATTAACATTATTTTTAAGATTGTTTTTAAAACTAATTCAACTTCTTTTTCTATATGTCAAAAAAATCTGGTTTTATAATCAGGGTAATTGCATGATTAAAGTTTTAATTGACATGCATGATTGATTCCTTTTTTTTTTACAAAAACAAAATCTTTGAGCCAGGTGAGGGAAGGGGATTAAAACATTGCTGTGCTTTTGCTTAATTAGCTTTATTTTAAAGGGAGGGATAATTGTCAGAATTTAAGAGGTAAAAGTATATTTACAAAATAATCCTCCATCACCTGATTACTTGTATTAAATATAGCATATATATATATGTTTTTTTTTTGTTTTTTTTAAAGCAGAGGAAGTTTGAGAAACTCTCATGAAGACTGCTGGACAGTCGATACTGTCAGAAAAATAAAGAAGTTTATTAAAAAAAATTTCCATTTAAGTGTATATGAAAGAAGTTATTATAAGCAATATATATGAATATATGAAATAATGCAAAGAAAGTGAAGTTCTTTGCACAATATCCCTAATCCCAGAGTGGTTTCTGCTATTGGCTTTCTCAGTGAGATGCTAGGATATTCAAGCATTAGATTAAAAATACCAGGACAAGCCTAGCACTTTATCTAATGGATAATTATTAAGTAAAATTCTGAAATTTTTAGATATTCATATCTTCCAATCCAGCTAACTTAAATAGGCTTATGGAACTGAACCAAGTTTATATACGCCATATATTAATAGCTTTAGCAATATAAAATTGCCAAAGCTTCAAAGTTTATATACACCATATATTAATAGCTTTAGCAATATAAAATTACCAAAGCTTCAATAGCAAAAAATAATATTACAAAGAAATCAAGTCTTATGTCACATGCCCTAATTTAACAAGTTTGCATTAAACATTGTAACAATATCTTTTAAATAGATAATATCCAGACAATTATTTTACTCTTGAGTAATTAGTTTTAATAAGAAAACTACCAATGCCCTGCAATTAACTTGCTTTTACAAATTTTATTAGAATTTTTGGCTAAGGAATTTTAAGTAGTTTAAATTTTAATTAATTGTTTTTTTACCAGAATTTTCTAGATTCTATTAAACATTACTAATTATTTATCTAATCTCAGCTAATCATTTCTAGTCCTTTTACACACACATACTGGTGCTTTTAATAAATTTTTAATAAAATAAAATTTAACATTTCCTATTTCAGAGTTTAAAAATATTTAGATTCAAATTGGCATGAAGCATATATATATGGCTTCAATATAGATCATATTTATTTATTTTTAATAAGCACATACAATATATTTCAATTGTTATAATAAATTATGTAACCTACTTTCTTTGAAATATTTTTAAATTTTATTATACTAATCACATATTTATTTTTGCAGACAACCTTTATATAAAATATAAATATATTAATTCAAATACTTTGACATATTACTATACTGATTCCGATTTTTATTCTTAGTAATAATCCTGCTTTTACAGCAAATACGGTGCAAAATTACCAGAATTGAAATGCATGCACACTGCAGTATATTTCTTGCATAGCCTACATGGATGATGTTACTATCTTTCTGTGTTTTTGAAAACAACTACTCATATTGCAAAACATCCTCAGCGATTACATATCTGACTACAATATTTAATTCAATCTCAATAAAACTGCTGTATGATTTCTATTCACCAAAAAACCACATGTAAATGTTCCAAGGAAAACACTCCATTCCAAAGCTTTCCATTTTACAAAGACTCAATTCATATGAGACAGGCAATACAAACCAGGCTTCAAGATAATGTATTCAAAATCATCAATTCAATTTCACTCTATTCCAAAATTCATTTATTCAATACTCTTATTATTACCAAAATTACATACTATTCTCCAATTGTCAAAATAACAAAGACATTTATTTCTACCATCAATTACATCTGCAATAAATTATTCTGATACTGGAAGATGGTATTAATCTCTGTCAAACAGTTCATAATGGTCTAGGATTGCACAGCATCCAAGTGTTTTACACACAAAAAGCTATCAACCTAATAACTGAAATCACCAGCAAATTCCAACACTTCCAGTGCCTGATCAAAGTTACTTCTACTGATAACTTCTCCCCTTCAATGCCATACCTTGCAGATCTTATTTCCTCAACACTAGCCAAAGTCAAACAGATCAACTTCTAAACAACTTCAAGTACATCTACTGGCAAATCTATAATCTACTTCACTCACACCTTAGCAATAACCACCCACCTTTCATGATCAGCATCATCTTTTCTGCCAGTTTAGAAAATGGTTGCTGGGGTCAAAGCTTTTTTGATTTCCCAGTCCATCTCAACCTTTCTGCTCACCCAACATCTGGTTTTGTAGGCTATCATTGTCTCTACAAAAATGTCAATCCATTTTGTGGACCATTGCCATGCAGCCAAAAGACTCGCCTCTTTAATGGCTGTTAAGCATTCATCTTCACATGACAAATCATGTTAAACTCATATTGGCACCCCCCAACCTCCATACAACATATAACTCAGCCCTTCTAAAGGTCGTACATCTCCAAAGCACACACCACTATCTAAATTCAATTTGCCTTCTGGTGCACTTGTTACAGCTTCAAGTTTGGCAACAATACTAGAAGATATCAATGCACATTTATCAACAAATTACTACAATTAAAACACAGCCCCCTGGACATATTTGGAGCCATATAGTCACCCTCTAAAGAGCAGTCCAATCTATAGAACAATGTTTCCAGTATCTCCCTCTCTATAATGATCATACTCTCCATCTTATCGCTAACTATCACCAAACATCCACTCCAGAATTCTACTATCTATGATAATGATTTTTTTGTTCCTATGCTGTAATTATATTTTTTAATTACCCTTGATTTGGAAAACATTGGGTTTTGTTTTGGAGAGAAGGAAAAAAAACTTTCATTAATTAAGATCTTTATTTATATGAATTTAAAAATAATGTGGCAGTATGGAGGTTGTTTAATATGTCTATAAATATATTACACTTGGAAAAGAGAAAGGTGAATAACTCCATGTGTCTGTATGTTTACAAAAATCAGATATATTAATCGTTAACTGAGGTTTAAAATTTATATATATGCTAGAGATCATCTCTAGTTTAGTAAATGATTAACAATAATCATTATTATATTTATCTGAGGTGGATGGTGTCAAAGTTGTGAGTAAGGTGTGTTTGACAGTTGTAAATAAAAATGTAACAGAACTTTATCTCTCTCAAAAATTAAAATTAGAAATCGTTAAATGATTTCCTGAAGAAAAATTTTTTTCACTCTTAGTACCTTTTTCAAAACTAAAACTGATAGATAATTACAATTACTGAAAAGAGAGAACAAAAGAAATTACTTAATTATTTTTTCACTTTTCTCTGACTTTTACCATTCTTAACAAATTATAACTATATTTTATTATTATTTAAAAATGATTCTTTGGAAACTATCATATCATTTTAAAAAATGTAAACTAAATGAAAACTTTAAATCTATCATTTTCTGCTTAATTAATATATTCTAAATTTAAGAATATTGTAGTAGTGGCATGACAAGAGTTGGCCACTATTGACAATATTACAATAGATTGCTGTTGATCTAATTGAACAATATATTAATCTCTTATGAATGATTTTAATATTAGTATTTAAAAAATTTGAAATATGAAAATTGTGTTAGTGAAAATACATTTTTGAAATTTTTATGAAAAAAAGAAAATCTATATAGTATTTTGTGTGTGTGTGTGTAGAAAATTCAAAGTAGAAATGAATATGATAATTATCTACATAAAGATATAGCAACAAGTAATAATATTTTGACTAACAGAAACAATAAATTTCATGGCTGTAATGTACTTAATAAATGCAACACAACAATCAATTAGTAAAAAATATAGGTAATATATATGTATTTATACAAAAATGATGAGATAAAAGTTAAAAAAATAATTAATAGTTTAATATTTGAAAACTTCAGATTGACTTTAAAAAAAGCAATGTAAAGTTTGCAAATCATTTTTATAATGATTTCTATCTAATATGAATGGGCCCAATAAATTAGTAGCAGATGTTCTATTATGGTCAGCTACATAGATAGTCAATAGAAAAAGGGCAACAATTGTGAAAAAAAGAAGGAATGCAAAACTATTTAACATGATTCAAATAGATAAATTGATTGTCATAACATTCAATTGTGTGTATAAAATGTATCAATGACTTCATAAAGAAATGTAATTGTGAAGTGGAAAAAAAGTTATGAAAGAAAATTGAAGTCTCAGAAATATAGAAATAGCATCTTACTTGCATTTGGTATCAGTTTTATGGATTATGAAATATTTGACTCTATATAAAGCATTTCAGTATTGATTAAAACTTTGAAACATTAAGACATAGAATATTGCTAAATTCTAAAATTATTTATCAAAATACAACATCAAGGCTCAAAAGTTTACCATTCATGAAGATGTATGACAATTTTGATTCAATCTCTTCTAAATGTTTTATAGCACTTTTATTTATAAATAACTTTATTGAAAAACCATATGTAATAATGATACAATTGTAAATCAAAAATAATAGTTATCCATGTAAATCAGGCAACCAGATGTTCTGATGTGGTCACTGGTGTTGTTTAATCCAGCTTAACCAGGTTCCACATGTTGTCAAATAAGAATCTGGATGAGATGATTCTGTCCTTATGGCGAAATTCCTTCAGCTTGGAAATGAATGTATCTTCAGGCTTGGGATGAGAAATGGTAAACTTGTTGCGACACCTGGCCATCCAGATGGCATAAGCAATAATGGTCGAGAGTCTTGTGGTGACATAATCCCTGGACAGAAAGCAGTTCTTGATATTTAAGATTTTGATCAGGGAAATGTGGCAGTAGTGAGTAATGAAAGTTCTGATTTTTTATATTTTGGGTAATCATTTATCATGTGATCAAAGGTTTCACAAGTTCTATGGCAGTTGTGGCATATAGGATTTATATTCTTGAAGAATCTCCTGTACTGCAGGAACCAGTTCATCTGGAGTGAATTCAGGTTGATTTTCACTAGAAAGTCCAGGAACCTTAGATCCAGCTTGAGATGCCTGATAAACCTGATGACCACCTGATTGTTACCACCGAGGTAAAAAATGGTAGAGTTTTGTGTGGGAAATAGCAGGTTATAAGGATCCCAAATAGAGATTTTTTGTCTGAATACTAGAGTAGAGTGGCCATTGTGAGCGAGAAGGTAGTCAAGTATCTGATTTAGCCAGCTTATCTTTGAAGGTGGAAGTCTGTCTAATGGAATAACTAGTTGTTCTGTTACAATCTGGGGAAATTTCTTTTGAAGGATGTGGATCAGAGAGTGGCACTTTTGGTAATATATAGAAAAAGTTGCATGCAATGACATACCATCTTTTGGAGAATGTGGATCAGAGAGTGGCACTTTTGGTAATATATAGAAAAAGTTGCATGCAATGACATACCATTATTTTTACTATGTTGCTGCATGTGTTCAATTCTTATGGCCACTGTTTTACCATTCTATTAAAGCCATGCACAGATCCATTTGATTTTTGTGTTGAAAGTCTTTGTCATGTTAATTATGGGTAGATAGTAGCTAATCTTTGCCATTACCTTGATATTGAGAGATTTTCTCTTGCAGTGATAAATAAACCTTGGCAAGCTTTTTTACTGTGTTGGTGGTGGCTTCAATGATGAAATTCTGTATTTGTTTCGACATGGCTTGTGCTGACTTGTATATGGAAAATCCCAAAAAGTTTTGGGGGTCTGCTGAGAAAGGCGATGAGATCTTCTTGCCGGTGTTGATTTTCCAGGCTGATGACTTGTTAAGGTTGAAGGAAAGTCTGAAGAATTCAGAAAATTTTTTGATTATTTGGATGAGGAGTTTTAGATATTTTTGGGAGGGTAGGGTGACAAGTACATCATCCATGTAGGCCAACACTTTACAGTGTTTCTTCAGCTGGGGTATATAGATTCCTGGAAGTCCTGCCTCAATCTGTTTAAGGAGGGAATTTAAGTAGAGTATAAATAGGAGACCACTAAGTGGAGATCCTTGGGATATAGATCTTGAAGGAATAAAACCATCTGTAAAGAAACCATTCAAAGAAATGTGGGCCAATCTGTTATTTAGTAGATTGTCCAATATCTGAATGATTTGAGTAGGAATGTCTAGTGCTGAGAGGCAATTGAGCAGGATGTTGACATCTACTGAATCAAATGCCTCAAATTTGTCTAGCTGAATGGCAATGGGTTTGTATAGATTCTTGGATCTGATATGATCACAGAGGATTTTTACCTCCTCAATTGCAGAAAGTGTGGATGAGCCCTTCTTTTCAAATTTCAAATGGGATTTGTTGCCCAGAATAACATCTTGTATTTTCTCTTTGATCACCCCTTCAATGACCTTAAACAAAATTGGGGTCATGGTCATGGAGATTGGTCTCATGCTAGATAGAGCAGATGGGTCCCAGTTTTTCTTAAGGAAGGGGACCATCACTATGGGATAAAGTTTAGGGATAGTTCTTTTGCTGTTTGCAAGATGGTTAATTGTTTTAATACTATGGGAGTCATGAAATTCTCAAGGTGCATAAATATGAACTTTGGGATGCTGTGTAGTCCTGGATGAACATTGGAAGGTAGAGTGGCCAAGCAGTTTTTGATGTTTGATATTGTTATTCCATGTTCATTGTTTTGTGATGTCTCATGCCACTGATTTGTGGGGTAGGGAACAGTTTGACAGGCAGTTTTTTGAAATATGACTATTTGAATGAGCATTTGATTGCCAGAGATATGGCTACCACCAATGAGAAGGGACAAAGGAGTTTTTTGTTTATTCCTTGCCCCCAGAGCCCATCTGAGATAGCCACGTGTCCAGCAGTGTTGTCCAGGTAAGTATAACCTAGTGTTCTTTGTTGCTATTATTTCAGCAATCACAGATTGTTTCTGCTTATACTGTGTTTTAAGTAATAGGAGGTTGTCTATAGTACCATCACTTGAGAAATTTTTAATCCTATGGTGTTGCAGATCAAGATCATTCATAAGGGTTGTTGACTCTTTATGTTTTTTGATGTGCTGTATGATTACAGTTTGGAAGATGCCTGTGAAGGTGAACCAGGACTCCTCTGGATTTATGTTTAGAATGTCAATTTTTTTAAAGAGTATGTAGGCATTTGAGAAAACAGTTTTTGTGGCAGCGACTTTAGTTATAATTCTGATTGTTTTATTGAAGTCTATGGGAGTATAGCAGTCCAGATCCAGAGATGCTATCAGGGCAAGATGGTCTGAAAAGGGAACAGGTTGAAGCTTGGCTTCCAGACCATAGTGCAGCTCTAAGGTGTAAAACATTAGGTCAATCAGCATTCTGGAGCTCTTCATATAGAATGAGTATGCATCTGCAGGGAAAAAACCTCTGCCATTTATGAAACCCCTGGTTAAGAGATGAAGGTATTTCTATGTGAACACATATTACAGGTTGAAGTCCCCCAAGAGGATTGTAGGGCCTGTGTTGTTTGCAGTGATGAGATTTATGGTGTGGATTATTCTAGAATAGGTCAATGGATTGTTTTGGCAGTATATGTAAATTGCAATAAATTTGCTAGATTGGTGTATAAGCCTTATTGCAATGAGATTGGCATCATGGTAAAGCACTTTATAGGAAGAAGGTGGTTTACTGTTATTAATGGTGACTCCTACCCCTCCAGCAGCTGATGTATTAGTAGACAGAAGAGTGAAGCCCAGTTTTGAAAGTTCGTGTATTATGTGAGGGTTGTATTAAGAAAGAAGACCAAAAGACCAAACTGTGGAAGTTCAGGTGATATTTGGTCTCTTCTAAGAATAAAATATGAGAAAATGTAAGATGAAAAAATGCCTAATCACATATAAAAGGTCAGAAGAATTAATTCCCCTGATGTTGAGACCAATGATTTGGCATCCTATCCATGAAGATTATTTCTACTTGGTTTTACCACCAGCGGAATCTTTGATTGAGGGTTGGAATCATGTTTGTGATCACTAAATTTCTGATCTGGCAAGGATGGCCTGTGGAAATCGGCTTGAATGAGCTCAGTTTCATTGTTGTGTGATTCATGACTGAGGGTTCTTGGGTGTGCTTTGTACTTTCCTCTTGTTTTTTTTTTTAGAATAGAATTTACCCTGCAGGGAAGGGAGAACTTCAGATAATTTGGCTCGGAAGCAGGAGATAAATGTGAGTTCTCTTCCCCAGAGTAGGCATTTGAAAGTTTAGAAGATTTTCATTTATTATTAGCATTAGAGGGTAGGTTGATATCCATGTCTGAGTCATAAACTGAGATGGGTGGTGAAGATCTATTTTTGTAGGTGTGTGAGATTTCATATGGGATGATTTCATATAGGGTATTGATAGTTTTGATGTGTCCATCATAGATTTAGTGTTAGAAACTGCTGGTTTTGATCTTAGGGGTTTTGGAGTTCTGAGTGCAGTGTTGTGGTCTTGATGGTCTATGCTGAGTAGTGCATTGTCTGTATTGTCAGAAGAGATTGTTAGATTTTTGTGCCTAGAGGTGTTATTTGGTTCTTTTGATTTTGAGCTTTTTGATAAATTGTCTAGTTTCTGCATGTTATCTCTGGGCTGGGTGCTATTTAGGTTTTGATATGCTATTTGGATCTGTTTGCTGTCATTGGATGGTTTTCCCTTGAGTTTAGTAGAAGGATTCATAAGATCTTTGGTGTTGATTAATGAACTGTAGGATTTGACTTCAGCTTCAGCAGTACGTGGGTCTGGAGTGTTTGTAGTTGGCATTTCATTATGTGTGACATCAGCAGGTGTGAGTCTATGAGGTGCTTTACATTTGTGAAACCTATTTTCCTTTTGACCACAAGAAGTCATATTCTGGCTGGGCATTCCTTTATGAGATGTGTTCTTTGGACGCAATGAAAATATTGTGGCCTTATGCCAAAGAAGGAAAGTATCATTGGACAACCTTTTGCTTCAATGGTAGTTGATATGTCAGTGGGGCCTAGACCTTTTCTTAGGTTAATTTTAAATGATACAGTGTTGGATAGGATGGACTAGATCATCTTGTCTACTGGCAGATATGAGAAATTCTGGATTTTCTCATAAGGTGAAAGGATTTCTTGGAGGAGATTATTGTCAAGGCCCATGATACAATTCTTGAGTGTTCCAATAAGGGTAGCAGATCTGTTGGTATCAACATATATAAGGAATTTGTTGTATAGTTTTTTTGAAATTGGATTTAAATTCATTTCAGAAGGCCCAAGTGGTGAATTCAACAGCAATGTATCTGTCATTTGGATGAGTGAGGATCTGGTGAATGCCCTCTGTTAATTTGTATTGTTTTATCATTTTGTATAGTGCTGTAATGGGGAATTTATGGAGTTAGCAATTTGGTTCTGTCACTGCTAGAACAACACTTTTATCATTGTGGTAGTTTACTAAGAATTTGAGGAGGGTTGAAGGTATTGTTTGGTTGAAGTCAACACAGAGGCCTTGGTATTGTTTCTCAGTGAAGTCATTTATAGAGAATTCAGTGGTCTCTACCTCCAAGAAGGTTTGATTTTCCTGTTGTAGATTTTTTAGTTTTAGTATGTCTAACATTGTGCAATTTTTTATTAGATAAATAAGACTGAATTTTAGTTATATTTATATATTGGATTATTTTCATCATCTGATATTAAGTATTGAATGTCTTTAAAAAAATTTAACTTTATTTAAATATTCCTATTAATACATTCAACTGTTAAGTTAAATTTCTTTAGAGACATTCAATACTTAATATTAGATGATAAAAATAATCCAATATATTGTAGCAGAGTGTATTTAAATCCTGTTTCAAAAGATACATTTGTATACATGTGCAGATAGTTAATATTTGAATAAATTTGATTTTCTTTTTTTTTTTTGTATATTTTAAATAGAGATATAGAAAGGGTTAGAATAAACAGAAGGTATGAGGCAAGGTAAAATGTTTGTGCTCTAGTATTTTGTTTGAAGCACATGTATGTATATGGCTGTATGGATAAATAAATGGACTCACTTAATAATAAATAAAATATAAAAGTTTATTTTCAAGATGGAAGTTGCTGTATTTTATAATAAAAAGAAGATATTAAATAGAAAAAAATATATATTGAAACTGCATTGATCGTTATCTTAAAAATATGTTATGGGAAAACAGACAAAGACCAGTTGAAAATAGATTAGTGTTCGATGGAATTTCCTTGACCTCAATAAAGAAAAAAGGTGCTAAAAGCGTTTGCTTTTAAAGAGAATACAGATCTAAAATAACACATGGTTTTTATAAGTGAGAGAATAAAACAGAAACTCATGAAGTAAGAAGCTTCTAGAAAGAAGCATATAAAAATAAAAATTAATTAAAAAAATTCTGTCTATAACTTTTGTAGAGGTCATTTTAAAAAAGAGAAATTATTATTATATATGTTCATGGTTGAGTTATTTAATATCTACATTGAAGATTATAAACTTATTGGAATCAACAACTATAATCATCAACCAAGAACATGCTGGGGTAAGAACTTAAGTGTGCTGGGCTCTGCAATCCACCCTGCAAAGATATATCAGATACTATAGTATAAAACAGATGCCTGCTTTGGAAGGAAGCCACTCTTAAATCTTTCAATTAAACTTGTTTTCAAAAAAACATTACTACTAGATTAAGAAATCAATCAAATTAAACCCATCAAAAATTATCTAACTATATGGCCATAGCATCGAGAAAACTAGTGTAATTACTCTTACATACTCATCATTGTCCATGAGAAAAATCCAGGTCATATGAACATTTTCTCGCCTATATGTATTTCTCAAACATTAGTGCATCTTTTACGATAATGCATAGAGACTCTCCATTATTGAAAATCTAAATTCTCTTTAGCAGTACATTATCTCTTTTGCTATTTGATTTTTGTTTTATATATGCAGTATGTGTGCATGTATGTGTTTTTTTTAAATATGTGAACACAAATTTATAATATTATACTCTGTGATTTCTATATTATAATTAATGTTAAATATTTTTTAAGTGAAAACATATATGTTTGTTGACTTTTTTATTTTGGGTTTTATGGGAAGATAAAAAAATAGATTTGTGCTAGTATCAAAGTTAGGTAATTTTTATTAAGCATATTTCTGTACTCATATGTTTCCAATAGCTGATAACCACCCACCCTGAGTGAACTAGCTTGTGATAAATTTTTTTATTTGTCCAGTATTGATACTTCATCTGTTCCAGCATAATTCTGATTTATATATAATATTGGCATTTAGAGTCAAAGTGATGTCCATAATATGCTGGGTGAAAAATAGGAGTAAATTTTTTGAATTGCTTTCAAATAAATATTGATTTAGTGCAATACGTAAATAAATTGTATTTTTACTATTAATTAATTTAGTTATTTACTTTTAACATGGTGGTTCTGTCCAAGTTTCACCAAAACCTGATTAATTACATTAGAGAAATATATTCGAGATACAGAATTAGGTCACAAAAAAATTTTGTAGTTCAAAGTTTTTTCACCAGAGTGTTTTTTTATCAAATTATTTAAAAATTTGTTGTGATATATTAAATACACAGTGGCATAAAATTATATTATAAAAAAAATAATTAATAACAAATAATTTTATTATAAAAAATATCTGATAAAAAATAATTTATTAAAATAATAACAAAATAAATGGCCTGGATATTACACAATCAACATTTTATGCATATTCCATAATAAGTTCATTCATAACTAGTATCCATTGTAATTTAATAAGTTCATTCATAATTACTGACCATTGATTTTCACTTATAATAGTGATAAAATTTTCAAAGATGGTGTCAGTCATGTAGAGAGTCCTAAAAGCAAATTTCTGTAGGTGGGATTCGAATAAAGTACTGCTAGCATCACACTGTTTGAGCTTGCACTTAGCTCTCATCCACATATTTTCCACATTTTGTGTGTGGATATCAGAGTCATGAGGATCAACAAAGTTCTTCTGCTGTATGACAACAGAGTGCATATATACACCATTACATATTGTGCTTAAGTTGTTGTATGCACCCTATCTGTCTGTAATGATGTGGGTCTTGGGCAAAATATATTCTTGTATTTTTGCTTTAAGAATCGCAGCTGATCAGTTAAGGATCTCTACCAAGAAACACTTTCCTGAACCCCTCTCTATTTCACTAAAGACCCAATGACCACGAATTGCTCCTCGGTGATATTTCCAAAGAAAATATTTGGTTTCATCAATTTCTACAATGTGGCATTCAATTATCATCATACACCAACCTGCCTTGGATGTCACTGAAAATATGTTGCACACACTTCATGGCAAAAATATGCCCAGTCTATTATAATGTGGCAACTTACACTTGTCTCGTGAGCAATAAAACACTGTGGAAAATTATGTGACCAATAATATAATATATGCATAATTGTCTTTAGGGACAAATGGCTTTTAAAAAGACCCTTTTTGATGGATACATGGCAGTGACATAATCTGCATTGCCACCTGTGACCAGCTTCGCATTTTTGCTGTCTGCTCAGAGAACACTGCATGCCACAATGCTGGAGTAGGGTACTATTGTTTAGCAGGCACCTCCTTTCTAACCATTTTCTATGCAAATATCTGTAGCATGTAACACTTCATTCTTTGTCACTACAACTATATTACCATTTACAGGAATTATTTTATGAACTACATCTTAAAACTGAAAAACTTTTAGGAAGCCATGTCTTACAACTTTGAAAAACTTGTAAAAAGTGCCCCAAGTCAATGTAACAATTTCACACTACCAGCAATATTTTATTCCAGTCCTATCTATAGGAATTTGCTTTGCGAATATTATCTTTTGTATAAGTGAAAACTACAATGGACAGTAATTTGACAAGAAACACTCTAATGAGAAAGATTTGAAACAAAAATTTAAATTTTGTCATGACTTGGACAGTTCATGTTTACTTAAAATTATTTTTACAAACTATTACAGTATAATTACATATACATGAATATTATATATGTGTGTGTATGATACAGAAAAAGGCACATTGGGCACCATTGTGTCCCTTTCCATTCACCAGACTGTTTTTCCACAATCTGCTCCATCCCATTTCCACAACATAATCTTTATCAACTCCATGGCCTTCATATCTAAATGCTCTTTATCTTTTTTCAAACCCAGCATAAAAAACAATAACACTTTGTATAATCACTTCGTTCATATTTATTCTTCAATAACTTCATTATTTGTACCCTTTTTGCTTTCAAACATTTACATTGAATTAACAAATGCATAATATTTTCTATGTCTTGCAGACTAAATCACTCATATTTTTCCATTTGTGTATATTCCTTTGTTGCTAAAGATCCCATTCAAGCCTTAAACAATAAACTACTTTCCCTGCTATTATCATAAATTAACACACCCAGTGTTCCTTTTACTATATTTAAACATTTTATTATCCATACTAGTTCTCCATCTCTCCAAACCGTTATTCTTTATTAATGCATCTAATTGTAATGAAACATGCCTTTTTCCATATCACATATATATATAACCAAATGTATATATGTGTAATTATTATGTAATAGTTTGTAAAAATAATTCTATATGAATGTATTTCTCTAAGATGAAACTTGGACAGACCACCATGTTCAAAGTAATACAACTAAATTAATTAATAGTAAAATGCAATTTTTTATGTATTGCACTAATTCAGTAATTATTTGAAAGCACTTTGAAAAATTTACTGCTAGTTTTCACCCATCATATTTACGGACATCACTTTCTGACTCCAAGCACCAATCATATGCTAGTTTTCACCCATCATATTTGTGGACATCACTTTCTGACTCCAAGCACCAATCATACATAAATAAGAATTATGCTGGAAGAGATGAAGTATCAATACTGGATAAAAAAACCTACTACTAGCTAGCTCGCTCATGGCAGGTGGTTATCAACCATGGGAAATATATGCGGTACAGAAATATGAAAATATATTCTTAATCAAATTACCTAACTTTTACACTAACAAAATCTATCTATCTCCTCATAAAATCCAAAATAAAGAATTCAACAAACATATATGTTTTCACTTAAAGAATATTTAATATTAATTATAATATAGAAATCACTGAGTATAATATTATAAATTTGGGCTCACATATTTTTAAAAAACATACACATGCACATATACTGCATAGCTAACTGCAGAGCTAAAACAAAAATCAAATAGTAAAAGAGATAATGTAATGCAACTTCTAGTTCATTCGAGCGTAAAATAGTATTTTGTAATGCCGAAGAGAATTTTTTAGATTTTCAATAATAGAGAGTCTCTACACATTATCATAAAAGGTGCACAAGGTTTGAGAAATAAATATGTAAAAAAATATTCATATTACCTAGATTTCTCCCAGGAATAATGAATACATAAGTGTAATTATACTAGTTTGCTCAATACTATCACCATATAGATAGATAATTTCCCATGTGTTTAGTTTGATTGATTCCTTAATCTAGTAGTAATGTTTTTTGAAAACAAGTTTAATTCAAAGATTTAAGAATGGCTTCCTTCCAAAGTAGGCATCTGCTTTATACCATAGCATCTGACATATCTTCGCAGGGTGGATCACAGATCCCAGCATGCTTGAGTTCTTACCCCAGCATGTTCATGGTTGAGGATTATGCTTCCTGATTCCAATAAGTTTCAAATCTCTGATGTAGAAATTAAATAATTTGACTATGGACATATATCATAATAATAATTTCTCTTTTTTAAAATGACCTCTACAAAAGTTAGACAAAAAAATTTTAATTAATTTCAATTTTTCTTTTAATATTCTTTTTTTCTAGAAGCTTCTGCTTTCATGAGTTTCTGTTTTATTCTCTCACTTTTAAAAACCACGTATTAGTTTAGATATGTATTCTCTTTAGTAAAAGCAAAAGCTTTTAGCACCTTTTTTCTTTATTGAGGTCAAGGAAATTTCGTATAACATCTGCAATCTATTTTTGACCACTCTTTATCTGTTTTTCCCTTAGCATTTTTTTTTCAGATAACGATCTATGCAGTTTCAATATTTTTTTTTCTATTTAATATCTCCTTTTTATTATAAAATACTGCAACATCCATCTTGAAAATAAACTTTTATATTTTATTATTATTCAGTGAGACTATTTATTCATCCATACAGCAATATACATACATTAGCTTCAAACAAAATACAAGAGCACAAACATTTTACTCCCCCCTCCCCCCACAATCCTTTCTGTTTCTTCTAATCCTTTCTATCTCCCCATTTAAAATATACAAAAAAAAAATGAATTTATTCAAATATTAACTATATGTGGATATATACAAATGTATCTTTTGAAACAGGGTTTAAATACACTCTGTTACAATATAAATACAACTAAAATACCATTATTGCAAACCTTCAGGAAAACAATAAATAAGAATATTTAAATTGTCTATATTTTGCAGATGATATGGTCATTTTTGAAAATAATGCTGCAGAACTTTTAAAATGTTACAAAAACCAGCAACTAAAACTACAAAAAATAAACAGAAGGAAAATGCTAAAAATATTAAAATAATGTTTAATGTTTTTTTCTTTTAAAAAAAGTAAAAAATAATGATTGAATTTAATGAAGAAATTAATGATAATAAATAGCTTTATCTTATTTTTTTGCAGGTGAAGACATAATGGATGAAATTTGCTTTGGAATTAAACTTAGATAGCTTTAATTAAAAGGGATTTAACCACAGACTTTCAAGTTCCCTTCAGTCATCCACTCTATCTTATAGAAAAGATACACATGACCACACACATGTGAAAAAGATAAATGGTCTCCAATATATGTATGTTGTGCTGAACTTGCACTTATCAGTTGGTTTGGATCTTTATCCACCCATATATATATAATCAGTGCTCAGTTTATATTAAGATAAAAAAATCTTCAATCTTTAATAAACAGGTTTCAGTCTTAACCATCCATATTATTAAAAATCCATATGGTGATTGAAGATTTAAAGATTGGAAAGGATTGATGTTTGTCTATTAAAGTTTGAGGATTACTATCTTAATATAAACCAAGCCTTAATTGTATATATGTGTGGGAGATGATGATATGGACTAACTGATGAATGGTGGCATATTATGAAATATGTATTTTGGAGATCATTTATTTTTTTCACCTGTATGTGGTCATGTAGATTGATTTATAAAATAAAGTGGATGACTAAAGAAAGCTTCAAAGTCTATATTCAAACCTCTAATTTCATCTAGCTTAAATATATACACTATACTTGTATCCAAATATTATAAAGACCTTTAATAGAAGTAATTTATCACTCATCACTCACATATGTGATTCCCTTCATTATCATGTCAAGCAATCACATGTATGGTTTTTTGTCTAAAGTTTTTAGTCTTTTTGGATCCAAATTAATACTTCAGATTCCATCTATTATCTTCTCTTCTTATGCCACCATTCCAGCCTCTTATTTCAGTAATATCAGTAAAACCATTTGTTCTCTCATATAAGTATTTTGATATGATCTCTCCTTGTTACTACCAGCATATATCTCTATATTTGTTTAATAATGAAATCTCTGCATAGTCCGTAAGTGTTCAAATCTCAGATCCATATTAAGCACTGATGAAACATATTTATTAACAATCTTTGGTGCCAATATAGTATGCGCTCAGTGGCCATTTTGAATTTTAAAACACCCAAAACACTGCTGGCACATGCAAGTCATAAATGACATCAACTAGAATCACTCAGTTTTTAAAAAAATAAATTGCCTAAGGCACTACAATTAAAAAAGGAAGGGGGAGGAAGTAATATGGAAATTAATTAGCCTAAGGCACTACATTTTAAAAAAGTGGGGGGGGGGCAAAACAAGTGAAAAAAGAAAGTAACAATGAAAATTTAAAAAAATAAAAAATCCTTTAAAATAAATCAAAAATGCTAATTTATATAGTGATAATCAAACATTGTAATAGTAAATCTCAAAAAATTAACGTATGTTAAGGCATTTAAAAAAAATCATAAAATTTTTATATAGCGAAAATTAGAAAAATGGTAAATGCTACTTTCAAAAGCTTATTCTGGTTATTGAACAGTATATACTAAATCAGTATTATAATTTTAAAAAAAAAACAATATTTAAAAACTATAATGTTATAAATCAAACATCGTAACATCACATTAAATAGACTAAAGTGCTACAATGGAAATATGTATTAATATGTCTATTATTAAGATTTGTGATTTATTATTATAATTCTTAGTTAGAGGGATAATCCCAAAGCCAAATGTAAAATATATTTTTAAAAATAAGTTAATTAGGTTTTTTATTTGTTGATACTCCATGAAATAGTGTTGGAAGTCATGTTCCTGCCATTTGAGATTTAGCAATATACTTGTTAAATATTTTTTAAAATTATAATGCTGATTTTTGAGATTTAGTATATACTGTTGAAAAACCGGAATAAGTTTTTGGAAGTAGCATTTATTATTTTTCTAATTATTGCTATATAAACATTTTATGATTTTTTTTAAATGCCTTAAAATACGTTAATTTTTTGGGATTTACTATTGCAATGTTTGATTATCACTACATAAATTAACATTTTTGTTTTATTTTAAAGGACTTTGTAATATTTTTAATTTTCAATGTTCACTTCTTTTACTTTTCCTGCACTTTTTTCTATTGTAGCACCTTAGTCTATTTAATGTGTCATTACAATGTTTGATTTATAGCATTATAGTTTTTAAATATTGTTTTTTAAAATTATAATACTGATTTAGTATATACTGTTGAAAGACTGGAATAAGCTTTTGAAAATAGCATTTATTATTTTTCTAATATTGCTATATAAAGGTTTTATGATTTTTTTAAATGCCTTAACATACATTCATTTTTGAGATTTACTATTACAATGCTTGATTATCACTATATAAATTAGCATTGTTGATTTATTTTAAAGGGTTTTTTACTTTTTTTAATTTTCAATGTTACTTTCTTTTTTCACTTGTTTTGCTTTTCCCACACTTTTTTTAAGTGTAGTGCCTTAGGCTAATTAATTTCCATGTTACTTTCTCCCCCTTTTTTTTAATTGTAGTGTTTTAGGCGATTTACTTTTTTGAAAACTGAGTGATTCTAGTCAATGTTATTTATCGCTTGCATGTGCCAGCAGTGTTTTTGGGTGCTTTAAAATTCAAAATGGCCACCGAGCATGTACTATATCAGCACCCAATCTTTTTATTACAGAAAATAATTATATGCAAAAATAATGAGATATACTTAAAACCTGAATAAAGTTCACAATATAGTGCACTTTCAACTAAATTATATTAGTCATAGTCATGGCATCTGACAGAGGGGAGAAGATTGCTGGCTTTATTAGAAAAATGTGAATGGGTGATTACCATAATTGAATAGCTAATTAGTTTCTTAAATTGCCATTTTTTAGAGAGGGAAACACAGGAGTTTGTATTGTTAATAGAATTTTTAACTCTTGTGATGTACCAGGTCTCTTTTCATGTAAGATTTGCATTATTTTGCTCTAGGCATACAATGGTGGCAGACATAGGCATGAAGATGTGGCCAGAAGTGGATTGGTGTTCGTAAAAAATTAATTTAGAATCCATTTGGGCTTGAGCATGGCTATATATGTACTGATGTTGTTGATACATATGTATATTTCCTTTTAATATGAAGGAAATTTGTTGAAGTAATGTGAAGATAAACTATAGTCCAAAAAAACTGAATTATATTTTGTGAAACTGTTACTCTACAGTGGACTGATAATGATTGAAAATGTAATAAACTCAATTATTTATGTAAAATCATCTTGTAATAAATATATGATACAAAATGAAGTTAGGTAGGTGAATAATCATACAAGAAGACAGATTAACACTAAAACAGATCGATAGATAGTAAATATATATATAGATGAATGAGTAGATAAGATGGATCATAATTTTTTAAAAAAATTAGACTGTTTTTCTAAGTCAAGATTTTTCTAATTTATTTTTCAAGTACCAACTATCATATTTTAGATTTAAAAAATATTATTAATTAAAAGATATCAAATATGGATGAATATATATATAACAATAATATGAATATTAATATAGACACAGTATTTAGTGATTAAGAATAAAACCAATTACGTTATCTATGTATATTAAATTTACTCATATTTTGAATCCATTTTAGTTCAGATTAAGTTTATTTTGATTAAGATTTTCATTTGAATTTATTTATAAATGTAATGTTCTTTTTCTTTCTTGTAATCGCTAAATATATTCTTAATAAAATATAAGTTTTTAGAGACCAGCTATTGCTTAATTTTTGTTTGTGTGTGTGAGTGTGATATAAGTCATACAAGTGTTAATTTATTTTCTTTTAAAAAATTCTTATTTTAGAGAGCTGTGTAGTTTAAATTAAGGGAATTACTCATTTCATTTTATTGTTTCACAATATTGTACTGAATTTTTAAAGATTATTTTAATAAAATGCAAAACAAATTTAAGATAGTGGCTTCATTTCTAAGCATAAAAACAATTAAGTGATTGACATTTAGTCTGACGTGGGTAGAATTATCTTATTAATTTATGAATTATTTCTATATAAATAGACCTTTAGTTGGGTTTAAGCAACAGTTCTTTCAACAATGATTCTGATTTTACTGTTATCTGTTTTTTGCGCCTTGGCATCGGCTGGTCGACTTGCATACACCGATTGCGGTAAATATTTTAATTTAGCGTTATATATTATAAATTAAAAATTTTGAAAATTAAAATAACAGTAACTATTAACTTTAAAAATATAATATGCCTTATAAAAAATTACACCAAAATGTTACTCATATACAAAAAGATAATGAATTTTAAACCTTTCTTTTGAATTTTATTTTAATGCGGTGAGAAAATTATTTCCTAAGTACTGTTCTTTATGTATATATCTATCTCTTGCTTCTATTAGATAAATTAAAATGAAAGTAATTGAATAAAAGAAAATAAACTATGAAAATGGCAATAGGAAAGGGTAAAAAAATATGCTGATATATTTTTATGGATATATACATAATATGAGGTTCGCGCAATAAACAAGATTTATTAAGAAAATTAGAATTATGCAAAAATAATTTATATATTGGAAGTATTTGTCCAATTATGAAATAATAATAACAAAGAGATATTTATTTTAATTAAAAAATTTTATTCAGTTTTTCTAATTCATAATTTAATTAAGGTTCTTGGGGGGGGGGGGGGTAGAAGTTTATTTCTCTTTATTTTTGATATAAATGTTGAGGATTTGTGAAATTACAGCAAATTTGCCACAAGTTAGAAAATGCAAGTAAAGTTTTTACATATGTACTTCATTTAAATGATAATTATTTCACTTCTGCCAAGTTACCTGTACAAAGTATTCTTTAAAAAAATGATTGAATTTAAAATAAAAAATATATTATGTATAACAGAAGAAATTATATTCAACATTTTTTGAAAAAAAAAAAAAAAAACTAATACTACAATTGAAAATCATTATGGAAATAAAGACATTATGAAAAAAGATGGAATAATATAATTTAATTTGAAACAGATATTTAACTGAATATAACAAAATTATATTGTAATGTTATACTTTGTAGCTTCATTGGTATGTGTTTTATGTTCAATTTTCTTAAAGAAGGTAGGTAGTTAAGCAATAAAATATTCATGATAAAAAATAAGCTTTCCCATCCATACCTGGTGATTATTTTTTATTGTTTGCTATCTTCTTAGAAGTATATTCATCATAATACTTGAGCAGTATTAAAACTTCTAAAAATTATATAATCAAGATATGATTTTACAACTCTGTATTTACCTGCAGTGATAGAATGGCAGTCTAAAGAATGTTTATAACAGAAATCAAATATTTAATTGATATTACATTTAGATGTTTGTTAAAATCATTTTTAATTTAGTAATGCGGTACTTACATGCTAGACTTGCTGCTCATGTTTGGGTTGGCAGAATGCCATACTGTTTTCCATTGAGGGCAGAAAGGTGTTTGCAATGGCAGAATGCCATATTAAAAAGTCATAACTATGGCATTTTGCTGTAGCAAACACTCTACCCCCCATTAAAGAAAGGTAAGGCATTCTGCTATTGCAAATATATACAGTAGATCTAATAATATAACTACCAGCAGTTCTTTATATCAAATTTTAAAAAATTAGCAATTTATATTAGATGAACAAAATTTCTAAATCAACTTTATTAATATTAAATAAAAAAATTATTTAATTTTTATTGATAGCACTTGGCATGTAGTTTTGTCCTAAAAGTTTTAGTCTGTACTCTAATGATATCAAATATAGTAAACTGTATTTATATTTCTGCTACTTAGTATCAACATAGGATAAAATTAATAACATTAGGTAGAGATTTTTTTATAAAATCTTAATGCAATTTATACTTATTGGAAAGATCTCTTGATGTTGATAAGAATACATTTTATAGAAACTGCAACTTACTGAGGTTGAAACATATTTAAACTTACTGAGATGTACATCTAAATTTTATTTATAAGGCACTTTCAGAATTGGCTGTGGTTTATGCTTCAGTGCTAATGACTTTTAACTTTATAACATTGATTCTTAATGATATTATATTTTGAGTGCTTTTATACAATGATTTTCATAATAATATAATGTTGCATCATTAGTAAAATAATGCTATGATTTTATTTCAGATACAAAGTAGATTTTCAAGCAAGATGAGTATCTCTAATATTTATAAAATGATATGTGCAAAAATACAATATGACTAGATGATTTATAATCCAATAAAAAACATAAAATTTACACAACAAACTATTATTTTTATCTTATAAATTCAAAAAATATGTTGCAATAACATCAGTTTGTGACAACCCTAAATCTTTCAGTATGAGAAATGAAGTTGCAGCATTTCATCATAAAATAGAGATGAAAAATTTTTTAATCCAATGTTTTAGTGAGACTCATTTACTATTGTAAAAAATCTGACTAATAGTACTTGATTTCAATTTATCAGAGCAGCAGACTAAAGGTTTAGATTGGAGATTAAAAGTTAGGAATCTATTGCAGCTCGAGAGTAAAAATTATTTCTTTATAACTAACATGAAAAATTAAAATGTTTTGTCCAAAAAGATATGCTTAAGTTTTATAAAGAAGTTAATTTAATCATGAAGAATCTTGGTGTTGTTTATTACTTGTTCACTGTAGTCTCAAAAGCAATCTTCAAAGATTTTTTTATAATAGAAATGATTATTTTTCTCTTATTATTCCACACATTGCAAGGTAAAGAAATTATATGTAAATATGGAGATGCTTTTTTAAAAAAAGATTCATTATTAAAAATATATGTAGAATATCTAAAACCTAAATATATCTTTACTTTTGATAGAATTAAAATTAGATCATTACAAGCAGTCTGATATTTTTCATGTGATTGGGAAAGTAAAGACATGCAAAACTTTTACATTCAAAAGAATTTTGTAAAGTGTATTTTACTTACTGCAGACAAAAAAATGTTATGAACTATTCATTTGATTCTAAAAAAATGTATGATTTTTTTTGTATATCTAAAGTAAAAACTGCAAATTGTATGCATATATTTGAAAAATAAGGTGGTGCTGTTTTAGTACATGATCTCTGCCATTTTGAATTTCAAAAATGACCAAGAACATTGTCTGACACATCAAAGTGAAAAAAAGTACATGAAAAGGCAAAACATTTAGAACTCGGGTCACATGACTAAACACCAATAAGTTTTATGATTAATTAGATGGAGATCAATGAAAGCATTGCAATCAAAAAAAAATGTTAAAAGATGAGTAATTTAAACTGAATTAAATGAAATTGAGCACTTTCACTTATTTTCTGATATTTTTTTTATTAAAAGTGATAAAGAAGACTAAGAATTATAAAAGTGACACTGATAAAAAATAATGTTTATTCAACTAAAGGAGTCTAAGAAAAATATTTAAAATGTAATAAAAATCATTTAACTGTTGTTAAATTACTCAATACTATAGCATATGACTTCCACTACTGCTATTTATGGATGGAAAAAATAACCCAACAGAAATACCATATTATTTAATTTGGATCTTATTTATCTCAAGTTTGTGAAACTTCATCCGAATTCTTGTCTTTATTACTATTTCCCAATTTTACTAAACATTTTTGCTACCAATAGATTTATAACTCCCAGTTCTTATATTTTACCTCATTTTGTACTATGTTAAAGAATTCAATCTTTTAACTATCATTATTGTCATCAAATTTACAATTCTAACTTCTATATCATTTCCATGCTTTTACTGTATAACAACATTCATATCACATATTGATTTTAGATTAAGTTGAATCAAGAGCATTTTTAAATATCATAGAATTCAAGAATGGAATAAGTATAATTAAAAATCCTTATTCAAATTGCCACATGGAACATTTTTACAGTTTGTTTTCATTCTCACTTTAAAGACAATTTTGATTTAATGTGCTAATTTTGCAGTTTTCAAAATAAAATGTTCAGACATTGATTTGAAAGATATAGCTATTTCACAAAGCTATAGCTATTTTACATATCTATAAATTTTAAGACTTTATAAAGCTGTGATTATTCATAACCTAACTAATCAAAATCATTAAATATTTTGAATCTTATAGTACAATAGTCTTGATAATTTATACAAAATGCCGAGTGGTATGTACATAGTATTTAATAATAAAAAAGATGACATCATTAAATAAAATACAAAATGGATGCAGAATTTTTTCAATAACATCCAGTACTTAATTAAAAGTAATTTTAAAATGTGGCAGTCTACACTGCAATATTTTGTGGAGTAATTTATATGTCTTGAAAAAATTTTTTGGTAATATTGTGAGATTCTAATACTTTAAAAGTAATTTAATGTTTCAGAAAGGCAGTGGTCTCTATAATCAACCAACACAATTGTTGAAAAATTGATTTCTCTTAAATATGAGTTTCATATCCAATATATATATATATATAGAGAGAGAGCCAATGATACTGCATTAACATGCTGCCTAGAGAAAAAAAATTTCCACTAACATAATACTGATATGCAAGTATATTTATAGTAGTAAAAAATAGATGTACAGTTGAAGATATATTAATTGTGATTTAGATATATTAAGACCTATCTAAATCAAATAAAATATCCATTATAGATTAATTATTGTAATAATAATAAAACAATAAATTAATTGGGATAATAAATATTACTAATAAGCACTATAAAATCACAGAGGTAAAACTCTCTATATAGTAGTGCTACTCAGTGCAAGCCAGAGTAATCAATGGATGCAGGAGGGTTTGAGCAAAAATCCCTATCTAGTGCCTACTTATCCAATATCTCCAGACTAGTTTCTAATTTATGGCTTTCATCAGTGGGGAGCCTTTAATCTGAGAGCACTGCACTTAGATCTTAGAATCTAATGCAACCCACCAGCAGTGACCTTTTTCTTTTTTAGCTAACTATAAAGCTTTGAGTCCAAAATGAAAACACAATAATGTTTTCAAGCTAAATTAATTGTATAGATCTGAACTCCATTTGCAACAATACTTTTGGTGTCTTTGGTTTTTTAATAACCGCAGTCACCATAATCCTATTGGAAATATTGGTATTAAACCATCAAACATCACACAATCACCATCCTTTATGCTTACACAAGCTGTTTTCATAGAGGCAAGACTCTCCATACAGTAGCACCACTCAATGCAAGCCAGAGTAATCAATGGATGCAGCAAGGTTTGTGCATAAAATCCCTATCTAGTGCCTGCTCATCCAATATCCTCAGATTAGTTTTTGGATGAGTATTATTGAAAATGTTATACTTAACAAATTTTCTTATATTTGTTTAAAAACTTCCTCTTTTACAAATAATTTTAAAAAACTTGCATCTTAAAAAAATATAGATAACTATATGTTTGTACATGTATGTGTGTATATTTATATTACAATCAGATAAATACATAAAACAAGCACATTACCAGACTCTAAAAATATAGCTCTGAAATTTGAATTCAAACTACTACTATTGAGGTTAAATCGTAAATTTTATATTAAGAAAATAGAATTTTTTTTAAAAAAAAAGAAAAATGAAATTAAGTCAAACTTAGTTATTTAATTGATAATATGTATGTGGCTCAGATATAAAAAAAATCTGAATAAATTAGAATGAAGTCTAAGTGGTTTGCCATTATTGTAGACATTAGAAGCATATTCAATTCAATAATTTAAACATAAACTATTAAAAAGGAAACAGTGATATATTTTAGTTTGATATTGAACATATGAACTTTCTCACAGAACTGGGACTGCTAATAATTTGATAAAACCTCATTCATCCTGGAATCCTGAAATAATATTGTAATTCAAGTAATAATAAATTTTTGTGTGAACTGGAGTCTTTTTCTTAGTTTTTTATCAGCAAATTTCCCAATTACAAAAAAAAAAAACTTTTAACACAAGTTTTGTATATATTTTTTATTTCTTGTTCAACTGAGTTTCTAAATCTATTAAAGATTGCATATGGAGATATAATAATAAATCTCCATTACACTATAATGTTTTGAGTTTTTTCGTGACTAGTCTTCTTAGAACTTCATCTGTATACCATCATATTTTTTTAATAATTAAAATATCTTGGGAAAAAACAGTTTTCAGTTTTAATTTTCATGGTTAAAAAAGGTAAAAAAAAAAAGAATATAAAGTGATTCCATGATAACATGTAATAAAGTCTCATCTACATATCCAAGTCAAATATGTTTTTTATTAATTGTCTCCCCCTCTCAAAATAAATAATTTGTAAGCAATACCAGGAAACTTGTAGCAAACTCTGATGCATGTTTATCTTTTTGTAAGTGTAAATTAAAAATATTTTTTCAAGGCAATTGCCAATGGCATAATAACATCAGAAATTTTTTTATACTGTGTATAACACACAATGTTTTTTTTAACAGGAATACTGGTAAACAGTGGCAAGCCATCAAAATTTGACAAACTTTTAATTTTTGTTAATGAAAATATAATGAACAGGTTTAAATTATAGATACAATATTATCAAAAAATGATTGCAAACATTGTCTAGTTAAGCTAGTAGAAATATCTAAATCTGGACATAACATCATTTATATTATGTTATTCAAATGATATTTTTATCAGTATTTAGTCTGGATGTTTTTAATTAGAATATAGGAGTCATGGAGGTAATTGCAAATATTAATTACTTCTAAACACCGTCAGAGATAATGCCAATAATACTGTATTCAATAAAAACATGTGAATATAAAAAAATAAGCAAAAAATCAGCATCAGAAGCTAATATAGTAATAAATATGATAGATATTGCAAATAATCAACAAACAACAATAATCAGTTATTGTATTACTGATTGGATTTAAAATCATGGCTGAATATCAAAACAATGCCAAGCTTGGGGCATATTATAATAGAAATCTTCAATATTTCAACTACATACATATATATTTAGTGATAAAATAACTTAAATAAGCATGTCAAAAATTAAAACAGGCAAAACTCTCCATAACTCGGTGCATGCCAGAGTAATCAATGGATGCCAGAAGGTTTGAGCATAAAATTCCTATCTTGTTCTTACATCCATGGATTACTCCGACTTGCACTGAGTGGCATTACTGTATGGAGAGTTTTGTCTGTTTTAATAACAGTTATGAGCAAGCATAAGAAATGGTGATCATGTGATGCTTAGTTGTTTAATACCAATCATGTCAAATATTCTGGAATCATTATATCCATGCTGATTATTAGCAATACTGTGGGCCATCAAATGCTATGAAAACTGGCTATCAAAAAATTACTTATCATAAATTCTATAAAATAAGGTAAATGGACTTTAAAGGTGACTTTTATTACCTTAGTGTTTTCCAAATAATTAAAAAAAAAAACATATTTAGATATCCATATGAGTGGAGACATATGTAGATATCCACAAAACTCGTGTACATATACATATGATTAGTTCAAAACTACTTTTTGGAACATAAGGTCTTTGTTATCTTTGAATAAGAGAAAATACACAATTCTAGAATTATATAATTTGACTGGAACTCCTTAAAATAATGATTAATAAAAATAATAATTAGAAATAAAAATAAATATGAATGGTGTAATAAATACTCTACATTACAAACAGATTGTTCCAACTTTGACTTGAAAATATCAGATATTCTTCTACACATCAACAAATATTAACTATACATGTAACACTGTTTATAGTTTACAAATATATAAATTGTAACACATATTAAATAATTACTGATGAATGCACATAAATGCATGTCTGGTAATATAAAGCATTCCAAGACAGCTTCATCACATTCGTCATAAAATGCAGAAAAAAATAATATATAACATGACCTACCTGAGTTACAGATTGTTGGTGTAATGTGGCAAAAGGTGATCATTTCAATTTCGTTTTTCTGCTTGACACTCTGTATGTTCTATTTTTGCAAGCAGTTGTTTTTCTAGGCCCTCAATGCGGGATATCTATTAGAAATGCAAGGTTTTAGTGAGGATCAAAAAAAAAATAACAGTAATAACTTTAGTAAATTCTAAGTTATGGGGGTAAAAAATAATGACTATATTATTGAAAAATCAGGGGTGGGGCAAGATAAATTATGCATTATTTCATGGCAAATCATAATTGCCAAATATGCAAATAAATAATTTAAAAATTTGTTTCTAAAATAAAATGAATAACAACATAGTAAATTCTAAGTTATGGGGGTAAAAAATAATGACTATATTATTGAAAAATCAGGGGTGGGGCGAGATAAATTATGCATTATTTCATGGCAAATCATAATTGCCAAATATGCAAATAAATAATTTAAAAATTTGTTTCTAAAATAAAATGAATAACAACATAGTAAATTCTAAGTTATGGGGGTAAAAAATAATGACTATATTATTGAAAAATCAGGGGTGAGGCGAGATAAATTATGCATTATTTCATGGCAAATCATAATTGCCAAATATGCAAATAAATAATTTAAAAATTTGTTTCTAAAATAAAATGAATAACAACATAGTAAATTCTAAGTTATGGGGGTAAAAAATAATGACTATATTATTGAAAAATCAGGAGTGGGGCGAGATAAATTATGCATTATTTCATGGCAAATCATAATTGCCAAATATGCAAATAAATAATTTAAAAATTTGTTTCTAAAATAAAATGAATAACAACATAGTAAATTCTAAGTTATGGGGGTAAAAAATAATGACTATATTATTGAAAAATCAGGGGTGGGGTGAGATAAATTATGCATTATTTCATGGCAAATCATAATTGCCAAATATGCAAATAAATAATTTAAAAATTTGTTTCTAAAATAAAATGAATAAAAATATAGTAAATAAAATAAAATAAATAATCAAAAGGAATTACAAGCGATTATTATATATGAGTGGGAGATGATGATGACTGTTGATTCAGCATTGTGAGGTATTTATTTTTTTCACCTTGTTAGTTTCACAGAACAGAGTGGATAGTTTGAAGACAGTTTGCAAATTGTTGAAAATATAAATGCATGAGCAAAATCAATTTCAAAATAACTGATGATGATGATGTGGAGCAACTGGTAAGGGTGAGCTAAATTATGCATTATTACATAGGAAATCATAATAGCAAAGTATGCTATCAAATGAATAAAAAGTTATCTATAATGAAACGAATAAAAATGTAGTAAATTCTAAGTTATGCATGTAAAAAATAATTACTACATTATTGGAATATCATGAGGGTAAGAGTGAGCTAAATTATGCATTATTACATAGCAAACCATAATAGCAAAGTATGCTATCAAATGAATAAAAAGTTATCTGCAAAGTATGCTATAAAATGAATAAAAAGTTATCTACAATGAAATGAATAAAAACGTAGTAAATTCTAAGTTATGCATGTAAAAAATAATTACTACATTATTGGAATATCATGAGGGTAAGAGTGAGCTAAATTATGCATTATTACATAGCAAACCATAATAGCAAAGTATGCTATCAAATAAATAAAAAGTTATCTATAATGAAACGAATAAAAATGTAGTAAATTCTAAGTTATGCATGTAAAAAATAATTACTACATTATTGAAATATCATGAGGGTAAGAGTGAGCTAAATTATGCATTATTACATAGCAAACCATAATAGCAAAGTATGCTATCAAATGAATAAAAAGTTATCTGCAAAGTATGCTATAAAATGAATAAAAAGTTATCTACAATGAAATGAATAAAAACGTAGTAAATTCTAAGTTATGCATGTAAAAAATAATTACTACATTATTGGAATATCATGAGGGTAAGAGTGAGCTAAATTATGCATTATTACATAGCAAACCATAATAGCAAAGTATGCTATCAAATGAATAAAAAGTTATCTGCAAAGTATGCTATAAAATGAATAAAAAGTTATCTACAATGAAATGAATAAAAACGTAGTAAATTCTAAGTTATGCATGTAAAAAATAATTACTACGTTATTGGAATATCATGAGGGTAAGAGTGAGCTAAATTATGCATTATTACATAGCAAACCATAATAGCAAAGTATGCTATAAAACGAATAAAAACTTATCTACAATGAAATGTATAAAAACAGTAAATAAAATAAATAACCCAAAGGAATTACAAGCAATTATTATATATTAGTGGGAGATGATGATGATGAATGTTGAATACTTACAGGTAATGGGGAATACGAAACCTCAAAATCAAACACATCAACAGAAAAGTTCGTTAGAATCATAATAACGTTTAGCGGCGAAAATAATTGTTTTCTCCGTATATTTTTTTTATCAGTTGATAAAATCTAGAAAGATAAAAAAAATTACAAAATTTTAATAATGTACTTTACAAAAATTGCTATAAAAAATCTAATTTTCATCGCACAGAAGAAAATTTTAGACGTACAAAAAGATAGAAAAATGGCGGAGAGAAAGAAAAAAAAAGCGTAACTGTGACGTTTACGGTTTGCACGCTATTGCGGTCGAAATTGCAAACTTTTTTTAATGCGTAAAAAAGCGGTTTTCGGTCTCAAAGGGTAAATCTGTAAGTATTACAGTAAAGTCATAAATTATGCTATATTTTGTTTCATGCCTCCTTCATGTTCAAATGTATATAGTGCATACCTTATGTTTTGTTAATAAACATTGATTAAAATATAGTATATATTGTTTATTGAAATGCAAGAGTACAATATTTTTAATATGCACATATATCTAACACAAATACTTTTTATATGTATAGTAAGCATATATATAGATTAAAATTATAGTCTAAACAAAATTTTAAAATAGTATAATTATTAATAATAAATTGAGAAGATAAATTTACCTATAATAAGAATAAGAAAAAACTTATCTGTATCATTTTTTTATTTTTTTTTATTAAATACTGAAATGTCTAATTTTTATTTCTATAATAGTCTTGTTATTAAAGACTAGGATTTCTCTCATTGTTATGATGTTTTAAATCAGCGCCAACTTCTAGTATGTTCTAAACTTTTACAATTTTTTTAGCATTACACTTAAAAAATATTTTATTATGCAAAGTATATATATGCACATAAAATTCAGAAAGGTTAATAAAATAAGAATAAAATGTATCTGCTTTTGCTTTCAATATAACCTAAAAACATACTACTAATAAATATAAATATATATGGCATGTTGACATGTATTGGAAAATATATTTACATATTTTAATTTTTTTTATTAAATGTCATCATGTACAGTACTCACAACAACAAAAAAAATGTTGATCATGCATCATAAGACTTATGAGATGGCATGGAGATTTGAGGGTCATGTGAAAGTCTGAGTTTGAATCTCTTATATATTACATTATATGTGCAGGTGTGTGAAAACCTGTACAGTGTATTAAATTATTCAATTAATTAATTTTAATGCTTTATTAAAACAGTCAAAATTCACTATATATACTGCCACACACAGCAAGCTAGAGTAAGCATCAGAAGGTTGTGAGGTGGTCATGTGATGTTTTAATGCTTTATGTTTGTTTATTTATATTTTTTATTTGTGGCATATAAATGAAGTTGTTAATTTGATAGTGTATTTCAAGTGTTCATTATATTCTATTTTAATATATAAGTAATTAATGATTTTAGATATATATATATATATGTATATACATAAATTTGCATGCATACAGTGTGTGTATAATGTACAAATATTTTTATACCTTATTAACTAACTTATTAAGTCTATAGCTTAATATCATCCTACTTAACCATATACAAATAGTAAAACATACATAAAAACATTTCAATTATTAATTCTCAATTTTTTTAAGCTAAAATTATCCTTGCAGTCTAATTATGGAAAACACCATTATACAAATAGTGTTATATGTAATATATTGAAACAGACAGATCGAAGAACCGATCTTCGTTTCATGTGTTTTTAAGTACGGTAATTCGAACTACTATCCGCCCGCAGTGAGATTTGTCTATTTTCAGTCATAATAAAAAAATTAGTTATATATATTATGTTTTGTAAATAAATATGTAAGGTTCCGTATATAAATGTCACAAACCATGAAATAATATTCGTGTGTGCGTGGTTTGTGAATTTGTATCAATTTAATTTAAAGTTCATTGCGGGCGTATTTGTTTAAATTTTAGCTTTTTGTAAAATTATACAAAGTCGTTTAAAAATACTGATCAAAAGTCACATTCCGTTGATCAGTGTTTTTAATTAAAATCTAAATTGCAAAATGTACAGAGTAATTAAATTGTATTCGAAATTAGTTAAGGAATTTATATGTGTAATTACTGAGTCAATTTAAAAATTGCGTATTAAAGTAAAAGATTGCTGGAAACGGAACAATAAAAAGGATAATTGAGATTGTATGGTCAAGCTGAATGGCTGGAGGCTGGAAAAAGTAGGCGGAGCCTAAAAACAAAAATCAGGCGGAAAGGTCAACTGTGGCGATCTTAGAGAAAAACTAACATTCTAACTTTTGAGGTCTTTGAGAGAGGTAGTCTCAAGACAGCACAGCAGTTGAGAGTAATTCAAACAAATTTGTTAAGAAGTTCACCAGTAAACCGCAATGTTGATGGGCTAAGTGCCAGGAGCTGGTCTCTGCCCTGCCAATTTGGATCTTCGTGCCGCTGACTGATCATGTGTTATGTGCTTCATAATTTCCAGCTTCCAATCTCCAAATTGACAATGCCTTGCAAATAACTTTCAAAATGCGCGCCTACGTTCGTCGGAAATATAAATCGTAAGAAGCCAAGCCGGATGAAGAAAGAAGGGTAACTGTGTTACATGAACTTTTAACTTTCTCCTGAGCTTAATGTTATCAATCAAATAAATGACATGTAAGTTTTTATCTTGTTTATAATGATACTGTTTAACCTGTCAGTAAATTTTCTTTTCTTTTAATCCTCCGCTCTAGTCTTTAGAAATAATTCATAAAAATTGTAATTAATAGTAATAATAATTCAAATGAATGCATTTATATTTTTTTTTGTTGCTTATTCCATAAACAAACGATGCCAATAGTAATATTTCCCAACTCTGTGTAAAACTAGTGTATAATGATGATTAAGTTATTTACAAGTAATTCCGTTTTCTGAATTAAATATTCTTTCATATTCTGAGTTGGTAAATGTTAACTCACTTTATTATTCTGTTAAGTTGTCATATAATTGTAATCTAAGGTTCAATCTTAAATATATAAAATGATTTCCGAGTATTATATTAATGTCATATATGAAATAAGAAATAACTCACTGTATAATTTGATACTATCGCTACCGCCTGTCAACCTGGAGGGTTAGGGGTTTCAGAGTAAAATTAATTAATTATTGTTTTCGCGGTCAGTTTAATTCCGCTATGTTTTATTGGGATAAGGATCTCAGCCTGTGGCGTAGAAATAGACGAATAGATTCCAGGTTTTGTATAATTTCTTTTAAAAATCCACTTCAAGTACTCGTCCTTCATGTTTGTGGCAATGCCTTCTCTTCGCTGAAGTTAGCGTCTCGCCATACTACCATTGGGGAAAGAAAGCAGCTTTCTTTCCCAGGTAATCTCTTGGATCACCGGGTTTCGAAATGATCCCGGCTGGTTGTAGTGTCCCGGATCTACTTGGGGGCATTAAGCCTTGTCAAAGTACAAGCCACCCGGTATTCCGTTGATGCACCGCAAGTGATTACTGTAGGGCTCTTGAATCCAGGCAACCACCCGTACATCTATCTCCTATGTTGTATTTATATAAAACCTCCTCCAACTGTTCGTCTACGTAACGGCTCGAGTCTATTCGAATAAAATAAGTTAATAAATAATCTTTAGATAAATATTTTTTCAATGCTCAAATACTCTGATTCTCTTAGCCACCCCTCAATCATTTAACTACACAGCTATTGGCATGAGTTTGTTCACCAGATAAAATGATTACTAAAGACTAGTAGCCAAATACAAGAGGATTCATGAAAGTCTTACCGTACTGTTGAATACTATGTTTATATGCTTATATTTCTATTTTCTTATTAAACAATTTATTTAATATAATTTTGTGTCCTCCACCTTATTACTCTCCAAGTCTATTTAACCATTTTCTGTCTGTATTGGCAACTTAAATATATACGTTACATGAATGACCGTTCCAGTATCTAGAGTCTAATAAATCTATATATCATTAACTGTACGAATTTAGTCTATGTTCTGAGCTGAGCTAGAAAAGGGATAACCCCGTGCTGTTATAAAGTCATCATCGGTTGGTCATACCGGGGTTTGGGTTTGAATTTAGTTGGCGTTTTGGAATTAATTCTTAAACGTGGACTGGGTTTGAACTCGGGTACTGTGTATGAGTAAGCGTGGTGGATTTATACCGGTACAATATAAACATACATAAAAACATTTCAATTATTAATTCTCAATTTTTTTAAGCTAAAATTATCCTTGCAGTCTAATTATGGAAAACACCATTATAATAATATCCATCCACAAAATATAGATAACACATTTGGCAATTTCATTACATTTTTCTGACTTTAAAACAAGTATTATAGATGGCATTATAAATTTTTTTAAAAATACACCTAGAATTTTAATCCTCTGAAAACTTTAAACTAATCAATCACTTATTTTCTTTTTGAATGCATTTTCTCATTATCTACATAATTTATTAAGACTATTCAAAATTGTTTATTTATAAAGACATAAAGTGCTACATTAGATGCAATATATTTTTTCTTTTGAGCACTAAGAATAGATCTCCATACATATTTAGAGCAATTGATGTATTGATATAATAGTGGAGACACCTCAAGATTCGGCACATTTGGGTTGTTTATTCTTAACATGTTGAAACCACTGGAGGGCATAATTTCTATGTAAGCAAACAGAATTATAACGTTACCGGGCCGTTGTTCTTTTTTTTTTTTTTCAACTTTAAAGTGCTTTTTTGATTTACAATAAAATCATAAATAATGAAATTTATCTAAAAGATAAAAAAAATAAATTGGATAAACCTTTTTTTTTTATTTTTCTAAAATGAAATTTGTAATTTTAACAAGAATAAAAATAATATCGTGGCGATGCAAATAAAATTTTTACATGAAGAAAAGTAAATAATTTCTCCAAAACAACATCGTGGCCACGCAAATTAAATGCTTAATTTTAACAAGAATAAAAATAAATAATTTCCCCCTAACAACATCGTGGTCACGCAAATATATTTTGTAATTTTAACAAAAATAAAAAGAAAGAATTTTTTCCAAACAACATCGTGGCCAAAAATAATACTGGTGTTTTTTATTGGTCTCGCGATTTTTTTCACGCAAGCGTTAGTTTTTATTACCTCATACTACATCATTGGATTTGGAAAATAATGACTTGGGCATGCGAATTTGAAGACTTTTGACAGTCTCAATTACAGACACCCTCACAAAATACCGTGGCGAAATTTAAAATGGGATTGTTCTTATAAAATGTGTAACACAAAGTTCACCATTTAGTGGCAGAATAGACATCCTATTTCTCTGTAAATACTGTAGTGAAATTTATAAATGGGATTGTTTGTATAAACTGCTGCAGAATAAATGTCCTATATCTGTGCTGTAGCATCTAGCGAAATTTAAAATGGGATTGTTCATATAAACTGCATTACGCCCTCAAGCGGTTTCAACATGCTAAGAGTAAACCACCCAGATTTGTTATATAAATTGCCACAAAGACATATCACAATTACTGGATAAGTAAGTTAAATGTTCAGTTTTCACAATTTAATGGCCTTCAATAAGGCAAGTAAGTGGTCTACTTTTCACATATTAGGATATGAAATTATAAAAAAGTCATTTTACTTTAATTTTTTCAGGAATTCAAACTTGACCAATTTTTTCCAAGAATTAGCAGTTAATCTGAACTCACTATTTACAAAAAATACAATGGAATTTTTAAAAAAGGTGTATCAGTAATTTCAGAAAAATACTGTAATTGATCATGCTTACACAGATATCTATTGAGATATTCCACTATTTCTTTTAAACTGGAAATTCACCTATATTAAATTTTTCATATTTTAATTAAAAAACATTAATGATGTCAGGATAATCAACAGTGCAACATTTTCAAAGTATTTTAAACCTCTTTCCATATATTTGATGAGTTTCTTTCTTTAGTATTTGATTTCACATACTTTGTGAGATCAAAAAAAATTTAATAATGAATAAAAACCTGATCTTTTTGTGAAGTTTAACATTCACAAGTATTTTTTTCCAATATATGTGTAATAATTATTAAAAATCAGAAGAATACATGATTTTGTACATATACTTTACTTTTAAAAAGAGACAGTAATAAGTTTTAAGATAATTTTAACAAAGAAAATTATATCATCACTGATCCTCTTAAAATATATTGAGATATCCTAATAATTATAAAATTATTAATATTTTAAAGTATATAATTAGAGAGATTTTTGTCAGAGATTGGCATTTATTCATTAAGATTTTAAGAAAAAATTCCAATATAAAAAAATTTCTTTGATTTTATAAAATTAATCTGCTCTTTCTGATTAATCAATGAAGAAAACATTTTTTATTTGTTTAAATATGATTTTTTAGAATTTATTTCATTTGTAAAAGTAATTTTTTTATTAAATCAAGTCCAATTTATTATATTCTGATTCATAATAACAGTTTAATACTAAAATTAAAAGTTGAAACTTTGCAAAAGTCTCACCAAGAAGAACAATAACATCTTTTGTAATGCAGAAGAGTTAACAAAAACTACCACTTCTGTTTTTTATTCTACATTTATAATAACCAAAAATAAGTATTAATTCAATATTTTTTTGTAATACTCTAAGTAAAATCAGATTATAGAATTGTTTCTATAATTAATGTCTATTAATAAAAATATCATTATAATCAAAAATACTTTTTTGTTATATTAAATATTTATATTTTTGTAAAAATCAGAAATAAATCAAATACAATCTTTTTATTAAATAATAATTTTTTATATAATTTTAAATAATTTATAGTACTTCAAAAATATCAAGCAGTGTTATTACTTAATTCATATTTTAGTTATTCCAGATTATCTTATAATTATACATGTGAATTTTACCTTGGTTTATTTATATTTTTTCTTTTTAAGCTATGTTTTGTGTTATGGGCAAGTCTGCCTCATTCTACAAGAGTATGTAGATAATTATCAAATATTATGTAATAAATTTTAAAAAGTATTTATTACTTTGCTAAGCCAGGCTTTTTATAGGGTGTATCTTTGTCAAAGCACCATTAAAGTGAATAGTCATGCTTTGACAAAGATATACCATATTGAAAGCCTGGTTTACCAAAGTAATAAATATTGTTTTAAATGCATTACTGTAATATTTGCTAATTATCTATACACATTATCTTTGGTATATCTACATTATAATTTATATATATATTCTAACCTCCCCCACCGCACGTCCTCTCCATAATTTATATAGTGTTAAAATTTATTACGCATATATTCCGAGTTCTAGCTCAGTTAACAAATAAATAAATGAAATATCCAGCATTAATTAAAATGATTACTAGCTCTAATTTTTAAAATACAAATACAGTTCAATTTTTAAAATGAATTAACAATTATTTACTATTTTCATGAGACATGGAGTGACGATACGGGGAACGAGATAGACTACATTGAAATATTATCTACACGATATTATCTCAATGGCATAAGAACACTATACTCCCTTTTTACTATACCAAATAACTAACTCATAGTATTCTTACGACTTTCTAAGCTCTCTTCACTACGATTAAAATAATAATCATATCTTAATATTCTTTATAATAATAATCTAGCTCAATTAATTAAAATAAAATAAAATAAATAAAATAAAATCAAATCTCAGGTTCATAAATTGTATTCTAACTGATTTAAAATTACGGTAGTAAACTATGAAAAGGGAATTTTATATCATAATCTACTACACAGCAACTAACAATAATAAATAATAATAATAACAACAATAGTATAATATAATCTTATTTCTTCCTAAATGAAATAAATAAATACATACGTGGTAGTATTTTAATAATCTGACAACAGAATACGTGTGGCAACATTAGCATATATTTTAATCTAATATTGTGGCAATCGACTTATGACCAAGAAATAATATAAAATTATGATCTTTTAATTTTAACATACCAATAAATTCTCAAAATTATTCTAACACTTTTATGTTTACCTTTTTGTGCAAAAAACTATATGTCTGTTTCAATTATAAATGTATCGTGATATCATGCATCCATGTGGAGAAATAACAACGCTGACACAAAACTTTATAATAAATTTTACAACAAAGTTTATTAATAACATAAACAAATAACAATATTTTACATTATGTACATTGGATATCCTTACTCTCCTATCATAACTTATTTTACTAGTTTATAAAAAAAATGAAAATCAAACTTCTATTTATTTTTCCTAGTTAACTCTTATCTTTTAAATGCTTAAGAAAATACAGTATTATTATTATTGGATTTCTTATCATGGTTAGCTTGTTACAAAATGTATTTCTTATATAATTATTATTAACACTTTGTATCCCTACTATTATTAAAATTATATTTTTAATTTTTTTAAAATTACATTCGTATTAAACATTCTACAAAACAATAAAACTCTAGTTTTATATTGGTTGTATGGAATCCTACAAATTCAAAAACATTCTTATACATTCGGTATTAAGTTTTATTGTTCATTATCCGATGTTTATTAATCTTAATATACTCATTCAAGCCTTACTTCAGATGATAATTACAATTATTAACATACCATGCACAAGTATATGTTTATTACACACTATTGAATTATTTTATTAATGAATATGCAATATTTATTTTCTAAAATATTATTTAAAACGTTCAAATTTTATTATCACTTATAAAAAAAAAACTTTGTTTAGATTTCTCTTTTAAAAATCTTATATTCATTTCCGAATTAATTTTAAACTGTATTATATGATTCTTTCTCTCTTTATGATATTTTGGACTTTCAATTTTAAAATTACACAATTCTATACATTCCAGTAAATAAACTATTCTTACATAAACGATAACGTATCTTCAGTTCTATTTTATTCATTATTTCTGTGAAAATATCTTTCTGACGATGCAGACTCACGAAATAAGGATAGTGAAGATAGATGCATAGGATCAAAATATAACTAGAATATTACTCATCATAAACCTTTACAATCATGGCACAGTGAATTAAAAGACACTATAGAGGAGTGACCTTTTATAGGAGTGATGCTAAAGCTATTTCTTCAGCTTTATTATAACATCAAAAAATTTAAAGATATGCAAAAACACTGTCCAAACGATATGTGTTCAGTCATAGGGCTTAGTTAGCTATACTGAAATCACACAAACTAAATCTGATCCAAATATTTTATTTTCCTATTTCTTAACAAAAACATCATCTTGGTTTCCTCTCCACTAGTACTACCAAGTCACTATCCGATCTTATTTCTCAAGATTTTTCTATACGGTACATCGACAAATTCCTATCTGCATTTCTAACAATAATAAAATTCATTTATTTCAAAACTATTCCGCTGTTCTATAAGAAAATCTTTTTACTACTTTCCTCGTATAATTTATCATATACAAACTATTTTAAAATATCTGAATACTTTATCACATGAAAGTTCAAAAGAATCACACAATTGTCCTGTCGAATTATATTATTAATTATACTTTAAATAACTTATTGCATGCATATTCAGAATTACTCCTATCTCATAATATGTTTTAAAATGTTGTATAAAATGTGTACATATAAATTAAACTTTCACACATCATTCTTAATCAATAGATGATCTAAAAAAAAAACAACATTATGCATTATAAATAAACATCAAAATTACCAAACGATCTTTATCTTCTTGATCACGTTCTGTAGGCTTCACCATCCCATTGATTCTTGTAGATATAAGACTTCCATACATACACTTTATTTTTAAAACAATATTTTTATAATTCTATTAAGCTATTATATTTAAATCTCAATTTTACTAAATTTATATTTATATGTTTTCCCTAATCTCACATAGCATTTTATATTTAAAATAAATTAGTAAAAAATATTTAAATTATATTTACGGTACTTCTTTATCGAACTTGCTTGAAAATCGTTCATATTAAAGCTAAAAAAAAATATATTATTTCTTTTTCAGTCACTTAATGTTCTATTTTAAAGTAAAACAATTACTGCTCTGTTTGATAAATCTTCATAGACGACAATCCTTGGTTTTAAAATATTTAATACTATTATTAATTCTTGATATCAATTAATCCTGTAAAGAAAAACGTCTACATATTCCCTTCTAATATTGTCTGCTAATATTTTCCCGCGCGACTTTTACGATGCATCTTCTAGGTACTTTTATTTAAATATTTAATAAAATTTTTCTGTTTCCATGGATCCATTTTCATTAAGTAATTTAATTTTATATTTTACCAATCAAGCATTTTTTCCATTGAATACGTGATAATACTTTTTAATTCTTCTTAGAGAAAGTTTTCTGTTCTTTTCCATAAAATGCATAATAACACTTTCATATTATTCTATTACTTTTTCTTTATTTAAAATCCTGGTACTATATTTTTAATAATGTTTTCCTTTAAAAGATAAACATTCTTTCTTCATCATAATTTTTCTTTATAATAAAAACGCATATTAAATTTTTTCATAGAGAAGAATAACACAACTTCAAAGTAGCCTTATAAATTGTGTGTCATAATTTTTTCCTGACGACAAGTAACTTCTCTTTTAAGTTTTCATGTAGCGTCCCAATTTTATTTCTCTTAGTTATAATAATAAGTTTCTGGTTGAGCATAAATAAAGCTGTTTTAAGACATTTTCCAAATATTTTTCCTTTAGCAATATTTTTAGGTATTTTTCCTTGTACTTCCATTTTACTGTAGGGTTTTTTGGTTAAACTTGAATAAAATATCCTGGTAAGATAACTTTTAAAATTAGCAATCCATATAGAGGCAGTCAAAATATATTATGTTACAAAAGAACTTTTAAAATAAATACAAAATTTTAAATTTATATTACTTTTCCAGCTACGGTGTTATCAGCTAAAAAAATATGTTACTTTCTCTTTCACTTACACATTACTTCTCTTCCCGCTTCATCTAATTCTTATCTCTTGTCTGCTAATTTACCTCCGTTGATTGGTTAATGACTTTTTAGCGCGAACAGATTTACACATTTTAGTTTTATAACATACTAGACTGTTAAAATAAAGAATTGATGACGTAATGTCTTAAATATTATTTAGACTAGTACTTTTTAAATTCAATTATACTTTTATCAAAATTATTTAAACTTTTAAAAACAATTATTAAAATAATATTTAATATTTCAACTTTTACTTTAAGGATCGATGGCAATTATATTTAGTTTCCTAATTCACAAAATTTATTATTATTCTAACAAGCGTGTGTGAAGGTATATAATATACAGTCACGTGTTTACTAACTTTATCAAATATTTTTTATTTACGTCTCGGTCTAAACTACCAAAACTGATATATTTTTATAAAAAATTTGGAAAATAATTTAAACTTGTAGAACTAAATATAATTCTCACCATCCTAAAGTTTATTTTAAAATATACTCTATTAATTTTGTCTATTAAATATATTTATAACACTACATATAGCATTTTTTTAATTTATTAGTTTTAAAATATTATACTCAAATTATTAACATACTTTTAACTATTTATAGCTGTATTATTTTATATGGCCAGCTTTTACAACCATAAGCAATGATATATTTAAGCTTTATTTAACTGTTTTCTTTTAAAATAATCTATTACACTTTTATATACCAGGTATTTTCAGCTTTAAATTGTACTATAAAATCTAATTATCCTACTATTATTTATATATCATACAAATATAACTTAAAATTTAAAATTTTTTAGTAATTGACCATTCTACCTTGTTATGACCTATAGATAAGGGCACAATATATATATATATATTGTAAGAATATGTTAATCTGATCATAAAAATCACTACACATGCCAATGTTAAAGACTAAATCTACCAACATAATTTTTAAAATATTATTAATTACATATTAATCAATTTTTTGCAAAATTGCCAGTTAAAGTTATATTCTTGACAATATTGGATTATATACATATATACCAAACCTATAAATGCAAGCAAATAAAAATCTAAAAAAAAAAACAAAAGAAAAAAAGCATTAATGTTAAACCTTTTTTTTATTTATTAATTCAGCATAAAATTCTATAAATGTCAAAGTGACATCAACAATGAAAATAAAGCACATCTTGAAACTCATATATCAATCAGTGAAACATAAGACAATATAGAACAATTTCATTCAATTTTTTAAAAAAAATAAAGGGAAGCAAATTACTTCTTTAAAAAATTTACTTTTTAAATTTTTAAAATTAACCTAGTTATCATCTTAAATAAAGCTCTTAAACTACTATGATTACAACTTGAAAAAGTTGGTTAAGAAACCCACTACCAATTTCCTTAAAGCTTATATTATAATTCAAGTTATAAGCTAGAAAACGACAAATCATGCAAGATTAGGGAGCAAGAATCATCATCATGGTGATGGAGCTGCTCATCATGCAGACATGATTCCAGATATGATTATCATTTCAAATTAACATCATGATGATTATGATAATAAAAAGATCTACGATGTGCTATAATCAAGCAAAGGAATTCTCTCAGCATGGGTAATATAGTTATAAAAGAGTCTGAGTCACCAACACAAAGATCCAGATGGTGACTTAAGATTATCCAATGATCTATCATCCAATTCATATAAAGGAACTTTTCCTAAAGGCAAAGATACTCAGATGTTCAGAATGTGAACTACAAGACTTTGAACTATGGCTAGACTATGCTGGATTAACATCTCTAATTATATTTTTAAAATTTTTTATTCTTATTTCACTTGTCCAACTGGTTTCTTTCGTTTGAAACAGAGAATCAATCCATCCAACCATCAATTACTCTAGAGGAAAGGAGAACCATCAATTCTATTTTTTATTTTTCATTTAATAATAAAATTTAGGTGCAAACACCTTAACATGTTTGTCAAATGATACTTTAGTCTACTGACTTGAAAGGTGAGACTTTATTCTTATCCAATATTAAGCACTCACACTTTGACAGTTACAATATTTTTATGTTCAATGTTTGTGTTCAATAAACTTAATTGGTAATTATTTGTTATTTGGAATGTATGACTAAACCCTTGGATGATTAGCAGTTCTATCATAGATTTATATGACATCAGAATAGGAGAGGGGATCAGAAAATAAGGGCAACCTTCAACAAATTGTAAAGTATAGATAGATGAAGATTGGAAATTAATGAGCAACTGATATTAGAAATTTTAGTTAGCAGAGTTAATTGTTAAAATATAGGTTTCTTTTTTTTAAATATTGTATTTGATGTAAAGTTGAAATTATTAAATTAGAAAATGACCATCCTTCATAGGAATCAAAGGTATGGGTTAGTAAATGGCTAATCAATGCAAACGAAGGATGATTATGTCTGCACAATTATTAAATTAATCAAAACACATTATTTTTGTTATAAAACAATCATGAATGGAAACCATCATCAAAATTGATTTGTAAAATATTAAATATTAAATTAGATTAATTGTCTGTTGTTTGATTTTTTTATTTTTCAATAAATCACACTATACACATATTCAATATACACATCAAATATGGAATAAATTTATCTTGAATTAGAGTATATGTACATTTTTCCTGAGTTTGAACTCTGTGGCATAATGAGGATTGAGAAGAGATGAAGTAAGGGAATTTATGTAAGTGTGAATTCCATCCCACTCAATCAATAATTATCATAAATCGCTTCATGAACCCAGGTAAATTATCAGATAACTGACTTGCCTATCAGGTTTAATGCCATACCTTGAAGACCAAATGGGTGATCACAGCTAGATGCACCTCTCCTAGAGGAAAAAAATCATCCCATTAAGTATGCTGCCCAAATGTGTGGAGCTTTTAAATAAGAGCATGGCAGCATAAATTCCATCCTGTTACTATATATATGTATATATACTAAGACAACAAAGCCAATTACTCAATGCTTTCATAGGTTTATAAATGTTGATTATAACAACTGACCCTTAAACTATCAGCAATCTCAACCTGTAATCAAGGCAATCACTTTTAACAATAAAAGTGATACCACCTTTATCTATGGTCAGATATGCTTACACAGACACTAAAGATTGCTACTGGACCAAGATGTGTGAGATTAATAATGGAAAGAAGTTTAAACAAACCTCATTACTCAGGCAAGTACAACCTGTTCTGAAAGCAGATTAACAAATAGTCAATTATTACTTCTAGATTCTGAAAGCAGACTAACAAGTAGTCAATTATAATTTCCAAATTCCAGATACTATATTTACTAAACAATAATGCCAATTACTTAATGCTTTAATAGGTCTATAAATGTACATGATAACAATCAATCCTTAAGCTATCAGCAATCTCAACCTATAATTAAGGTAACTTCTTTGTATTATTCAACTCACACTTCTTGGTCAAGTTGCAACCTTTAGTGTCTATATAAACATATCAGTCAATAAATAAAGGTGATACTATTTTTATTGGTAAAGGAGATTGCCTTGCTGCAGGTTGAGACTGTTGATAGCTTATGGGTTGATTGTTATCATATATATATATATGTCATTATTATTACTATTTTCGGAATATTCCATGTAGTGAAAAAGCTAAATGCTGATGTTTCAGTACAAAATCAAGTACCTTCCTCAGAGCATCCTCTTTCTCAAATCATAAGAATGCGTGTGAGATTTAAAATCGTTTTTATCATTTTCTTTCTCCTCATATTTAAATTCTATTGGTTGAGAAGTTTTAAAATTTATTTTCTCTTCCAATAGCTTATATATATATATATATATATATATTAATTCTAATGTTTTCACGGATAAAAGATGCCATATTATTATTACTATTTGCGGGATATTCCGTGTAGTGAAAAAGCTAAATGCTGACGTTTCAGTACAATATCAAGTACCTTCCTCAGAGCATCCTCTTTCTCAAATCTTATGAAAAAGCTAAATGCTGACATTTCAGTACAATATCAAGTACCTTCCTCAGAGCGTCCTCTTTCTCAAATCTAAAGCTAAATGCTGACATTTCAGTACAATATCAAGTACCTTCCTCAGAGTGTCCTCTTTCTCAAATCTATACGCTCTGAGGAAGGTACTTGATATTGTACTGAAACGTCAGCATTTAGCTTTTTCATAAGATTTGAGAAAGAGGACGCTCTGAGGAAGGTACTTGATATTGTACTGAAACGTCAGCATTTAGCTTTTTCACTACACGGAATATCCCGCAAATAGTAATAATAATATGATATATATATATATAGTAAGGATAGCTTACAATCAAGTTCAAACCCACCCTTATATATCCACAGTATTAAACTAAACCCATAAAAACTGAAATAATAGGTTAGATATGTGATATTTTTTCTATATGCAAACATACATATAAACACATGCACACTTAAAGTTTGTTACCAGGCCAAAATAATGTTGAAAAGAAGTAAATGCTTTTAAATGGAAAATAAAAGCTAAATCTTAGAAACCTTTCATACATATTGTAACCAGTTGGGTTACATAGCACACAATAATATAGGATGTGTGCATATATATATTATAACAGGTCTAGATTCAAACCCTGTTCTAAAGTAAGGTAGTATATGGGTATACATATATATTTAATTAAAATTGATAGTAAATTCATTTTTTTTGGTGTGTGCGTACGTTTTAAATGGGAAATAAAAATAGATTAAAACAGAAAGAGGGAGGGGAGTTATAGGGTGTGTGCTCTTGTATTTTGTTTAGAAGCACGTGTATTTACATTGCTGTATGGGTGAATAAGTGTAATAAATTCACAAAGAAGAAAAATTACATGGCCAAGTTTTATTTTCAAGATGGAAGACGGAGTACAGAATTGTTAAAAAGAAATGTTAAAAGTAAGAAAAGAATTAAAAATGTATAGATTCCTATCTTAATAGATAAAAGATATTTTAATTAAAAGGAAAATGTTAGGAGTAAAAGACAATGAACGGTCGAATGTGGATTTTCGAGGTGTTGATTAAAATTCTTAAACATCAAGAAAGAAAAGTTGCTAAAAGATTTTTGCAAACCTAGGAATACCACATGGTTTTCATTTGAAAGAAAAGAAAGAAAGAATGAAAAGAAAAAGGAACAATTAGAGAGTCGGACTTGGGCAGACATAGTTATATATAATCATCAGCCATGAATAGGCTGGGGTAAGGACCAAAATGGGCCGGGTTCTGCCAGCCATCCTACAGAGATACTACCAATGCCATCTACATAGGAATAAAGCCCCTTCTAAACCATAAACAGAATGACTTTCACCGAACAATAATGATCTTGCATTGAGGTATCGACAAAGCCATTTACCAAACAGGCACATGTTCACCACACTGCAATATTGAGCAAGCCAATGCCATTCATCTACACCCCAGGGGAGAAAAATCAATGTAATACGAACAATTTCTTAAAAGCTATTCATCTCGTAAATACAAATTTATTTCCAATAAAATAATAAAGTGTAAAGGCTAAAAGAAAAAAAAAACTAATCTTTGATATATAGCCAAATGTAGTTATATGGATGAGTATACTAAATAATGACATTTCATTTGTTTTGTATTCTATGATTTATCTGTTTTATTGTATTTATGTATCTAGGCAGTAGATGTGTTTGCATGCATTATATTCAAATATTGGAGACAAGCCAATAAATAATTATTAGAGGATTTTGTTTTCTTTTTTTGACGTTCATGATTATTAAATCTTTGTTTTAAGTATGAGTGTGTACATTCAGTGTTGATTTCTTTAAATTTAGATATCGTAGAGTTCAAGAGTAGTGGTAAAAACAAAAAATATATTCAGAGAATTGTTTATGCATCTATGTGCACATTTGCTTCCCCTCATATCTTTCCCATGGTTAGTAACCCCCAGCCCTGAGCAAGCTAGCCAGAGATAAGAGCTCTGTTTATTAAAAAAATTGATACTTGATCTCTCCCAGCATAATTCTTATTTACTTGTAGGTAAGATTGGCACTTGGAGTCAGTAATTGACATCCATAAATATGCTGGGTGAGCAATAAGAGTACCAGGCAAAATTACTTATATATATATATTTCTGTTATAATTTTAAGAAGAGAGGAAAAAAGAAACTAGTATGTTTTAAATACATAAATATGCATATGCCTTATACATACAGGATTCATACAGATGAATTCTCATTACAATATATATATATATAATAAAGGAAAAGTAGAAATAAACATAGACAAAAATTGTAGTAGATATTTTCTACATTCATTGAAATAAAATAATAAATAATAGCTCTGATTTAAAATATTGTTTTATAAATTAAACTTTTAAAAGGTCTGAATAAATATAAATATTGTATTATTATTATTCTGATTTTGAAATTTAAAAGAAAGCATGTTTTCTGATAATTTTTAAAAATGTCTATTTTTGAAATCTTTAATTAATTTGTAAATTTTGATTCTCTAAGTAAAAACATGTACGTAGATTCCAAGAGATTAGAGAGATAAAAATAAAACTCTGTTTTCAATCAAGGTGTTGTTATCACTTCAAATGATTTGATAAAAGGGCTGATAAAAATATCAGCTGCAGTCTGGATAGTGATTTTTGAAGAGAAGTCTGGATAGTAGTTTTTTATAAGAAGGGGTCAGCTGCAAGGTTGGTTACAATATTTTGTTGTAGCTTGTTGAAGTTTGCAGTAGTTGGTTTTAGCTGCCCATAGAGTTGGTAAAATATCTACCATGAACTAATGTAACTGAAGGCAAGAAAGTAGATTCAGAAACTGCTACAATTTTTCTTTGCAGGAGTTTGAATTCTCATGGAGAAAATGGCCCACTTCTTTGTGCTGAAATTCATAGCCTTAAATATGGAGAGGACAGTTGCTTGCCTGAAATCTATCAAACCATGTCAACTGCTTGCCTGGAATAAATCCTAGACAGAAAGAGACCAACTACAGACCAACATTTTACATGGATTATATTTTTTCCTCTCTATATATGCACACACATAGATTATTATAACATATAATACTACAAGAGTTGGATGTATCCTAGGTCAATGAAAACTTAGTTGCTACCTAAAGTAAATTCACTCCTGAAGAGAGGCAAAAGCAACATTCTCTTTGGGTTTGAATACTGAGGCCTAATGGAATTCAAAAGAAGAGTAAAATATGGATAAACTAGTCTAAATTGTATCTAGATTTAATGAATAAACAAAGAGCTAGCCCATTGGAGGTGATTGTTGGTCAGTTACTTCATGTTAATCACAGCATCCTACCTGAAAACCCTGGGTCTGGCCATAATTAGATATGTTTCTCTTCTGGTGGAAAATCTAGACTATTACAATATATACATAGTAACAAATATGTAGAATATATGTGTTGCATAAAATATGTAAAAGGTATGTTAAGAATAAACAAAAAAAAAATTTTTTAAATGAAAATGGACTATCATTTAAATAGTCAGTATAATAGCAAGTAGAAAGGGGGAGAGATTTTAAAATAAGGAACAAAACATTAGTTTAGAATTAACCAAGGAAAAAAAGAATAAAACTCCAGTCAAATTATACCAGACTTGATTGAAATAAATAATTTAAAACAAAAGAAAAATAGAATAAAGAAAAAAATATAATGATAAAGAATATAATTAGATTTACTACTTTGAGGAAAATTTAATGTGGGTAATTACTGGCCAAATAAAGCAAGTTAAAAGTGCTTAGCTTTTTTTTAAAAAAAATACAAATTCTACAATGTTATCTTTGAAACTACAAAATAAAAAAAAACAAAAGGAGTAATGTAAAATTGTATTCAATCAATTAAAGTATTAATTTGAAAAAGAGAATGGAATATAAAATAGTTTTTGTTAAAAAAAGTTATCCAATTAAATATAAAATATTTTTATCTAGTCAATATTAAAATGTTTTTTTTTTCAAATTATCTAATCAAGAATGAATTGTTTTACTGAAAAACAGTAAACTGATAGGTAAGTAATGCTATGATTAAAAAGATTAATTAATTACAAAAAGAAAGGAAGATTGAAACTAAATAGTGTGGATGAGATTGTTCAAGATAATGGTTGGTCAGGGCATAATGGTCAATAAATTTTCATTAGCATAGTTTATTCATTATACTGCTGTTAATTTTGCTACAATATTGTTGACTTCTGTAATCTTCACCATTGTGGATTTCTAATTTATGGCCCCGGTGAAGTATAAAAATCTCTTGAGATGCAACACTGTACCCTGCTAGATTTGCAAAAGGGTTGTTCATTCAGACTTTATCATGCAGTTTCTATAAATTATCGATAACCTGGAATGTGACAAAATCGCAGACCTGCCATTGCTGAGATATTTCCCATCATATGAAATCAAATGAAGATAAATGTTGCCTTGGAGTAAAGAAGCTACAAGCCATTAACAAACTAGAAGCCAATGCAAAAATACTGTTTGTGAATTTTAAGCATGGTCAAAAAGATCAACTCAAGAAAATCTCTAACCAAAACTGAGGTCAATATAAGCAAAAAACAAAGTCTAAACATAAACTTAAATACAAGGTATAAGATTTATATTTTCTTTATAAACTTTGCTAAAACTAGAAATGTGTGAACTCTTACTTCTTAATTTAAATGAAATTAATTGTGCTAAAATAAGTTTGTAAGTAGTTAAATTTTATTATATTTTTTTGTTGTATAACTTAAAATGTACTGTTTAAATAAATGTTATTTAATTGTTAATTTGGCCTGAATTTTCTTTTCTCTGAATCTCTCATCATATAAAATTTAGTTAAAACAAAATCTGTTAATTATATTGTTTTGTTTTAAAATATGCAATATGTGATCACTGAATGACAAGAGTTTCATTGAGATAGCTGAGGAATCAAGTGCTAGAAACATTTAAAATCTTCTCTTGTGAATATTTCAGTTAATTCTTTGGATGGCATCTCGCAGTAAAGGTATTTTGCTTCTAGAAGTTATAGAGTGTGTAGTGGCTGTAATGGTCTTGAAAGATGCCCATGTTCTGTGTATTCATAGATAATACCCTGACTGAACATTAGTATAGTTAATATGTAAAATATTGACTATATTTTCCCCTTTGCTTGTATAATGGCTTTAATACAGATTAATTTAAGATAAATAAATAAAAGTAAAGATCTGTTATATATATATATGTGTGTGTGTGTAATATGACTTTATCTTCAAAATACATATTCAACTTTTATATAAAACAGGATCACCTCAGGGATCCATTAACTACATTGAAGCCAAGTCATGTTCCAAATTACCATGTGAAATGAAAAAAGGTACAACAACTGATATAAGAATTGCATTTAAAACAAGTAAGTAGTTTTAAAATATTTTATTTACCTATGTGTGTGCGTGTATTCTATAAATTTCAACATATTTAGATTAAAAAGTGATATTTTAAAATGTTACCTAATCAAATATGTGAAATATCTGAGACAATTAGATCATAAATTTGGAAGATAGTTCAATTGCTATAATATATAACTTTAAGTAGGCTGAATTATTTTATTTCAATATAGCTTTAAATCTAAATCTTGTCTTTATCTGCTTAGTTTTATTTTATTTTCTAACTTGCTTTAGTCAAATTATTTTAAGTAACATTTGCTAAAGTTTATAATGTTCATATCAATTGATGGTGAAAATCTTTACAAATAGAAGTTAAATGTAGTATACAATTCTAATATATCTTAGTTTGCACATAATAGCCATTAAATTGCAATGTTTTAATTTTAAATTTACTGAGTATCTGCATAGGTTAAAACTTTTTAGTGTAAAAAAAATTATACTAAAATTGATTGAATTTATTATGAATTATTGCAGTTCATTAAGATTCACAAACGGGAAGAGTTTTAGTCATTTAAATTTATGAAATCTTAGTTTGATTTGCAAATAGTAAGTCAAGATTAAATATATATATATTTAAAACAATTACATTTAAACTACGTGCTATAAAAGAGAGAATATTATGTTGTAATTTTGCCATATTAATTTGATATTTTATTTTCTTAAATAAACTACCGCCCAATCTATATAAGGTATAAGTAAACAGTTAATGTGTTGGAGAACAATTTGGATTGATTACGCATGTAAAGAAATAAGCGATTGTGGTAATGATATCAGTAAATCACTTGAATTAAGCTATATAGAAGTTAATAATGGTTTTTTTGCCCCTAGGAAAACAGAATGTAATATGAAATTAATGATTTCAGCATATATTTAAATTAATTTTGTTCATTAAATTGCAATCAACAATTGTTTTATTCGTTTAATTAAATGCATTTATCATTATTTGCTGTTTTTAATCAGAGTATTTTTTGGTTGCTGTAAATTTCTTGAAAGATTTTTGTCTTGAGAAAACTATTTCTATCTTAGTTTTAATGTAAAATCTTAAATGTCAACTAAAACTTCAAGGAAGTTGATAAAAAATTAATTAGAGAAGATAGATGTATTTTTTATTCTCGTGCTTTTTATTTAAATGTAATGCAATGAAGGAAAAAAAATGAATTCTCATCAAAACAATCCTTATGAGGAAATGTTATATAATCTGGATTGATTTTGTAGGTTTATGTTTTGAATATTCTAAGAGATCGTTGATTGTTTTCGAAAACAGAAAAATTAATATTAATTATGATATATATATAATTACTTCTTAAATATTAACAGAATAAGTACTTAATAAAATCAATTATTAAAAAACTCAATAGGATAATTAGTAAAAAATTAATAGAAATATTACTTTAAATAAACACACATATACAAAAATAAAATCCTTTTATCCGCAACAGCTGTAATCGCTCTCACCAATGAATAGGACTAATTCAAATCCTGAGAAAAAAATAACAAAATAAAACTATTCAAGATACGTTTTGTGATGATTATACAAATCTATCTGCAAAATACAAATATGTGCACATATAGAACTCACTGTTCCATTTGTCTTTGTCATTTTTCAATGCAGTCTTTTTAATTTTGTCTGTGGGAAACTTTTTTCTAAAATATTTCAACACTATGTCTAATTGTAATTCTTCAGTGCACTTGGGTAAAGAACTTCTGCTCCTCAAAAGCTTTCAATACAGTTCTCAGACATTTTCAAAAATATATAAAAAGTGATTATAATAACGTAAAAGGCTAAGACTTTCGATAGAAGCACCTTAAAAATGCTTATGTGACAGCATCAAATGTAATAATGACTGCATGTGAAACTCTCAATTCAAGAACACAAGTCTGACTTATTTATATATAAATTTGGATAGAGAAAAAGGTGGGTTCTCATCTTTTTCTCATAGTTCTGGCTTGTATTCTTGAATTGAGAGTTCCATATGCAGTCATTATTACATTTGATTGGCTGTCACATAAGCATTTTTAAGGTGCTTCTGTCAAGGTTTTAGCCTTTCATGTTATTATTAGATCATCTGCTAGTGCTTAATAAATTTGATATATTTAAAGTGATTCTGTATAAAACATCTATTTAATAGTGAGTATAGTTCAAACATTGAATTAAGAGTTAATTAAAATAAAATATTTTCTCAATTACATCGAATCTTCTGATATTTATTCAATCTCTTACAACTCACAAATCATATAGCCACACACATGTTAAAAAATAAATAATCTAAAATATAGTATTTCATGCTGAACCAGCATTCATCAGTTGGTCCAGATCACACATATATATAATAATGCTCGATTTATATTAAGATAGCTAATCTTCAAACTTTAATTGATAGGCTTCAATCTACTCTTCTAAAATTTTTAAACAATAAAGTTATACAAACAAAACAACAACAACAAAAAAAAACAATATATTTAGCTCTATAATATTACACTATAAAAATGAGAAAGTGTGAGTTGTATAATACTTCAATAAAGGTTTTAAATCACTAGCAAAATGTCCTTTAAAAGAGTACAGAAAGAAAAAAGTAATATCCATCAATGTATAATATTTAATAATATAAATTGTAAACTAATTGAATAAATCAGCTTAGCAGTGGCAATAATAATAATAATTCAGCTAACTTTGTTACCAATTGTCAACACAAAGCTCTGAGTTTGAATCACAGAAAAACCGTCCAAAATTCACATACTTCAATATAAATTCACAAATATAGAGAAAACAAACAAAACTAAGCAATCTGAATTAATTCTTTTGAGACAACTACATTATGGTGAGTGAAAGGTGCCAATATAACATTCTTAATGGCCCAAGCTTTAAATCCATTCAAAACCTATGCAATGCTACCTAACCTGCAAGCAACTAATATTGAAAATAACATAAGATCACCTAACAACAACACAAACTCAACATTTAGGAAATTAATCAAAATGATATTAGTCAGATTTAAAATTTCAAAAAAAAAATCAAGACCCCTTCCTCAAGCAATGGGGGCCATCAGTAAAAGATTTAACAGCAGTATACTGACGGTCCTGTTTACATCTTTTAAACATATTTCCCCCTTATTCAATCTTATTATTCACCACAGATACTAATATTTCCCTCTGCTGCTTCTCCAGATTCTTGTTATATGAAACAATAATCCTGAATAAACTATGGAACATGGTTTAACACATTACAGAGCACCCAAATTTGAAACCTCTTATAATTGAATTTCTTGAAATAAGTCAAAAGAACTGCTTTAAGCATAAATTAAGACTCTAGTGAACTATCCATTAGACACAGTTGATGAAGATTGTCAAAGTTCTATAACTGAAGTACTCAAGAGAACATATTTATATCACCAAAGATTTTCAAAAAACGGGAAAAGTCACAGCATTCAAAATCATCTATCTTAATGATACATCAGTACCTATCTATAGCAAAAATTATAATTGCAAATTAAAATTGCACAAAAACATTGAACCAGACATCATATCAACATGGATTATTGATCAAGAGGCCATGCTTTTCCTCCATAAAAAAGTTTTAATATTGCAGTGCTACTCATATGGCCAGTGTGACCACTTTGCATATAATGCATCAACAAAGTGTCACAATCTCAGTCAGCAACTCATAAATCCAACTGAAGTCAACTTAAAGATAACATAGGTATACAAACTATCACCATTAATTCCAACAATCCAAACAAAGGCAATGGTCCTCTGCTACAACCAACCTCACCAATCCACCCTCGCAAAAGCAAACACATCTTCCACACAGTTAATAAATCATAAAACATGTACACCACTTTTATAGACTCTGACCAAATGATTCCAGATTAATCACATAAGTTATCTTACACCCACATGTTCTAATCACTATGGCTATCCCTATAATAAAGTCACATCAAAATATTGCAAATACCACAAATAATCACAACAAATAGGATAATCTCTACACAGTCTTAAATAAAATAGGCAGACACATCATGAAAGCATTTCATGCCTTCCACTAATAGAACCATCATCAACAGAGAGTAAGAGGCAACTTGGCCAGCCAAAGAAAGCCAAACCAAAAGAACTACTACATCAGTCATTCCACAAAACTCCATGTAAATGAATCTCACATGCACTACAGCTCCTGATAAATACTAACCAATAAACTTATAAACAACAAAGCAAAAATATAACAAAGTTTGTGTGATATATCTACAGCTATGTAATCAGAATATGACAATGTTTTTTAAACTATCTGATGTATTATTCAAAAATGTAAATCTCCCTTATGCATGTAGTCATATATATCAGACTCATTTATGCAATTCCCATGACTATTAATGTTATCATGATAAACAAGTGCAAACATATGTATACAAAAGAAAGAAAATTTAATAATGTCTGTGACATATACATATGTATTTCAGAGAAATTAATGTATAAAACCATATATAAATATGCACCCACTGCTATGTAAACAAAATATAATAATGTTTTCTAAACCATCTAACGTGTTGACCTAGTTAAAAATGTAACCTCCCTCATGCATGTAACTATACATCAGACTTGTCTATGCAACGACCATGATCAATTAGTGTAAACATATGTATATGATAGAAATCCATGCAAACATTTCTATATCAGAAATATTTTTTTTTTGAAACATCATCATCACCACAACCACCACCATCATCATCAACTTCATGATGATGATGGTGGTGGTGGTGGAGGTGGTGATGGTCCTGGTGATGATGATGGTGGTGGTGATGATGATGATGATAATGATGATAATAATAATAATTCAATTTATTCTATGAAATAAAACAAAGTACATCACAAATATTTAAAAACTCCAAACAAGAAAAATATTGTATGTGAAATTTACATGTAAAAATAGCAAATTAAATAAAAATGAAAATACAATCAAAAACTCAAAATCTTGCTTTAAAAATGGCCTGAAAAAGTTTATTATGACAGCAGTTTTTAACATCTATATATAATTTATTGATATCTTTTCTATGTATATAAGTTTTTTAAAAGAGTAATTTTGATTTATACTTTATATTGCTTCATATTAGAAACTCAATATGTTTATTAAAAACATAAGATTAATTTTCAAAAATCCCTTCCTTTTGGAAATATAATGTAGATGCTTGATCATTTGTTTTGTTTTCTAACAGGTTTTTTTTTATATATGACGACATTATTATCTCATAGATTTAATTTAATATTTAAATTTTATGTTGATGAGAAAAAAAGATGGATTTTTTCCATGAAAAAAAGTAGTGTGAAATGGTTTTAAATGAAAAGTGTAAAAAATTTGTCTAATATATAGTAATTATTTAAAATTTATTCCATAAAAATTATTAAAACAGTTTTAAAATGTAAATATTCCATATAAATTCTTTTTCTTTTTTTTCAGAAAAGAATGTGGATTATTTAACAGCTCAAAACTATAGAGTTGTGAACGGAACTTCATATCATTTAACAGAGGAAGATGTAGATATCTGTACCAATCCATCAGTGTCTTGCCCAATTCGTAAAAACAAGCAATATATATATAAATATAAAGTTGTTACCCACCTTACTTTTCGATCAGTAAGTAATATTGACATGAATATAAATATTATATAAATGTAATATAATTAATATATATATTATAATTTCTATGTGATTAAATAATACTAACATTGACAAATAGAAAATTAAACTGCTTATAAACTTAGAGGATAGATTGGTGGAGGTTTATTTAATCTTATTATTGGAAGGGCTTTATATTTAATTATATTCTACTTAAATTCTTTAAGGTTATTACAAATTAAAAAAACATGCAATTATCTATGGATTAAAATAATAATTAACAAATTTTAAATTAATTATCAAATAAATAAAAAAAAATAGTACAGGAGTAAGCTGATTTAAAAAACATTCTCAAGAGATTCAAATTACTCTAGAGAACAAGACTACAAAAGAGTAGTTTGCAATGAAAATGCAATCGGGATCTCACACTCTTAAAAGGCTTACTCACTCTACATTATAATTTAAGTAAATCTTAAGTTAAAACTGGAGAACGTAAATGTAGGTAAAATTAATAACTAATATTGTATCTAGTTATATTTATGCCATATATACATATATTGCTATTTTATTATATTATTGAAATAAAGTTTATAATCGATATATTATTCATCTTTATATGCTTATATATATAAAAGTATGTAATCTTAGTTGCTCTGATGCTCTCTTTATGATTAATACATGTGGTGTACTATTCCTATTACTTGCAACGATAACAAATAACCTAACAAAAAGTAGTATAATTAATAACTTATATAAACATTAATTGTGATTTTTATTTGTATGCATATTTGAATCATAATAGATTAATGACATGTATTTATATCATACGTACATTTAAATAATAATAAAAAATTAACAGATTTATATAATCACATTTAATAGGTTTAAAAAAGTCATTGGTATCTATACAAAATTATGTTTGTTGGTAATTTTTCATAATAAGAATTATGTAAACAATAATGGATATTTAAACTTTTAACTTTGATTTAAGATAAATGATATTTGTCCTGCATAAATAGATTTGTCTGATTCATTATTTATAGATTATTACTCTGAGAGGGCATTCCAGCTGGTAATGTTTTTTGTTTGTATATTTTTTTTAAATTAAAGTCTACAATCTTGAATTTTTTTTCTTTTCTTTTAGAAATTAGCAATTATATAGCAGCTAAAAAAAATCTTAGTTCCATTACTTAATGCTTTAAATCATATACTGTACTTATATGGTGCAATATATACTGTACCGATCAGAATTGTATGTTCATCTAACAAAAGCTAGTGTCTAGGCAAAAGTACCTCAAATCCAATCATGTGCAAGATACATAAGTTAAGGAACAATCATGAACTCTGCCCTATTGCCCATTTTCCAGATCTATAACATTTCAAACAACATTTCTGATGATCACAGATGAAATCTTATTCATTCCGGTCCCGGAGTCACAGTGGAGAAACAAGAGATCTACAGGGAAAGATGATATTACTAAGCTTTGAACACCCCCCCCCCCAACAGGATGAAACAGCTAAAGATTATAATTTACACTTTTCATCAAAATTCATTAATAAATCTCAGAAGTTGGCCTAAGGTCGAATAGAAATGAGTTATATATGATGTAATTTAATTAACGATGTGTATGCATAAATCATGAGGCAAAGCAAAATTAAGTACTAATTATATGGTTAATAATAAAACTAATAAAATTTTGGGTTTCACCTGATTATAAGCGCTGATTTGCATATCCTAAGAAATTACATAATAATTGAACATAAGTTAATGATCAAATAATATGCAAACCCACAATTGAATACAATGACCAAAAAGGTTTACATAAAGTTAAGGCGATGAAGCTTAATATGCTAACAGTTGATACCAATTTTACCAAATTATAATTTGAATGCTATGATTATTTTATGAGAAATAAATGGCCTTAAAGGACAGAGAGAAATGGGATATGAGTTACATCAATTGCATTTACTATGGTTTATTTGAACCACACATGAAAATATTTTATAGTTTACATGATTTAATTAAGCAGTCATTAGACCTCAAAATGTTTAATGGGAAAAGTTATTTGTATTTTACCCTAGTCCCTTTTGACTTGTTATGATTTATTTAGCATTATTTATTAGCACATTCAAACATTGTTTCCATGAGAAGGCAGATAGCTTAAATAAGCTTTAAATCACATTCCTAATCTATAATATAAATGAAAATATAGGACAGATTTGAGAAATCATGGCATTATGCTTTGCAGATTTAAAATGGACAAAAATTAAAATATTAAGCAAAAATTGTGGTGCTGACTGAATGATAATGCTAGAAAAGTTTGAATCCATTTTAGGATGAATGCTTCATCAATTATGTAAGTATATGAAATGAGCCTGTACATGTGACAGGTCGGCATTTGAAAAGGTGGTTACATAGAAATTTCCATGGTTCCGATTTTCTGGTGCTAGCCCATGCAGAGCCTAACTAGAGCCTGACAGTATCCTGGAGTTGGTACTTCCAAAGTCCATTAAGGGATGTACCATAAGTAAGTAATCCCGGACTTTCAGGTTTTAAGTTTGACAAAGCAAGATGTAAGAAATTTTTCTAATGTTATCTAGGCCAAGCAATGCTAATAATATAAAAAATAGGTTCTTAATGATGCTGATATGTGAATTAAGGCCCTCGTGATTTAATAGAATCTAGCGTAATGACATGACATAATTTAATCCCTTTCGAAAGGTACGCAAATGACCTTTAATATTAGTTAGGATATCAAAACAATAAAAAGGGGGGAATATTGTTCCATTCATTAAACAAATATTAGTATGCTAACTAGTAATTAATTCCATAAAACAATTATCATGCTAGATGGCATGGTGGGAAAATGATTGATCATATAATAATAAAAAAAAGAACAGGTTAGATCATTAAGTTTACTTTAAAATATAGTATAAAAATAAAATCAATAGTGTGAACATGGCAATAAATTGATATCTTAAATGTAGCAGTGTATAATCTGCCACTAAGCAAATAAAACAACTTAAAATATCATTCAATCAAGCGAACTTTTAATTAGGTAAGAAAGCTTACATTTAATTATTTAACATCCCATAATAAGGATATCTAATAAAATTTTTATGATCAGTTCGCTAGATTGAACTATTAGCATGTCAAATAAAATCATACAAAAATTTATAATATTGAAATTAAAAGTTTGCCACATTTAAAATATTTAATAGAAATTGTGAAACTCATTAAAGAAATGCATAAAAAAAATAAAGTTATAGATTCGTGCATTAGATTTTACAAAAGAAAGAGAAAGTCATTTACTTTACAGAATTGTTATAACTAGCACTACAACACCACATCTAAATAAGGAGAGCATTACATTACAAATAATTTAGATTTTAAAAATGAAAGTTTTAAAAGAGTTCATATTAATGGCATAATTAGGATTTACCTTCCATTACTTGATGGCTTGATGTCTGTATGGATTGATACGTGTAAGACTATAAAATGTGGAAAACATGGTTGACAATGCAAAGTTTGGAAAAATAATGGCTGCCATCTTGATATAGTTATTATAGCATTTAATTTAGGCAGTCTATAAGTGGAGATGGCATGATAGTATAGCAGTATGAAAATGATTTTGAAGAATGGGGAAGCAAATTTAGTCTCTCTATTCAGAATTCATATTTCAAGATTTTGACTGACATTGATCCATTCTGCAACACTGACTAAAATAGTACAAAAAGACTCTAGCCTAAAATTTCAGCTTTATTTATATGCTAGCAAGACCTTGAATATTCTCTTTCCACTGATGAAGCCCAGATGTCCACTAAGTGGCCTGAATGCACTTATTCTTTATTCATAATGACAATGCAACAAGTTCTGGAGAGTATTGTTTTAATCTATTTCAAGAGTGGAAATAGATTTAAAAGATATAATTTTCATTAAAATTATATTTGCTAAGGAATTTTAATTTGTTAATTACCCATTTTTAAATTAAATCAAGAACATTCTTTTATTTATAAATTTCTGAGTTATTTTAATTACTCTCCAGAACCTTTTTTGGTATTGCATCATCTAAAATAAAATACATGAACTATAAAATATAAAATAAATATACAAAAATATTTAATGTTTAATTATGATCAATAATATTTTTAGCAATCTCGAACACATACGTGATTATTTAAGGGAATGGAAATTAAAATATTTCTGAATTAAAATTAATAAATAGTTTTAAAATAAAACGTTTAATTTACAAAAGTAAAAAAAGGGGGGAGGGTTAAAATACTTGTATGTATATTCTTACACTCCCTAGTGATTTACAAATTTATACATGAGTTTAAGCCTCTGCTTTAAGGTTTTGAATCACTAGACAGTGAAGCAAAAATGTGTGCAACATATTTTCTGCTTCAGTACATGTGTTTATATTTATATATAAGACTTTAAAAAAATTAAAATGTGCTTCATATTTATAATAGAATACTATTTACTTAGTAGTCTACATTATTTCTTCATTTATATATTTACCTCTTTTGAAATTTAAATAAATATTGTCTTTTCATTTAAATAAATATTGTCTTTTCATATGTTCCTTGACTAGCATTTAGATCTATTTCTCTGCTTTACATATTATATTTCCATTTACCAATTAGAAAGTCATTAATTAATAATACTCATTATGATATTCAGGAAAATGAAAATTGAATGTTTAAAGAATTCATTATTATCATTATTAGATTTTCATATTTTTTATTAAAATTAACAAATTAATTATTCTTACTTTTTGCAAATCTTTTAACTTTAATTTCAAAATAATTAAAAAATTACAACATGTATGAATTCTAAACAACAATATTTTCATGACATCTGAAATGGGATGAATATGGTTAACATAGTCTCATTATAGTAAATAAGAGAAAGCAAATAAATGTTTTGAAAAATAAAATGTATCTGCTATACTCTTAAATATGCTATTATATAAGGAAATGAGTCCATAGGTTTAAATATTTTTAATTAAAAAAAATTATTATAGCAATAATGGGATTAGATTTTTAAAAGTATAACTTTTACAGATTTTAAATTACTTTAAAAATGCAGCAATAATTTATTGGCCAGATATTTTACTTAATAGAAAAACTATGTTTAAGGAAAATTGTTTCCATTAGCTATAAATTAGCAAAAAAATTACTGAAAATAAATTTTAATAATACAGTACTTTTAATGAATGCTTAATAGAGACATTTTGTGTAAAACATTTAAAGTCGATTTTATAAGCAGAATTTTTATTAGTATCATTGACTTTAAATAACACAACGTCGATCTACTTCTGAAAGAAATAATGTTAATAGACTAATTTTTTATTATTAGTCACAATAAAATTTACTATTTATTTTATATTCGACTTATTATGATTTTTAAAAAAGTTGCTATGTGGGAAAATTTTATTTAATTTATTATTATTGACTTATCCTATTCATTTATAATAAATGATTTCCGTAAAAAGTAAATATTTAAAACTTCCTGTAACAGCCAACCCTCTCTTATAGCACAATTTCAGGGTAAAAGATTTTTCCATTAATCACTCTAATTAAAGGTTATAATTTACTCAATCATTATTGATAGCATCAAAAAATATTTAAGTAATATTAGAGCATTATTTTTCATTCATAGTATATTTCAAAATGACATTTATAATTATTTTAAAATAATTTTGGATTGTGTGCATTAATGTTTTTTTTTACAAAGCACTCTTAAATTATTAGAATTATAATATGCTAGACATTCAATATATCATATGAAATAATATGATAAAAATAAAAATGCTTCCAATACTTAATTTACAAATGTTCACTGTGTTAGCATAGACTTCATGCATGTGGACCATTTGGAAAATAATATTCATTTAGACAAAATTGTTATTTTATCTAATAACATCATTAACAATATTTTCAGAAATGTTAAAAAAAAAAGAATAAGAATGAAGGAAATATTCCAGTTTCACTAATCTCATTATGATTCCACTTTCAGTAAAAATAAATAAATTAGTGTTTCTAAGGCTTTAATGCTATTCCAATAGTTTTATTATTTTCTGTTAAAAACAAATTACCTTTAGTACTTAGTTAAAATTAGTGAAAGAATAATTTTAACTTTACAAAAACTAAAAAAAAAAAAAATTATTTTTCTCTAATTAACATAAATGTCAATGAATGTCAGTTTTTATTTTTATGAGAGGATTTTATTTCACTTCACTCCCAATTTTTTTTTACTATTATTTATGATGGCTCAGTTAAGAAACAGATAACTATCCTATTAATAAGTCAAAAAATTTACTACATATATACAATACTAATGCAGTAATTGAAGACCACAATACACCCATTCCAATAAAATTAATTCCTTCTTATAAACTTCTATTGGTATATCTTTGTCCAAAACATGTGTTTTTAGAATAATGTGATACCATTGGATCATCTGGTACTGAAAAAAAACTTAAATATTTGAATTCTGAATTTTATTAAGATGGTAATACTTCTAATGAAACAGTTAATGACTCAGAAAAAAAAATAAAAATAAGACATCAAATGAAAGTAATTCAAAATAATCTATTTATGGATCATTATTTTATTATTTGTTTTATTTTGAATGTAACAGAACTGAAAATATAAAATAAAATTCACAATTTTTTTGAAATTTTGCAGTCTCCACCTATCTCACATTATTCCCTAATAGAAAAACTAAAGTCACTTAGAATAAAGCCAACATATTTCACATAAATTATTCTCTATATGGAAATGAATATCTTTAATAATTGACACTATCCACAATGTTGCTCTTTTGATGATGTGAATGTTATTTCTGTGCCAATCATAGTACTTCATTAGTTTGTAACTTCTTTTCTACTTTCATGTTTTAGATTTGTATTTGTGTTTAATAAAAAAAGAACAAAACATTCTTGAAATTCCTAGCAATTTATCATAAGGAAATATTCCTTCATACCATTATAAACATCTGTTCACAAAAAAAGTTTGCTGTTATTACATATTTGCTATCTAATAATAAGTATCTATTTCAATAAACATCAAAATAATAAGTATCTATTATCAATAATATATCATTGACTAATTATTTAATTTTGAAATTGCTTTCATCATACAGTTTATTTTTCCTCATAACATGATAATTTTAAACTGGACTGTAATCCTAATTCTTATAACTATAAAAACCAAATCTGAATGTATAAACATGACAAGATGTCTAACTATAGACTATTTATCAGATCTGCTTTCGAATTTCATCACATCCAAACCAACTATTATTTATATAATTTTCTGGCAACCAAGACTATCTAACTCATAACAAAAAATTATCTAAGTATTAATACTACAATTAAGTAGTCAGACTTTTTATTCAAATTAAATATATTAATTTGAATTTAATTATAATTCATATTTTGTATTTATCTATATATTTTATTTTTATAAATAAAAAATTTTACAATTGTTTTTAAAAATGTTAGTCATTCTTCAAATGCACTTTGTTGTTTAAACTATTCTTTCAAGTGATTTAATTTTGTAATGAAAAATTTCACATTAAATATTAATTAATTAAAATAATACATATATATATCTAAATTTATAACAAAACATACCAAATAGTCATTTGTATAAGCAATGAAGTTTTATATATCTTGTAACGGGATAGAGTCCTTTTGTCCTCAAAAACTTTTAACCTTTTTAATTTTTATTAATTTTTTTAATATTTATTTTATTTTTATAAAATCATATTATTTTGCAAAAAGACTTTTTTAAAACCCGTTACTCAAGCAGGGGAATAAATATGACTAATACTTATGTATCAATCATAACCTGGTCAGATCGAGATTTAATAAAATATTAAACCGACGGCCACCTTTTCAGACCGAAGTAAGTCCCCAGTTGCATGAAATGTGAAACATCCCATGCAGAAATTTATAACAAATTTAAAACATAGGGTGCCATCCAATACTTAGATTGGAACCCATGAGATGTCATTGACATGTTTCAAGTGCTTGCCCATGGCTAGTTCTTCACATGTGGCCGGCTACACATTTGCTTATATGAATGGGGAGAGAGTCGGAAAAAATGTCATTAATAATTTAAACAAAAAATTATTTAAAAAAAAAAGATAATAATTATGAATATAATAATAATAAGACATAATTAAAATGTAAACATCACATGATCACATTTCCTATACTAGCACATTAATTGTTGATAAACAGAGCAAAACTCACTGACGAAGGCCACAAGCCAGAAACTAGTCTGGGGATATTGGATGAGTAGGCATTAGATAGGGATTTTATGCACAAGCCTTCTGGCATCCATTGATTACTCTGTTTAGCACAGGTGGCAATACTGTATGGAGAGTTTTGCTCTGTTTAAAATGTAAACACTTAAGAAATATTATACTTTTAACCAATTTTGCATGCTTATGATAAGGAATAAAATTTAAAAGTTTTAATCCTGATATCAATAAATATTTATCTAGGATTTATAGTGCTGCTTTTGGAATTTATTTGTCATTTCAACATTGCCTTTGATAGGTGGTTTAAATAGTTTTTGATATCCATGGTAGATATCATCGTTCTTGGATTTTTTTGTAGTTGGGTGATCACCCCTTTGTCCTCGGATCCAGTTAGTTTCTTGGTTCAGGTATTGATAACATGAAGGAAGCTTCTTGATGTTTTGTCCTTGGTGTGTCGGTTTACTTAATTTGGTAATACGGGTTGAAACCTAGGCAGAAGGTGAACTAGAGTAATTTATTATGGTATTTTGCTAAATGGCACATGGAAGAAGAGTGGAGAAAATGATTGAACACCAGCATTCGGTTCTAGCCAATTATTCTTTTTAATGTGGCTTGAACTGACTCTTTGAACTTAACTTCAAACTTAACTAGACTATTAGAAACTTAACTCCAACTTCAACTGAACTGAAGATAATAAAGAATGTGTACCTTTTATATTACTCTGATCCCATCCCATCTTTGTTCAAATTTTAACCTCATTAACAATACATTTTATCTCTTAAAAAATTTAATTATAATTTTTTTCTTTATTTTCTGTTTTTTTATTTTAATTACAGAGTTTAGAATTAGTTGAACTAATCAGTCTGGAGTTTTAATCTTCAGAGCCTGATTATTTTTGTACAAACTATTTATATATTACATATATAGACACAGGTATATAATAAGCCTGTGTTTCAGTTATTACATAATAGAGATGTCTTCCCATCCCTTGTATATGTATTAAATGGATTATGTCCTGTACATGAGAGGTCAGATTGACTTTAAGTCAACATGGGTGTGACAAGAATCTCAGCCTCAGGGTGGTCTTTGAGCATTCCATCATCAGATTTTCAATTGGATGGATGGTTGAAGAGTTGGAGTGTGGAGTGGTTTGAAGCCTGTCCATTAAATTATGAGGTTTGGCTATCTTAATATATATCTGAGCACTTATAGCATATATGTGTAGAGATGGTAATCTGGACCAACTGATGATTGCTGGTTTAGCATGAAATACGTATATTGGTGATTATTTATCTTTTCAACATATATGTGTTCAAGTTTATCAGTGTTATGAGATAGTGTGGAGAGTGGTGGGTCGTATGGAAGTCTGTGCTCATATACCCTATATATTACAAACTATTTAATTAATCATAAGAAATTTTTTATTATTTTAATTAAAAACACTTTTCTCTTAAATAGTATTTTTGACAGATCATTATATATAAAAGAAAGGCAAGTTATAATTATTAGTTTCTAACTTATCTTTAAATTTTCCCTGTATTTTAACTTCTATACTTTCAAACTATTGATTCTGATATATTTTTTTAAATTTTATAGATTTTTTTTTTTAAATAATAAATAAAAAGTAACAAGTGAATTATGTAACTCATATATACACACACCTGCACAACACCTGTATATACGTACTGTTAAAATATAAATATATGTAAATGAATACATCAAACTTCTTTTTAAAACTTGTTTTTTATATGACTATAATAAAAATTAAAATATACCCAATGTTTTGACTATTTTATAATATAGTCGTTTGTCTTTTGATAGCCAGTCATGGCCATTTGATGGCATTGCTTGCATAATTGCTGAGATATTCTTGACTTTGTTTAAGGAGAAGACATAATACATTACATCACATCACATAGAAATGCCGTTCCCAAACTGCCTTGGTACTTATGGCTAAGAAAACAATTGTGTCTATCTTAGCCATTGCTGGCCGCTTTGATGGCTTTGCACAGAAATATTACAGCCTGTTCTTGTGCTTTGCAACACTTTATGCAAATTCGCACAATTCACTGATCACTACTGTATCATCTGAAGGTGTTTGGATTTCAAGTGGCACAAGTTTTGATATCTCAATAGCAGAGCAATTTAATTTCTATTTAAATTATACAGTCTAACTCACTAAGAATTGTTACACCATCCCCACCCTTCCCTACAGAATGTGCAATTTACAAAATATTGGGAAAGAGTAGGTCTGAACACATTTTTTCTGAGATCACATGAAAACTCATGCTTTCGCAAGAAATTATACAAGACAAATAAATGGTGCACAAATTGTGCCACTTATCGATGTCTGTCAGATTCCTGCAACTGAATGTATTCCATTCCTAAAAATAAAATATTAAAGACATAGTAGGTAAAAATAAAATGATCAAAAAATGTCATTGATAGTTAGGGGGAAAATAGAAATCATCTTACAGCCAAAAAAAAAGTCACCATATTTTAAATCTAAAAAAATAGAAGAAAACATGTAAAAGTCTAAAGTTTTGATGTTATTGTAATTTTTTGTGCTGTTATGTTGAAAGAATCAAAAAATGTAATTAATAGAAAAAGTTTTTTTTAAAAAATGACAAAATAGACATCGCATAATAGAAAAAAAAAAAATCACCGTATAGTCGCCATCTTTTAAAAAAAACACAATGAAAGTTGAAAAAGTCAAGTTTTGATCTTATTTTAATTGTTTGGGGGAAAGAGGGGTTGACAAATACTTTGTCTTCACTAAGACAAAAGATGGAGACCAAAGTTATTTTTGTTTGTTTTTATTTTTAAAAAAAGGTAACAGAAATTGATTTTAAAAATAAAAGTTTTAGTATATCAGTGGTATACAGATAAAGCCAAAAAAAATATCACATTATAGATCTAAAAAAGTGGCCATATTTTTAAACAAAAAAAGAAAACAAAACTTGAAAAAGTCAAAAGTTTTTATTTTGTTTTAATTTGGGGGTGGGGGTGGTGAATTGAGAAATACTTTTTAAAAGTTATAGACAGAAATTATTTTTAGTTGTTTTTATTTTTTAAAAAAGAAAATAAAAATTGATTTCAAAAATGAAAGTTAAAGCCCAAAAAGAATTTTTTTGGGGGGAGTGGGTTGAAAAATATTTTGTCTTCACTTAGACAAAAATTATTTTTGGTTTGTTTTTATTTTTAAAAAAAGATAATAAAAATTGGTTTTAAAAATAAAAGTTTTAGTATATCAGCAGTATACAAATAAAGGCAAAAAAATTGCATTATACGCCAAAAAAAGTGGCCGTATTTTTAAACAAAAAAAAAATCAAACTTGAAAAATTCAAAAGTTTTGATCTTATTTTAATTGGGAGGGGGGTATTGAGAAATACTTTGTAAAAGTTAGGAACAGAAGTTATTTTTTGGGTGTTTTTATTTTTAAAAAAAGGTAATAAAAATTGATTTCAAAAATAAAAAGCCAACAAAAAAAAATTGCCATATAGCCAAAAAAAAAAACCTTCACTAAAAACGAAATATTAAAATGATGGAGTAGAAAAAATTTAAAAGATTAAAAAAAGTTGCCATATTTTTAAAATCACAGCCCAGTAATGTTACATTTTATTGTTTTAACACATAAACAATGCTGACAAGTGGCCATGATGGGCTTTCAAAAGACAACCATATAGTCTTTTTCAATGAACAGTAAAAAGTAAAATAAAATACTAAAATAAAAATACAAATATATAATAATAAATACCACTTATTCCAAACAAATACAGAAACATTAAAAAATACTAAAAAATTTCTCTTTACCTCACTTCTATTACAAACAATTTCAACTTAATCAATTTTTCTACATTTATATACCCATCCAAAAATATCTTAAAAACATTTAACTAACAAACCTATTATTTTCTTTTGTCTTTTCTATTAACATTCTATTTAATTCAGATTTAATTTCACTAATGTAAATTCCTTACTTTTATTATTCTTTAATGGTAGGACTTTATACATTCTAAAAGTTTAATTTCAAAATCTTTATGTTTAAATCTATTTGTATGATTACAAATAATAGAATTTATTTTGGCTGTATTTTTATTTTTATTACAGTCATATAAAAAGCAAATTTTTAAAAACAAGTTTGATGTATTCATTTACATATATAGAAAATTATAAAATATTTTCAGAAGAAAAAATGTGTAGATGATAATTTTAAATATTTTTTATTTTAGATTGATGCTGAAGCAAGATGGGAACTGAAAGATCCTGATGGTTCTTTGGTTGTTTGCTTACAAGTTCCAGTTAGGATTGTGCCATAAAACAAATAACTTATAATACTTCAATCAGTTATTCTTGGAAGATTATAAAGAGCCTTTTCCGATATAGAGAGAAAATGAAAAGTCTTTCTATCTATCTTTAATTATAAAACAATAAACCAATGCAATATATTGTAAAATTACATATTATTATTAAAAAAACAATAAAAAATATTAAAATTTTTGTCTATTATTATACAATAAATAAATTTAAATATATATATATAAAGTTTTCAAATATTGATATTTAATTTGTCACATATGTATAATTAGTTATGTGTGTGTGTCTATGTTAATTTAATTTCTAGTAAAATCATTAGCCTTTTTTACATTACTTATTTTCGTATTAATTTCTGCATATAAACATATTCACAGCTCTTATAACTATAAACTTTTCATGATATTATATACAATTCATTTTATGTTTAATTATTTCTTTAAACACTGCTTCAATGTCATAAAATAATACTTGGATAATTAATCAGTAAATTTAAGATTCAGCATATTTTATATACATAAAGTAGGTTCAGGAATAATTAAAAATAAAAAAATAGAAAGTAAAAGATAAAAATGAAACATTTTAGCTCATTAAAATATACTTTTTTAAGTTTTTAAAAATTAATTTAAAAATAAATTTTATGGTTTTCATTTATATTGCTAAAATGTTTTTTTTTTTTTGATAAAAAAAATATAAACATAAAACTGAGTTGTTTGTTTAAATTGTTTTATTTTTTTATGTTCTTTATTTAGACTTATGGTCTCTGAGCAGTATATTTTTTTATTCTAAGAAAATTGTTGATTTACAAAGTTGTATATTATTGATTTCTATGGTAAAGAATTGCTAGTGAAGACAGTGCATTGGCATTTTTATGGCAGAAAGATTTACTTAATAATGTCCAAGACAAATGATCTTGTATCAAATACAGATCTGCTATAATGAAGAGGAAAAAAATTCTAAGGGGAAATTTAAAATGATTTTTCATCATCCACAGTATGACTGCCACATTACTCCATTAATACATAATGACAATATGCTTTTTTTTGTGTAAAGCAAAAAGTAGACAACTATCAACAGTGGTAATCAAAAGAAATAATTTTCATTTTAACCTTTTAATTAGTTGTTGATTCAAAGCAAAGCAATTCATTTTTATTTGGATTTTTGAGATAAAAAAAATGTGGCTGACAATTATTTTGCCCTTTAGTATTATTGTTGTCATAAAAGTAGATAACATTTTAAAATGGCCATATTTTTTCTCCTCACTTTTTCAAAACCAAATAATAAATTTAAAAAATTTAAAGGCAAATAATAATAATTTTAAACAAACTTGTCAATTACAACTAATAAGAGATTGTTTGAAATTATGTACTGAATTCATAAATTAATTTGTAAATCAATATTAAGTACTATTGTGAGAAATCAGTTTTTAAAATAAACATTGAAAACTTACAAAATAAGAAATTGAAAAAACAAATAATACTAAAAATTCAAAACAAACCTGTCAATGAAAAATAATGAAATTTTAGATTACACATTGAATTTATGAATGACAGTAATCACTTTTTCAAATAAAAAGCATCTTGAATTTATCGGTTATTCTATTATTGTTTTATGATGTCAAAGTAGTATCTAATGATTCAAATAAACATAAAATACAATGTATATATCTGAGTACATCACTATCCTTCATATGCAAGGAATATTACTATTTTTTTTTATAAAATAAATAATAACATTCATTTAAAGTCTATATTACATACATTTATGCCATTAGTGACTGTATATTTTAGAAATTATTTATTCATACCTATCATCTTTTAATAAATACACAGGCGAGCATTAATCATTTTTACCTGGATTAAAAATTATATTTCTTTTAATATTAGATATAGACCAGGAATAAGCAAGTTCCTAAAAAAGTAGGAGCCACATTCAATACTTTTCATTCATTTAAGAATTTTAAAAAACCACAGTTCTTCATTAACAGGAGACATATAACACTTTTAACACAGAGTCACAGAAAATATTATTTTAAAATTGTATTTATAAATAACAAAAAATAGAGCTCTTTAATAATCCTATTCACCATTTAATAACTAAATATTTTTTACTAAATATATCTGTTAATAAAATCCATTTTAATCTGTTTTGACTAGTATTATTTAAAAGCTAAAAATGGAAAGTTCACATATCAAATTTTATTTATCTTAAAGCATTTAAGAATCAATATTTTCTAATGTTAATATACAGTATAATATTTAGATTCCTAATAAAAAATAACAATAAAAACCAATATTGTCATAAAGCTGGTTAGATTAATTTTGGGCATTGCAGGCAGAGTTTACCAACCATTGATTACAGCTGCTTAATTTAATAAATTTGAATATGTCTTTGATATTTTAATATAGTTTCTGTTAATCTTTTATAAAAAGAGAATTTCTACTGCTGTACCACAATCTTATTTATAATGAAACTTGTTTTTTTTCACTGATTCAATAACATGTATTTTAAATAATCACATACCTTTACTTAGGCCATGCTTGTCATAGCGTTTTATATGCTACACTAATTTATAAGTGTTTTATTTTTAACAAGTATTTATTCACATCAATAAGTTTTTAATACAGAATGCATTAAACAATTATTTTTAGTAGGTTATAAATTATTGCATTTTATTTAATCTTAGATATACTATACATTTTATAAAGTTCTAATATAAATATTTTATTTATATAGATAAATAATAATTTCCATTTTTTAAACTTTTACCTTTTCCAGTTATTGCAACTTGATTTTATTTTCAATTAATAGTTGTTTTTATATTTTAAAAAATGAAATTTACGCCAATAAAAACAATAATCAGTCTTAAGATATAATTTGATGACTCAATATGCTTTAAAGTTATAACTCTCCTAATGTCGCAATCATTATTTTTGTATTTTTTATAAACACTTAAATAAATTTAGTTTAATATAAATAACTAATATTTTTACAGTTCAGTTTCAAACTATAAATTTCAACTGAAAGTAATTAACCCTTTACACATGCATGGTACAGTTATATTAAATCAATCCTTTGGTTGATTGTGAGGAAACTCTTGATCCAAGGCACAAGATAGAGACTCTGAAAAGATAAAAGTAGCCATCATATCTGTATACCTAAATTCAATTATATAGACCAATCATTAATATCTTGGAAGGAGAGTGTAAAAATTTTATATTCTTCACTCTCTTTTCTTTATTATACATATTAACACCTATGAAATTTTAATATTTACTGGGTGTTAATTTTCATAAATGTTAGAATTACTGTAATTGACTAATATCTTCACTAGTGCATTTCAAATTGCAATTTTAAACCAAAGTTAGTGAACACTTTACACATGCTCTCATTTCAACATACTTCAAATTGGCCTAAATAATTGAATTTAAGTACAATCTAGATGACCACCCCTATCTTTTTAAAGTCTCTATCTTGTTCTTTGAATCATGAATTTCCTCACATTCAACAAAAAAAAACAATGATTTAAGTGCAAGTGTGAGGGTTCATTATTTTTGGTTTAAAATTATAGTTTGAGACAACATTAGTAAATCTATTATTCATTACATTCTAATATCTCTGAATATTAACATGTAGTAAATATTAAAAATTGCACGAGTATTAATATGTGTCATAAAGTATAATGGAAGTAAAAATATAAAATCTTCATGCTCTCATTCTAAAATACTTAAAATTGGCCTTTATAATTGAATTTAGATACAAAGATAAGATGCTGATCTTATCTATTCAAAGTTTATATCTTGGGCCTTGAATCATAAATTTTTTTAGGTTGTAGTCTTATGGACAAAGATGCCACTCGATGGCACCATTTACATGCTAAAGCACATAAAAATGCTGTTTCCATAGCCGACACATTTGAACCCGCGGTTTCTATAATACAACTTTTTTGTTGTGCTGCAAATTGCAGGCTGCTATGTCATGTCACAGTACAGCATGTATGTCGCATCATAGCAAATACATTCTGTGAATTTGCACAGTTTATACAATTGTTATGGCATGGTGAGAGGGTGTGTGTATTTGAATTGGATGCAAAGGTGGTTTTGATTGAATTTTTTTTATTTTGAAAGTATTGAAATGTTCAGATTTTCTTAAGTAATAATTATCAGACTCTTTACACCATTCTGTATTGAAGTTTTAACTGGAAAAATCTTGTCCAGATAGATGTGTAAAGTCATTTGGAATTAGGTAATGCATCAAGTAATGTACTGTTCATAGCATTCCACAAGACCAACAATATGGTGCAGGAAATCACATATCTTGTTCGATTCTGGGATTTACAAACAACCAAACACTAACCCTAAACCTAACACTAACTTTAAACCTAACCTTAACACTAACCCTAAACCTAACCCTAACACCTACCCTAAACCTAACCCTAACACTAATCCTAAAGCTAACCCTAAACCTAACCCTAACACTAACCCTAAACTAACCATAACACTATCTCTAACAACTGTTAGTTTTTGTTGCCATTGTATTTGAAGTAAAAAATAGTGGTAACACAATAATATCTGTTTCTCCATAAAAATTAAAATGTAAAACGAAGACTAAGAGTGTAAAAAATAGTGGTAACACAAGAATATCTGTTTCTCCATAAAAATTAAAATGTAAAACGAAGACTAAAAAAGGAAAAATAGCAGGAACACAATAATATCTGTTGTCCATAAAAATTAAAATGTAAAACGAAGACTAAGAACTTTTACTTTTTGTTCCGATTATGGAAAAAAAGCCATAACACAAAAAAAGACATAATCAGATTGAAAATTGTGTTTTTTAATAAAGCAAACAAAAAAAAAACAAGAATTAAATTGAAATTTGTTGATTTTATTTCACATTTATTGAGGTCATTTTTTAATTTCTTTACATTAATTAAAAAAAAGTTTAAAAAACACAATTTCAGTATTTGTTTTGTTTTTTGCATAACAAAAAACACAGTGAAATGATTAAAATCAACGGCCTGGGAATGTTCATATTTTATAGATTTAGCATGATAATGGTGCCACTGAGCGGCATCTTTGTCCATAAGACTACATCCTTTCCTCACATTCAACAAAAACAATGTTGACTTAATATAACAGTACATCACATGTGTAAAGGGATAATCATCTTCAGTTTTAAATTACAGTTTGAAACTTTTAGTAAATTGATTAGTCCATTATCTTAATTCTAACATCTATGAATATTAACATGCAGTAAATATTTAAAAATGTAGCAAGTGTTAATACATGTAATAAAGAAAATGTAAGTAAAATGAAGAATATAAAAACTTCATGCTCTTGTTCTAAGATACTTAATTTTGCCCTATATAACTGAATTTAGGTACAAAGATAAGATGGACACCCTTATGTTCACAAAGTGTCAATCTTGTGCTTTGGATCAAGAATTTCCTTACATTCAACAAAAATGCTGATTTAATATAACAGTGTAGCACATGTGAAAAGAGTTGATTACCCATAATTTATAAATAACTTTAGTTTGTAAATGCCTTATTAGCATTTAATTTTTATTAATACCTGCAACTGTATGTCCAAGTAAATAGGATTTTATTTAATATTTTTAGAAAAGCTAATTGCATAAAAAGTACAGACATTTGAATAACCTAAAAGTAAAGCAGTAGTTAATATTCATTAAACTATTTAAATGATAAGGCTTGATAATTTATTTTTGTTCAACATTATAAGTATTTTTATATATAGCTATTGTAATTTTTTGGTTCATTTTGTAGATAATAGATATTTTCAGTTTTCTTTGAATTTTTTTTTACTTTTGGGAGATGAAAATAAAAAAATTAATTAATAGACATATTATTTCAAGATTTTTGTCCAATTAAATTCATATGCAAGTCTTGTAATTGCACAGCCATTGTGGAATCATTCAATTATCTAATTTGATTTGCAATGCAGTATATATTAGATCTTGTCATGGTAATTTATTGCTATCAAGTTTGTAGTTTCATACTTTTTTCAGATATAAGCTTCTACTACTTATAGGTTACTGTAAATTATTGAATTTCACTTAAAATCAAATTCACATAAAGTAATAGACATGTAAAATATAGAATTCACATACATTTAAGGGAAACAAAGTCATTCTCACTACTAAAATAGTTGTCATTAAATTAAAGCAAATAAAAAAACATTTACATCAGCATTTCTTTGATTAATAAAAGATAAAAATTTTAAAGACATTTTCTGAAAGTACTTTCTAAGTTGAAGATAAACAAGAACCAACTAATGAAATATGTATATTGAAGACCATTTTATTTTTTTTGCATGTAATTGGTCATGTGTATCAATTGTATAAGATAGAGTGGTTACCTGTAGGAAGTTTAAAAGTGAGTTCAAATCCCTTTTAATTACATTAAGAGTATTAATTCTAACAGTTCTAAAAATTAACACCTATCAATAAAAACAATGATTACAGAAGATTATCTACTAATTTGATCTTTGATAAATTTATGTTGCATAATATTATTGATTATAATTCATCTGAAGTTCTTTTTTGTCTTGTACAGCAAATAATGTAAAAGCAGTAGATGTGATATGATGCACTATGGCTTCTCCTTTCTCAGAATCAGGAATCTTTCAGCTACTATGCCCAGAAAAACCTGTTAGCCACCTTCCCTTTCCATTCTTCACCCAAAGTTTTTCCCATATTCTTTTCTATTCTTCTCCATCCTATTTCTGCAACATTATCTTTGTCAACTTTATGGCCTTTATACCTAAATTCTCCTTATTTTTTTACAAATCCAGCATAAAAACCAAGATCCCACTTTATATATAATCACTTTGTTTATATTTATTCTCCAACAATTTTATTATTTGTATCTTTGCTGCTTGTAGGTATTCACATTCAATTAATAGATGCCTATTGTTTTCTATGCCCTTTTTTACATAACTTGCAGACTAAATCACCCATATTTTTTCACTTATATATATATTCCCTTGTTGCTAATGATCCTGTTTGAGCTATGAACAGTAAACTACTTTCTTTGCTATTATTATAAATTAAGTCACACACAATATTCTGTTTACTTCTATATATATTTACACCCTTTTTACTCTCTGTACTAATTTATCTCTCCAACTCCATATTTTTTTATTAATGCATCTATTTTTCTATCCCATCCCTTGCCACTATAACATTCAACAATTCTTCAAACACAATCTTCCCACCTGTTGTATAATGTAATCTGAATAAAAAGAGTGAGTAATGGGAGGAAAGAGAAAAATCAGAATATGAGAGAGAAGATCGAGAAGATGAGACAATGAAAGAAAGGGAAATCAGAAAAGAGAGAAAAGAGAAAGCAAGAGGATGCACCAATTGTAACCTAAAGGAAGAGAGAGATGGAGTGAGAAGGGATGATGGGAAGGGAGAGAATGGGAAAGAGGGAGTGTTAAGGATGGAGAAAAGGAAAGAAAAGAGAGTAGATAAAGAGAGAAATCAGATGAGAGGAAGAGAAAGGGGGAAAGAAATCACAATGTGAAAGAGAAGAGATGAGAGAAAGGAAAGAAGAGGATGAGAGGATAAGATGGTGAAAAAGCAAGAGAGGAGAAGGAGAAAAATCTGAGAAGAGAAAGGAAAATACATAAATAATCAGAGATTTCAGCTAGACACATCAGGGTTACAATAAAATTTACAAAGATGATAGTACACAGAGATGTATAACAAAATGGAGGAAAAATCATACAATACTGCCAAACAATCAGGGCATGATAACAATAATTTGGAATATGAGAGAAAATTTTTACTTTATCAAATATTTATAAGATTCAGCCCTCCCATCCAATCATGTTCCTTGAGCTCAACAGATATGTGACTAAAAAAATCTACCAAAGTTTCCTATCTCATATTTCCAAAATAAACACTATTTTTGCCATTGCTTCTAATAGCATAATTTATAATAAATTAAATGAAACAAAATACCATAAGTTGTCCTCTTTTTCTAGCACAGGGAACAAACAATAAATACTCATCCTAAACCAGTAATACTTAATATTGAGATATAGAAAATTAAATAAATCAATGCAAAAACAACAAGAGTAAATAATCTCAGGATTTCTACTGTACTCTTGTGAAAAACTCCAATATGAAGTTTCCTACTAAGTAAATGGATAGGTAAATGAATAGTTGGATTATATCTTGATTGAATATAGGAGGCAAACACTTATTCGAAGTGACCATGTCTTACTACAAGATGACAATATTTATCAAAATTATTAACAGGATATTTACTTAAATATTCAATTGCATAATCAAAATATTCAAACTTTAGACTAATTATAGCCTCTTACATCACTCAAGATGAAAGGACAAGGGTGCTTTTTATATCCATCGACCTTCCCACAGACAACTTTCATACGCAACTTAATGTAAACTGGACATTGACATTAAAATAATACAATAGTATGAATAATCTTCCAAAACATTAAATTATTTTTACTATATATTACACTATCTTCTACCTTAGAAGATAACATGGTTTAAAATCATCCTTAAGCAAAATATTACTTTTGGTATCTGGATACGTAAAACTATCTGTTACAGTGATTTCATCCAGAAATCACAATTATATGCATAACTTTATTTTATTTCTGTGAATAGACAAGGATTCTGTATGACATTAATTAAATGAAATAATTAATATTGTGAACCCAAGACAATGACAATAACATACAAAAAAAAATAAACAGAAACTAAATTTATTCTAAATTAATACTCAGTAAGTTTATTTACAATATAATAAAATAAAATTTACAACAATTTTGGAAAGATTGCCAAGAGAGCACTGCTAACAAATATAATTATTTGACTGACAGTATTTAACAAAATCTTTTGGTCTTATACATCAACTACTAAGACTTCCTAAAAAAAATCATTTTACATAAATCACCCCATTTAACAGTTTATTTAAATGGAGAGTTAACACTAACCAATTTTATACAATTTTAATGTAAGCAATCCCTTAATAAACTTTTGTGCATCATAAAATTTGTATACTTTACATTGGGTTAATCATTAGCTTATTAATGTATCATTTCTCTTTATTTATTTACTCTAAATTAAAGCATTATGAAAATTAGTGACCAGAATTGACTGACTGATTTGCCAATGCTTGATATTATGAGTTGATTACACATAAACAATAGCTGGCATATTTAAAATAACTCTCAAACTAAAAATAAAGACCCCTATTGTTGATGTCTTTGAACTAACAAATAACTAAATAAATGAATGAAATATATGGGGCATTCATCAGAAGTCATTTGTACACATAAAATTAAGAAACTACTGTCCACATAATATAAATTACTAAATGTTAAATGACTTACACATTCATCAACAAAAGTTCTAGATGAATACAGCAATTATATAGCATGTGTGGATTTCATCTACTGTTCATATGCTTGCAAGTTAAACATTTAAAATTACTAACTGTTGTTTGGTTTTTGGATGATTTTAGCATCATAACAGCCCAAAATAGAGATTGTTACACTCTTAAGCACTAAAATAACCAAGTTCAACCTGAAGAAACTAAATCCTTCAAACTAGCACATCTTGTCATCACATATCAAACACAATAAGACCTCCCCTACTATGGTGGAAAACTAGCTTTAAATACATCATGTGTGATATGACAAAATAGACTCCACAGAGCAAGCTAGCATAAATCAATAAATACATCATAAGAATGATTGCTTCCAAACACCTACATTTGAGGCAAAAGCAGATGCCTGGACTTTGTCACAGCACATCAGCAAAAATCTGAAAAGACATACCAATAAATATATGTGATAATAATCACTGGAAATAAGCACTATAATCTCATGGAACAGCATATAATAAAGATGGGGAACTTATCCATTCCAGCAAGTACACTAATAAATATCAGTAGGGCCTTGCACTATGAGGCTAAGCAATATTATAACTAACAATGACAAGATACAAATATCAATATAACTAGCTAAATTCATATTCAAAATTTTAATCATACTAACAATAAGCAGTGTCTTAACCAACAAATGGAATTTAAGTCAACCGACTAAAAATTTAATAATAATAGTGTATGAAGTTTTTGACACAAAGTTACAATTCACACATGTATGGAATATTAAATATTAAAATTATGGTAACTAGTGGACTTGAATAATAATGTGAATAAAAGTGTGAGAATACTAATTCTCAATGCATAAAAAAATACTGCAATTATAATTATTATGGCATTTATGCAAAATATAAAAAAAAAACTTTTGATAATTAATTAATTGGTTATTTACCACATAACTAAGTAAGGTCTTATATATTTACAATAATTCTGGTGAGATGAAAAATCTCCACTGACTCAAACTAGATAAAGTATAATTTAACTTATCAAGCACATAATAAATATTACCTGATAGTGTGTAGAACATTCACACATTCTGATAAACCCCTCAAAATTAAAATTACATAAATTAATTACCTGGCACACTTATCATACGGAATAGTATTACATTAAATATAACAAAATTTTGAAGAAAATATTGTGTAACATATTTTTACCAATATAAAAAAACTTTAGTTCATAAGTGAGCTCTCTTCACACTGAGCCATCTATTAAGCACATATAACATTTAATTTGACCGGCAAGCTTCTAGTCAAAACTATTATTTCATGGCAAAAGAATTTTTAAAAACAAAACATATACAAATGACGTTCTGAACTTTAACCATATTTATTAATTACCCTTTAAATAACTAATTATAACTTATAATAACTGTCAAAAAATATTTAAAAATATCTAATATTAAAATTACTTTAGATACTTTAAAACTGACTTATAATAAACTAATATTTTGACTTTTATACTATTATTTTAAAAATTAAAAAAGTTAATTTTAAGTTAATTTTACCTACTCCACCTTCTTCTGTTTTATAACTAAATTACTGTACTATTAGAATACTATTTTCTGGCACACATTTTAATATAATACTGTTATTTTATTAATGAATGAAATTATTAAAAGCAATATAAGCTATTACGCTTATGACACTTATAAAAAATGACTATTTTTTTTAAACCAAGTAACTATGTATAATGGTTAAGCTAAGATAAGCAATGGCAACAAGTGTGAAATCACTTGGCTGCAATAAGTATACTGACATAAAGTCTTTATCCAAATATTCTGCATATCATACTATTTTTCATCCATCTTGTTGCCTGTCCTTTACTCATAACCCAATTAAATACTATTTTGGTTAATATTTTATTATCCATAAATTGCAATCTACTGAATATTTTCATGTTGATTTTTCTCATATAAAAACTTGACCATCCCATTTCTCCTTAAATTGCCTCCTTTGCCATTCACACATCAGCATCTAATGCATGTCTTCCTATTTTCTATTTGTACTTTTTCTAAGTAATCTAATAATCATTTATCATAAGTTAACTCTGCTACTGCCATTCTATACCATACAATTCTAGCTACCTCATATTTATTATATGAAAATACTGTTAATTTCTTTATCAATTCCTTTCTTTTCTTTATCTCATTGTCTTCCATTGATCCAAGCAATTTCTCTGATTACTTAAGACAATTCCCAAATAGTTATAGCTATTCACCACATTTAACTTTATATCCCCCAATAAAAATCTTTTCTCTTCTCTTTCCCCAACATTTATCATTATTTTTTAGGTTTCTTCATTAAATTTAATCTTCCTCTTTTTACCCACCCTTGCACATGTTTTCAGCACTTCCATATCTTCACTACTTTCTGTGCACAAAAAGATATCAGCAAATAAAAGATCTGATAATGTATATATTCCTTTGCCACTTATTAATGATATCTCTACCTCTCTTCTTAGACTTTTTATTGTTCTCTCCATTTCTCTCAAATATAAAAAACAAAATTGGTGACATAGGGCATCCTTTTATCTGTCACACACCAATTTTAACTTTAACTGATTCTATATTTTGTAATTAATATGCATAATAATTCTTTTAATACAATCTCTTAATAAGATCCACTAAAGCTTCATTCATGTCCAAATTTACTAAACTTATCCATAATCTATTTCTATTTACTCTATTATATGCCTTTTCTATATCTATAAAGACCACATATAACTGTATTCTTACTTGTATTTATAAGTTATGTGACTAGAAATAAATTGTCTCCTATATGCCTATCCAATTGAAAACCTCCTTGCATTTTTCACACTATATTATTTTCTTCCATCAATTTTGCGACCCTTCCAGCCACCATATATGCAAAAACTTTATATAACACTGATGTTACTGCTATCAGTCTATAATTATTTAACTTTCTATGATCTTTACTCTTTTCTTTAAATAGTAGCCTTACTCTTGTATTATGCCAGCTATCCGGAAATTCTCTCTTGTGTCATCTTATTAAAACATGATAATAGATTTTTGTCATATTTTATAAATTGATCACCAATCTCTGCTGCCCAACCATCTAAACCTCTTACCTTTTCTCTTTTCAATTTCTTTCCTGTCTCATTCAATTCATTTTCTGTAAACTTAATATTTCCATTACTATATGCTTTTATATTTGTTATCATTCTGTTTACATCTAATATCTTTTCTATATCCATTACATATTCATTTAAGATATTCTTTAATTTTTCTCTAAAGCTACAGTCTTTCCTCATCATCTAATAATACTATTTTTCTCTCCCCTACCTTCCTTCTTTTAATATATTTTTAGAATTTTTTACTCCCATCTCTTCCACTTTTGTTAATATCTTCCAATACTTCACTATTTAATTTCATTCTCTCTATATGATTATTTATTTTAGCCACCTTCTTTTTTAAAAATACTTTTCCAATTTAATATTAACATCTTTTCACTTTTTTTATTTTTAATAGCATATTTATATTCTCTGCATGCTTTTTCCCTATCTTTTACACTTTTAATAATTCTCACTTTTCTATTACTTTTATTTTTTTGAATATTCTTACCTAAAACTCTATTTGTCCCTTTTTTTACTTTACCATACCAGCCCTTATATTCATCCCTAGAAATATCTTTCATGATTTATTTTCTTTTATTTTATATTCTTTTAACTTATTCTTATTATACATTTTCTATCCACATCTTTCACTACTCTCTCTACTTTTATTACTATTTTCCATCTTATTACTAACCATTTCTATTACAAAGAAATTATGATTACTATTACATACCCTTTCTTCATTATCAAACATTTAAACTTTCCATACTTTATTCATCCCCTCTTTTTTTACTAATACATAATCTATGGTGTAAAATATATTATTTCTAGCCATGTATATTGTCTCATAAATATTTAATAAATTTCCAATGATCAAATTTACTCTCTGACAAAATTCTTCAAAAGCTGTCCATTCTTATTATCCACATCATCAATGTCTTTAATATACCCATTCATATCCCATAAACCCATTATTTTCTTCCTCTTTTTTTGAAACTCTGTATATCCTTAACTAGACATTCATATATGCTACTGTTCCACTCCATTATAGTTTGACTATCTCCAGTGACCATATATTCTACAGCTACCATTCATTCTTGTCTTCCTAACCTTATCTCAAACAACAAATGTTTTTGACATTTTTTTTATCATAACTCCTATATCACCACCTTTTTTTCTTTTTTTATATATTTATACTCTACCATACCTAGTTTTCCAATGTAGGTTTTCCCCTTAGATGTGTTTCCACTACTGCTAATTCCTCAAGCTATTCATTTTTAACTGCTTTGTTTAATTCCAGTCACGTTTTGTTCTCCTACCACCTTGCATATTGAAATATACAATTTCCTCTTTTCTTACTAAAAATTATTTTATAAACTTTTTTGACACTGTTTCTTCTGTATTACATTTGTAAGTAACTTGCTTATCATTAATTTTATCGACTCATTTCTTCTTCATATCTACATTTATATCTAAATGAGCTACCCTTTAGTTATTTCTTACATCCTATCTATTCTTCTTTTTGATAATATTGTAATTTAAACCCTGCTCCCCCCCTATAAGTTTCTCAAACTATATTTTTTTATAAATCAAACTTCCTAATTGTTCCTTGTTTTGCTAAGTGAAATTCATCTTTACTATACAATTCCCTCTTACTAATAAAAAAATCCCACACATCCACAAATAAACATAATTTCTCTCTCAAATTTGTTTCAATCTCATTTATACAACATGCCCTATCTAACATATACCTATTATCAAATTTTGATAATATTCCAACTATTCATACTCTTTCTTTAAATTTACTCAATTTACTAATCAATTCTATGTACTCATCCATTACTCTCTGATAGCTCTGACAAATTATTTGTCCCTACCATATCATAAACATCTCTACTCCCTGTTTCTTTACCTTATATGTAACATCCTTAATTCTAGCTCCAGGCAAACATATTCTTATGTATCTTATAACTTTCTTCATATAGTAGCACCACCCAGTGCAAACAATAGTAATCAAGGAAATAATGATCATATGATGATTTCTTCAAATAATCTACAAATTTTCAATATAATGTATTGCATAGAATTAACTAGTAATTTAATTCTCAATAATCAGCCATTTTGTGAGTACAATAACTATGAATACCTTCACAGTAACATTTTTAATATTGCAAACAATTTTTCCAAAGTGCTAAATTTTCATCTTTTACTTTAATTGATAAGAGGTGGAAACTCATATTTCTATAAACTACTAGTTTTCAAATTTTAATGTTTTTAACAAACTATAAATATCAACTCACACTTATTTGTTTTATTTTTTTTAATGCTTTAAAATCTTTTATATGCATATTTTTTATTCCATTTAAGACTTCATTATCCATTATCATAATAAATTTTTAAAAAAAATTCTAATCATTCTCATCGACTTTCAAAAAGTTATTATATACTAACCCAGTTGACTTAGGGAATCTAATATATTCTCTATTCATATTTATTCAGGAAGAAGTCTGCAGAAAAATTTAAATATGAAATACTGAAATTAAATATCATCACAAACACTAATAATAATTTAGTAAACATGCTGTTTTATACAAGTATAATACTATTAATGATATCAACTTATGCAAATATTAGAATGGAAAATATTTATTATATATGAAGAAATATTTTATATTCAGATCACATCTGCTTTTTTTTTAAGATTCATACCAGCCAGTAAGGATACTTAGTAAGTAAAAATAAATATATTATTTTGTAATTAGATGCCATTCCGATAAGATAGCTTTTAAAACTGTTTTTTTAATTAATTTATTTTTACTTTCTTTTTATTTTATTTTCTTCTTTGAAAAAACAGGTATAGGTATTTATAAATTGTAAAACACCAATCTTCTACATAACCAAATATAATAAATATCTGTAATTATAAAACAAATAATCTAGTCAAGAACATTAATTTTTGAATATAATAAAAAGGTAATAAAAACAAACACAGTTTAATACATATACAACAATTTAAATGTCATATTCTAATTAAAATATTTTTAGACTAGCATATATAATCCAGATTTGATTTTTTTTACCGTACTTCCTATTTTTTTATCCTACTTGCCATATTATTCTAAAATTATAAAAAATTAATGTATAAAGTTATATTAAATATCTTTACATAAAGATTAATAGCCTGGATTATGTAAAAAGGTTAAGTGTTTAACAAATTTTTACTGAATTTGCAATTGTTTGAAATATCAAAAAATATGTTTTTAATCCAAAGTTTTTATAGAAATATAACTTTGTGTGTTTCTACGATAAAAGAAAGTGATGATGCATGTTATTACGACATTTTTAAGTAATCAAAGCTTCATTTGCTTTATTTAATATATGAAGTTTGTAAAATAGAAGAGCTAACTTTTAATAGCAAAAACTTCTCTAAAACAAATTATGGAACAAACAATAAATTTCTGATATGTTAATTTTGAATGAAGATTTACGAGTATTCAAAACCTTAGATAGAGGATACTTACTGCATTTAAAATAACAGCAGGTGTCAATTTATAGTTTTGAATGTAAAAGACAGTAAATCAAATGAACTATGAATGGAAATAAAAATAATAATTAAAAAACAAATTCCTATAAACTAACAAAAATTAAAATGGATATCAGAAAATATAACATTTATTGCAAAGAAGAATGTTTCAATGAATTTTTGGAAAAGACAAGAATCAATAATGTAACAGTATTTGCAAAAGCTTTAGAATAAAAATAAACTATAAAAAAAGGTTTTTTATGATTGTTTTGATATCAAATAAAGTTTCAACCAAGAATAAGTTTGATGAAAACCACCAACAGACATATTATAAATGAAATAATTAAAATCAGTCAGAAATGGGAAAAATAAACAGAGACATCATACTACAAAAAACATAGTTATTTTAGGTATTCTTGCTGTCTTTTGGTCATAAATTAATCAGTTTCAAATTTCCAAAAAAAAAATTTTTTTATGTGATTTATTTTTTACAAAACTATTAAAAGTTTAATAGTTTATCCAATTAACCATCCAAGAGGATTTGAAGTAAATACTTGGATATGTAGCTATTATTAACTAAAACATAAAATAACACAATAATTTGGCTGTCAAATCAATTTCAATACACAGAAATCAAAAATTAAAATTAAAAAGTTTGTAATATAATATTTTCCATTTCTAGCTATAGAGGTATCATTCTTATTAAGTTAAGAAGAAGATTTTCTTTATTTCTTTACTTTATTAAGAGAATTATAAATGTGTAGTTTTTTATTATCCTACATTTTTTTAACTTATCTATTAAACATATAAACTTGTTAAAAATTAAACATTTGTGACAGAACAATTCATTACCTGCCTAAAAAAAAAATTAAAATCAGATCACATACATGTATACAAACAGGGTCCAAACAAAAATATGTTTTAGACATGATACAACATAGAAATACATTCTAACAAAGCATTTTTTCTTTTATTGATACAATCTTGAGGAGGCAATTAAAATATGTATATCAAAAGCTTATGAAAAAAATGAAAATAGGAAGTGACATATCTTAAATAAAAATGGATTATAGTAATTGATAGCAGATTAGTAGGAATATCAGTGTCCTAAACTTTTGAATTGCTTTAAATTTAAAGATTGATATTATTTTTGCTACTTATTATATTCATAAAATAACATTTTCCAAAACAAAATGAGATTGAAAAACAATAGTTACTAAATCTAACCAACATCATAAAGAAATTTAGATCCTGTGTGGTTCAAGGTAATGGTGTAATGTTGACTCAAAAATTAAATTTTTGAATTAACTGAAAACTTACTTTTAAAAAATCAGTTTGGTCAAATGAATGGTAGGATTGTACTTATCCTGCTATTGGAATATACAACATCTTATAATGTAACATGCAACTAGTCACATAATAATATAAACATATTTAAAAAACATAACAAGGGAGATAAAAATGCAGAGATTATCACAATTAAACATTCCAGTGTTCACAAATAGGATCTTTCTATAAAAAAAGTTCCCATTCCAAAGCCATTTTTTTCTGATTTGAATTCCATAATATGGAACAAAAAAAGACAAAATATAAAAAGGATTACATCAGATAGTGGAATAAATCACTACTTACAAATTTTTTATTTATGGGGAAAAAATGTATGAAAAATTTCCAAAAGAAACATATCAAAATCATTGCTTTATTCAATATATCACAGCTTGGAAGTTCATCATTTGGTGCTAATATTTTTTCTAGATCATCTACTCAAACAGCTCTAAGCAGACACACATTGGATTGACATGAGGATATTATTTCTATCCACTGATGAATGAATTTGTTTAATAATTGTGCCTTGAACTGTATTTGAAGAAGACTTAGTGATGTTCTGAGACTGATAAATTTCAGTAAATATAAAAAATTTTATCTTTAAAAAAAATTACTTTTTTATATTTTTGAAATACAAGCATAATTCAAATACTTGGAGTTTAAATGTAATATAGGGGATTTAAACACAGACTTTCAAGCTCCTTTCAGCTATGCACTCTATTATGTAACTGATACATATGACCACACACATGTAAAAAAAGATAAATAATCTCCAATATATGTATTTTGTGCTTAACTAGCACTTATCAGTTGGTGTGTGAGATGATGATCTGGAACAACTGATGAGTGCTGGTTCAGCATGAAATATGTATATTGGACATCATTTATCTTTTTCACATTGTGTGGTCATCTGTATCAGTTATGTTATATAATATAAAGTCGATAACTGACGAAAGCTTAAAAATCTGTTCAAATTCCCTATATTATATATATATATATATATATATATATATATATATATATATATATATATATATATATATATATATATATATATAAACGAGACAATGATCTCAGGGCATATAATGTACTGTATACATGCAAACAGATTTAAATCTTAAAAAGAAAAATAGAAATTAATAAGACAGAAATTACTATAAATATGTAATCTGAAATAACTTAAAAATTGTTTAGGTAATAATATTTTTTGATATTTCTAAAATACTGTAAATTGTGCAAAATCAAATATAAAAATCTCTATTTAATGTAAATATTGTAATTTTATTTGATTTTTTAATGTAATAAAGAAAGAACAATATTTTTGTCTAAAATAAAGATATTTTTTCTAATATACTTTATTTAAACAGTTAATCCTGTAATCTCTTTTTATCTAAAGGAATAATACATTTTTAAACTTATTTATGTATATGTAATTTAAAAAATAGAATAATAGTAATTAATTTGTTTTTGTTAATCAAGATAGAAAATAATTTACTTAATTATTCTGTTTTTAACTTCTTCCATATTAAAATAAATGCCTTGTGGGTAAATTGATTGAGAGTGTAGAGACAGCTGATGGTTTCATTTTAATAAAATTTGACTTTCCAAAAAAATAAATATGCTTTTCTATGATTCATCACCCAATATGTGGGAAGTCAAATGCTTGACTAGCTGCAGTCCATCATATTATCAAAGCTGAACTGAATTAAGGACAGTCAATGTGTATTTTATATATGCTCTATCTGGGTTATGACAAATATCCAGCCTATTGCTCTATCATAGGCATGAGTATAAGAAACTAGCCTACTAATCTTGAAATTTTATTTTTGTTTTAAATACATGCTATTTTATATATGCATGGATGGACAAATGAAACAAATCTGCTGACAATTGTAAATTTACTGTACATGTTCGATATCTATTTTATCTATATAAGGATTATAAAAACTAAAGCTGGCTAGTGTTTAAAAAATAATATATATTTATTGAAAATCATATATTATTTCAAATTTTAAATTTGCAGTTAATGAAAGTCTATTTTTACTTAGTGCTTAAATGAAAAATATTTAACTTATACTGAATACAACAAATAAACAACTTTTGAATAAAATTAAAGCAATTAACCATGGAAAAAAAATTTAAAACCAAAAAGAACTTTTAAGTGAAACTTTGAAAAATGTTATTTACAATTTAAGAGTGATCTCGCAAAAAAATTTGAAAGAACTTTAAAAGATTTTTTCATAGATTAGACAACTTCCATATTTCTCCATTCTTTTTTATTTTATAAATAATTTCATATAAATAAACATTCTAATGAATTTAAATTAGAACTTACAAATAGGTTTCAAGTGTTAGGAGATTTTGAACATGATTCAGATTTGAATGAAATTAATATGAAAATAACTGATACACTTTTAAAAACTGCAACAAACATAGCTGGTAGAAAAAAGCAGCAATTGACTAATAAAATTTCTACTGAGACTAGAGAATTTATGAAGAAAAGAAGGAATATGAAGATATACAAAAACGATGTATTAAAAAGAATTGAATATCTCGAATTTTGTAAAATGGTACGGAAAAGAGTTGAAAATGATATAAGAAAGTAGAACTGTGAAATAGCAAGGAAAGCTGTAGAAGAAAATAAAAGTCTCAAAAATGTTAAACAACATTTTGGTATTGGTAGGAAATTTATATCTGCAATAAGAAAAAAAGATGGTATTCTTACTAAAAAGAGAGATGACATCATGAAATTGGTAGAAGATTTTTATCAAGAATTATATAGTAATAAAGAACAAGTACCTCCTATATCTATTACATCTTCCGAATTGCCCAGAATTTTAAATGAAGAAGTGAGACGTGCAATTAAGTGTATGAAGAAAGGAAAGGCTCCAGGAAATGATGGAATTATAATTGATATATTAAAAGAAGCAGGTGAAGAAATAGAAACAATTTTAGCAATGTTATATACCAAATGTCTAAATGATAAAGATGTACCGGAAGATTGGAAGAATGCAGTAATAATATTAATATTTAAAAAAGGTGATAAAGAAGATATTAGAAATTACAGACCTATCAGCCTTTTATCAGTTTTATATAAAATTTTTACCAAGATAATTACAACTCGTCTACAGAGAACTTTGGATTTCCACCAACCAAGAGAACAAGCTGGATTTAAAAGTGGTTTTAGTACAATAGATCATATCCAGGTATTGAGAGAAGTCATAGAAAGGACAAACGAATATGTGTTATCATTATGTTTTGGATTTGTAGATTATGAAAAGGCATTCGATTCTATACACATTTCTTCAGTGATTAAAGCATTGGATCATCAAGGTATAGATCCAGGATATTGTTATATTTTAAAGAATATTTATAAAAATGCAACAGCAACAATTAGATTACATAATGATACTGGAAAAATCAACATTGAGAAAGGTGTAAGACAAGGTGACTCCATATCTCCAAAACTCTTTACAGCAGTGCTGCAAGAAGTATTTTGTGGATTAAAATGGGAAACTAAAGGAGTGAAAGTAAATGGAGAGTATTTAAGTCATTTAGATTTCACAGATGATGTAATTGTTTTTGCAAATAATGCTTCAGAGCTGCAGAAAATGTTGCAGGAGTTAGCAGATGAAAATAGAAAAGTAGGACTAAATATAAATGTTAAAAAGACTAAAGTAATGTTTAATCGATTTGCTCAAAATATGAAAATAAAGATTGATTATGAAGAATTAGAAGAAGTTAACAGTTACAAATACCTTGGTTAGATTATTAATACAGATGGAAACATAATGGAGGAAATTAATCATAGAATTAAACTTGGTTGGAGTGCTTTTGGTAGAAATAACTTGATACTAAAAGGAAATATGCCTATGTGTTTGAAAAGGATGGTTTTTAACAAATGTGTTTTACCAGTTCTTACTTATGGATCTGAGACTTGGACACTTAATAGAAGAGCAATACAGAGACTTCAGACCACTCAAAGGAGTATGGAGAGATGTATGTTGGGAGTAACAAGAAGAGATTGAAAACGCAATGTATGGGTAAGACAACAAACAGGTGTTACTGACCTTATTGAAAAAATTAAAAGATTAAAATGGAGTTGGGCTGGACATATTGCTAGAAGAGATGATAATAGATGGACAATTGAAATTTTAAACTGGATTCCAAGAGATTTAAAAGACCCAGAAAGAGACCACATGTGAGATGGATGGACGAAATAAGAAAATGTGCAGGGATGTTGTGGAGAAGAGAAGCTAAAGATCGGAGAAGATGGATTAAACTTGGAGAGACCTTCATCCTGCAGTGGATTGATAATGGTTGATGATGATGATGATGATAATAATAAAAGACAAATAACCCCCAAGATGCATTTCGTGATGAACCAGCATTCATCAGTTGGGCCAGGTCATCATCTTTCATATATATCTTTATTACATGAAGAGTATTTATGTAGAGCAAATTATCTCATTTTTATTTTTAGGCATCAATTTACTCCATTCCCAATATATATTTATGACACATCTTCAGATCTTAATACACTATAGCAAACATACAAGAATACAAGTGCTAAAATAAATTTTATTCCATTAATAATTGTATATAGAAGTTAATCACCCTTCTTCACTAGTACCATTAAACAGTGATATTATCATCACTGTTTTTAACAGTGCTAATGAGAAAAAATGATTACCTTCTATATAATTACAATCTAACACTGTGGCAGAAAATTTTATTGATTATTACTGAAGCAGTCGATGTCTAATCACATCGAGCTTTATGCTTCGCCATCTATATTAACCTCCTACGGGGCCCACAATTCAAACCTTGCCATAGATATATGCCATTTCACACACACTCTATTATAATAATTTTAAAAAAAGCTATAAAAATATTTAGTAAAAACAAAACAGTAGTGTGCGTGGTGCATATATATATATATATAAACATAGCAATGATTTAAATAATATTTTTTTATATTTATTGCTGAAATTATATTTATATATGTATTTTAATTAAAATGTTGGAATTTAAAAACAAAAAGAAAAATGGGGAGGGCTTGAAATACTTTTGAAATCATTAATAAGCTGAAATGACCTTTATCTATATTGTACCGGTCAGTTTTGCTCTGTTCACATAACAAGATCTAGCATCTAGGCAAAAGCACCTCGAATCCAATCATGCACAAGATACATAAGTCAGGAACACTCATGAACTCTGCCCTATTTGCCTATTTTCCAGATCTACCAACTTATGAGCAACAATCCCAATGATACCGATCTAATTTCATCTCTCTCCGTGGGCATCGCACATCAGAGACACAAAAGACTTTAATTTAAATTTATATGATGGAACATTTTAGCATGAAATATAAGTTGGATATAATTAAAGATCGTGACCTTTCATATTAAATATATATTAGCGGGAGATCATCTAGTCAGAATGAGCATAAATTATTAATTAAGATATTACTATTTAAATAAAAGAAAGCAATGATTCTGAAAATGTATAATATATATATATAAGATTTTATAATTCATGAAATATGAGTAATTGCTTGTATCATTATTTTTATTACTCATTGGCCTCTTAACGTAAACATATTGAAGTACATTTCAAATGGTAATAGAGAAATCATATTACATTTTATTTATAACTTAGAGAATCAGATTTGACAGATTACTTTGATTTATTGTTGCGGCTCATATGCCAATAATAGATAAATATAATAATGGATAACTGATTTAGTGCTATTAGAAAAGATACTTTTGAGATACCAATCCACCCCCAGAAGGAACAAAATATAGCATTTAATCTATTTAGTTGACCAATATCATTTTAGGACCAAAGCATTAATTTTACACAAAATACATTTTATTAGTGGATGTAAGAAATCCAATTTTATGGAGTGATAAACATGTGTGGGATAGCTAGTGAACATATATATAATAATGCCATCGCAAAGATGCGCATCTGAAAATATTAAAAAATATCATAAATAGATCTGGTTAGTAGAGTCACAACATTATGGCTTATGGATATTCATGGGTCTTATCTAGAAATATAACAGAAAGGTGATGTGTGCATGGTGGCATATTTATGTGATCCAGTCACAGATTCTAGCAGGTGCTTCTGAGAATTTATTGATGAAATAGACTGATATAAGTCTGCAAATGTTGGCATAATCAGTTCATGAATGAAGACTTAGTTCATGAATGAAGAGCGGTCGGCTGTGCATTTTACTGGGCTGGATTTTCCAGAGCGATTCCCATATAAAGCCAGCTCATATGACCAAATAAGTCCCCAGGGGGGTTAAGAGCCTGGTTCTTGAACTTGGAGATACACAACAGAGTTTGACTTTTTGATATTCCCGGGTAAAAAGAAGCAAAAATATATATAATAAATGAAAGATGTAGCCTATATGCATGCAACACTTGGAATAACAAATATAACTTTGACGAATATTTAATTAATTATTACCCACACATTATGAAATATCCCGTGTAATGGTATGATTTAATTGCTAAACAGACATGGATCATTTAAATTAATTAGAATACATAATTCTTTGATATAAAGACACCCCTTCCCTTTACTTTAACTTAGTTATAACTTCCCACACTGTTAAATAAGTATAAAATTCAGTTATCAATGCTATCATTAAAATAAATATAATTATACATGTACAAATGGGGTGGTGGTGGTGATGAATTGGAAAATAAATAGATTTTACTTACATATAATAAATTTGAAATTTTGAGGTTAGCACATTATTATTTAAAATATAAAAACATTTCTTAGAAAAACAGCTCATGATCTGTTTTTCTACAACAACCTTAGAAGATAATTACTTTGTTTTTCCCAAACTTGTGTGCATTTTGCACAGATGGAATAAGACTTATTTTTAATTAAACTGAATTTAATCATCCCATAAAGTAGTAGGGAAGAAAATAAAAAAAGACATTACATGCTAGCAAGTTTGAGGGATTATTGGCATATTTAAAATACAAATATATAAAATACAATAATAAACTAAAAGATTATTGCCATATGAAAGTGAAAGAAAATAGATTAAATAGAAGCTCAATGATAAAGGAAATTAAGTTATATAGAGTTACAAACAACTAGAGGTAAGTACATTATAAATATTTTATACAATATTATCTAATCAAATGTCAGGATTATTATTATTACAGAAGGCTGAGGTTAAGAGATTCATATAGTGGCTAAAGTTCTTTTTACCTTGTTAAATAAAGTGGTGGTCCATGATGCTTTAGTGTCCATTGGAATTAATATACTAGATCTAGATTTTTGGGGTCAGTCAAATAGGTAACATTTACTCTTTAGTCTATAAGCATTGGAAAGTTCATAGGTATGGGATCCAAAGTAATGATCATGGGAAAGCGCATGTTTGATCGAAGGGAAAGGTGAATTTTCCTCTACTCACTGCAAATTGTATTAAAAATTACACAAGCATGGATTAGATCTACCATAGCTATTTTTTATGATTGTCTCCTCCTCTTTGGATTCAAATCTAGAAGTATTTATATCCTTTTTTGATGATGTTGGAAAGCACTTAGCTGCTAGACTTGAGGCAATTTGCGCACTTAGCAGATCTGAAATCTGCTGACTGGATGTATCATTTGTTTAGTAAGTTTTTGAAAACAATGCAATCCTGTTACAAATTTCTCAAACAATTGTTTTAAAATATAGTCTTATGATTTTAAAACAAGTTGAAGTGGTTAAAATTTCCACTAATGAATTTTTACTTTACTGTTACAAATTGTAACATTTTAATTCTGACTAATGGTTTTTCCGGTTAATTGTTTTAATTGCATTCAAGAAACTTCTTAGAAGAATTGCATCATTTTCTGACCGCTATGATCAAATAAATAAATAATAAATTATATTTATAATTTTAAATATACATTAATAATATATATTTTTGTTTGAAAATATGATTTTAAAAGTAATCTCTCCTCACCGGTAATATGTACATATCCATTACACATGCATACGAATTAAAATAACATTAAATATTTGCTTATTAAAATTATTTATATTAAGATATCTATATGTCCACATCAGTTTTAATAATTAAGCTAGAAGAAAAAAATATGTATTAGTAAATATGTATATGTGTGTAAGGATGGAGTTTAAATATGGTTTGGCGGTGAGAGATTGTAAGTAGGCTGTGAAGCTCGATCTGAGCATCAGATTGATTGCTTCAATATTCAGATTATTTTTACTATGTAATATAAATCTTAATTAAAATCATGAGGAATCCTTTTGTTAGTTTGTTTTCAAATTGTTGCAAATATCTAAAATTGTATTTCGAGCCTCTGTTTGGTGATCTTTGAACTTTCAGATATCTTGTACTATTGGAAGAGAAAAAGTGTGAGGTAGTATTTTAAAAATCTATAAAAAGAGATACTGATAATTCTAAGGGACTCCAACAACTAACAACTGACTAAAAAACTGCTTTTTGCTGATAGGGGACACCTAAAAGATTTTCCACAATACTGTTTTAGTTTTAAATTCATTTAGTAACAAAGTTTGATAGTATAGTTTTTTTTCTTCCAAAGTTCAAGCTGAAAGAATAAAATATATTATTAGTTTACAGAGATGAGTGCTTAAACCACACTAAGAGATACATTGATCTTATTCTTGGCTGACTATTTAGATTCTCAAGCCATTATCTAAAATGCATGTAAGTGTCTATACTATATTATTTAAGTTTAAATTGCCACTATTAAAAGAAAGAATGGGAATGTATAATAGTATTGTAAAATTGCTTTATTTAAACTTTAAACCGAATGGGAAAGAAGAATGTTTGTTTATTTTTCAAAATTATTTTTCTTAAGTTTTAATTGCACTATTAATGAAATAATTGTCATGTGTGTATACTTTTGCTATGTTGGGAGGATATGTGAACTGTTATTAAACATTTTCAGAAGATTTTTATAAAAAAATTTATGCTAGTTATGAAGGAAGATTTAAAAGGATGCGTCTGAATCATTTAATTTTATCATCATTATTATTAGAACATTTTCGTAATTATTTCTATTTTTACCTATTTAAAAAAAAGCAAGACTAAATGTGAAATTGAGTGTACTATTGATATTTACTTGTTGTTCCAAACTGATAGGAGAAACGAATTTATAAAATGGATAAATTATATGACGTTGCTTTATTAAATGCACTTCTCACTCATTGTGAAACTTTTCTGTCTAAAATATTGTCAGCAAACTCATCTAGACAAATATTATTAGTGAAATAATTACATAACTTTTTGAATGGCTTTAAAAATGTAACAGAAACGTTTGAATATATCCTGGGAATGAAATATGAACTTCTATTTTATTTGCGTAGTAAAATTGTCTATTGCTTAATCAATAAAATTACCTATATATAATGTCAACAGCAATTCTTTAGCTAACAGCTGAGAACATTGAATTTCCTTTTATGAATTAAAAATAATATTGTTTTGTTTTCCTGCAGGAACGCGTTGTTTTGTCAATATTTATCCTTGTGTGCTTATTATCATTATTATTCATTTTGGAGACATGACCAAGGGATGTCATGTATAAACTATAATAAAGTTTCGTTTTCAACCCAGAAGAAGAAAACAAAAGACTTTATTTATTTATTATTTAATTGTATTTAGTATGTAGACAGTTTAAGGGTTGTTTTATTATTTTTATATAATTTTATTATATGTATTATTATTATTCTTCTAGAACGTCTCATTAAAGGCATAATAAAAAAAATATTATGCCAGGTAATTTTTTTATTAGTTTAATATAAGTTTTGCCATGTGTTAGATTAGAATATGCATGCATGGTAAGAGACGGATGTGTCCATGTAATGTTAATAGGGGTGGTCTCTCGTCTTTAAAAGAAGCACATTATGTAGGTTCTTATATTATATCTATGTGTTTTCAATAGATTTAAAAAAATAATTATTTTCAATAATTATTTAATCTGAAATATAAATGTTTTATTATTTGTCTAAGCCAAATTTTTGCTTTAGATGTGTGCTAATGTAAATGCACTATAAAAATATTATTTTGTCTTGTTTGCCAATAGAAATTATTGCCTTGTTTTCCAACCATTATTAATATGTTACCAAGTCCTAAATAGTATATTATCAGATATGAAATATTCTTTATTGCTTTTACAATTAGTAATTGATATTTTGACAGTAGTTCTTTGCTACTGGGATTTGAATAGTCTGTGTATTATTATGCTTGTATATGTGTTTCCATTATTGAACTCAGCTATAATCATATGTTAATTGCAAGTACAAATGTTATATAATCAATCGGTTTCAGAGGAAGAGGATGGTCAATTGTGTGGAAGGATTAGAGATTTATTTAAGTGAATTATTGTTCTTTATTATGCTTGAATGGAAAAGTATTTTTGTGGCTATATGTAGTACAGTTAGCAATGTTTTATAGTATTTATGGGATCGATAAATCTCTCCCCTTTCATTATTTGAATATGTAAACATGGGTAGATTGCCTAGTGTAGTGTATGGGATCATGTAATCCTTTCTTTTCTGTACATTGAAGTATTTTTGATAGGAGTAGATTAAATTCTCGTTTTGATATTTGGTATTATAAATTAAAGTATATGAAGTCAAGTATATTATCTCCCTGTTCATTTGGTGAAGAGATTTATTCCCACCAGTTTAGTTAGTCTCAGAAGTAGACTTGGGAGTTATTGTGTTGATCTTTATCTGAATTGAATTGTAAAAATCTTTTATCCCCATGTGTATTGAATGTTTTTCCAGCTTATACTATAGCCAAGTGCCAGATAATTTATTGATAAAAAGAAGAATAAAGGTAGAATAGATTTTCTTACAAAACAGCTGTATTGAAGTTAGTGATTAAAGCTTGATTGCCATTGCCTTTGTCCATATTATGATCATATTATAACTTCATAAGCAAACCGATTAGATTGATTAGAATTAATTATTTATTCTTTGACATGCAGCATAATACAGACTCATGCATAAAGTGTTAATTTGAAAGATATAGAAAAATCCATCAGTAATGTATAACTTTAATTATCATTTTAAAACATTTTGTAGTTATCATTTAGGTTTCATATCATTAATTTTTATCATTCAATCATCATTTGATTAAGTAAGCAAGCAAAGATAAAAAACAGTTAATGAATAGAATTATTTATTTCTATTTTGGCAAAATAAAACATAGTTATTTAATAGAATACTTTACTTCAAGGTTGCAAAGACAAAATGTTTAATTAATGGAATTATTTATTTCATTTTGCAAGATATAATTTGATAATAATATATTTAATTAATGGAGCTATTTAGTTCATTTTGCAAAACCTAGTTTGATATTATTCTTAGGTTTCAAACCCTTGACTTTAGTTATAGTTAATGTGCATTTGAAGTAAAATGCAAAATTTTAATTTTATTTTATGGTGTAATTAAGATATTTAACCCATGTTGTTTGTGATAGATTTATTAAGTTAATTGATAACTGAGTGTTATAAAACAAAATGTGGAATATAAATAAATTTTGTAGTATATTACTAAAAGTGTAAGGTTATGTTTCTTCAGTTCTAGAGATTTATCAGAAGTAACTGATAACTAAAAACCATTTGTTTTACAGTAAAATATGTGGATTTTATTTTGGTTCATTATTTAATGTTAAGAGTATAAGATGTTTCAAAAATCTATCAAGATGTTTTGATAGATGACATGTGTTAGATTTGAAATTTAAGAGACCATACTGTATTATTTATTTTTATGAAAATTGTAACTAGTGATGCTAAATACATACAAAATTTGTACTTATACCAATGAGAAAGAGATTAAATGTTTGCTGAACTATTTTTCTTATTTTGTTAATAAATATTTTATTATTCAAAATTGAATTTAGAAGTCTTCTTTGACATTCATTCGTGTTTCATATTTCCACACATGCTCACACATTTATTTTATTTAATGTAATATAATTGTATTTTCATTTAATTATAATAAACCTCCAAATATGATGATATTGATTTCCTCGATCCAAACACTGTATGAGATGCCAATTATCTACTGATTGTCTTAAAAGGTTTTATTATTTAGTAATTGTTTAGATGATGAATTAAAATCAAAATGTGCCCAATTTCTTTCATTATCTAACTGCCATTATTTAGTTAGGGTATTGCTTAGTTTATATTATTATTTTCATAGTATTAAATAATAGTTATTGAGAGATAGAGATTTTAGATTAAGCCATACCATCAGTTAATTCCTTGAGATCTTTAATATTTAATTCAGATCAAATAATAAATTTGGTTAATTAGATTATATTAGTGTGTAATTAAAAATTTAGTAATGATAGGTTTAGTTTAAGTTCAGATCCAACTTGTTATACATTATAGTTTCTAAATATTATATTTTAGTTATTAGTTTAATTTCTAATATGGTAGAGGTTGTTCAATGAACATGGATGATGGGAGGAGGTGAAGTATAGGTTATAATTAGTTAATTTTAGCTGGTAGAATTTTACCAATTTAATTTTTGTTTAGTATAGAATTTGATAGATGTTTATTCCTATTAATTATAATATTTTCTCCCACATCTAATGTACATTGTACACCTCATACACCTCTGTATCCCTCAACTGAGCTAGCTTAAGGTGAAACTTTAATTAAGAGCCTCATAAGTAATTTTAAAATAAAGTTAGTTCGATAATTTATTCTATATTTGATAGAATTGGAGCCCCGGCTATTTGTTAGTGATGGTGATCGGAGGTGAAAGGTTACAATATATATATATATATTGTAACATTTTCAACATTTTGATTTGATTCTGGTAGACCGTCTTTTACACACTGCTAAAAGAAAGTTAATAAACTATGGATAAGAAAATATCTTGTTCATATTTCTAAAAACATAGCTATATTTCCTGATTAACTTGACCTAAGAATTATTACAAATTTTAATTGCCAGAAGAATCACTTTTAATTTATAAACAAGGGTGCCAAAGTCATTAGACTCAACTGATTCTGTGTCAAGCATATCATAACTTATAAAATAAGAAATTTAAAGATCGGGTTTTTGCTTTCACATAACTTTATTTTTTTAGAGATTATTATTCCTGGGGCTTAATCAATAGATATTGGCAAAGGTAAATTATACATTCACATCCTAATAAACTAACATTAATAAATTTAATAACTAACACTAATAACGCACAATGAAAAGTTGATATTAAAAATATTTTATTCTAACAAATTAAAATATTTTAAGACACATTACTAATTAATTAGAAAGAATACATGCATACTAATTCAGACGTAAATCAATTAATTATAAACAGTTTCACAATTACAGTTCACTTCCAAATTTCTTCTAAAATGTTCCTTAAAATGAAAGTCTCTTGAATAAAAAAAATTAAAGTCTATATCAGAATTATATTATAAGCTTAATTTAGTCACAATTGGGATATGAATAATCTTAGCTTATTGGTACGTTTAGCAAGTTTATGAAGATTGTTGAATACTATGCATAGTTTTTTATGAGGTAGAATGTGCTCATGGCCATTAGTTTTAACTTGTTCTTGATTCTGGTTCTAATGGCTAGTCATGAAAGCTTTTCTGGGGTTGATGGTCTTCATGATGAATGATGTGAAAAGCTTTGGTCCACTACAGCATGAAGAATTATTTCAGCTTAGAGTTGTTCTGGATTTCATGATTTAGGACCAGCCAAAAGAAAAACAGACAAAACCCTGATCCAACTGATCTTCTTCCTTTTATACTCATGGTCCAGTTTTCAGACTTCTGCACATACTTTTATTAAAAATACACATTGATAATCTTGTACATTCTTTATCAGTTTTAGGTTCCAAAGTCATTTTTTTATAAACATAATTCCACCATCTTTAATCAGAGTTAGAAAAATTTTACTAATTGAAATCTGCATGTGGAATTCTTTCTTTTCTTTAGTTTATCTAGATTAGTAATCTGCATGTCTTTTATTCTTTCCAATTTTAACTTTTACTTTTAATCACATAAAAAAAATATGAACAAAAAATGTAACTTTCATTATACAAACTAAAAAAAAAAATTTAATTGCATATTTTAATAATATTGCTAAATTTACTTTTGTTTCTTTTAGCTTTTACTCAAATGTCAATATATTTGTACCATATATAGATAAACGGTGCAATATATATATATATATAAAGTGATTTCTTTATACCAGTTTGTTTTTTGTGGCTAAGGGAATTTTATATGCTCTTTATAATCATGTTCATAATTTAACATCGTTATTGGATAAGGATTCAACAAAACGATTGTTTATTTGAATTTATCACAAATATTTGATTCTGTTAATCAAGCAATTTATATATATGTTTTTCAAGTTCATTATGCTTACTGGACAATAAGTTTTAATAAAGACAGAAAACAAGCTACTAGAATACATGATATTATTAGTTATTTTACATTTTATTAATTATTAAATTTCACAGAAGCTTGTACTTGGTCCTATATTTAAAGATATTTTAGTTCACCTTTGAATTTAGCGATTAATGTTTTTACCGATGACCTTGTTTTGCTTTATGATGCTGGTTTATACAGTATTGTTGAACAAGTAATTAATAATGATTTGACAAATTATTTAAATACCTCTTAAATCTTAATAGAAAACCTCTCCCATCCAAACTTTTAGATTAATATATCACCATTTTAAAACCAATCTCTGCTTTTAGAATAAAATTTTGGTTGGTTTTAATCACAATAGTTTAAAACCAAAAAAAAAAATTATCTTAATCAAAATCTTTTCAAGGTAATTTGTATAATTTCAAAATATAATCAGGTGAGTGTGCTATATACCTACTTATAATGGCACACACTCTTTAAACAAAAAAACAAAATACAAGACTTTAAATAAAACTTTTTCTTTCCTTTGCAAACACTTATAAATATATACATATTTTTGATTTCAAAATCATTGACTTTTGAAGAAGAGAAAGCCTGGGTTCAATAATACCATTCTCAATTTTATATTGATAAACAGATTTTTCAGTTTTATTAGTATGGGAAAAATGCATGTTTATTAATATTAATCTCCATATTGTTATATCAACACCAAACCTTAAAACAATCTCTATTCTTTTGGATCTCAATTTTTTTGAATAACTACAATCATCAGTATAAGTAAAAATCATACTATTTTTTATGTTTTCATTAACATCACGCATAAAAACATTTTAAGTAAAGGTGCTAATATTCCATCCTGCAGAACACATCATATTATTAAAAAGATGAGAATTGGTTTTATCCATATACACAAGATTTACGACCCCTCAAATAATTACTAAACTACTCAATTAAATGAGGACTAATGAGGACTAACTCCCAACATTTTAAGCTTATATAAAAGTCTAACATATGCTATTTTATCAAATGCCCAAGTCGTATCAAAATATCTATCTAATTGTTTCTGATCAGATAAGGCATGAGCAATGTGCTCAGATATCACCGTTAAATTAATTTCAACAGATTTACCAGATAGAAAACCATGTTGATAATTAGATAACCCTTAATCATATCTACAGTAATATTACTTTAAATATACTCCTTTCATAAACCCTAGCAAAAGTGACAGCATTGAAATAGACCTATGATTATCAGGATCCGATCTAGCCCCCTATTTATAAATTGGTATAATCTTAGCTATCTCAAATCTGTTAGGAATAATAGATTTTTCAATTAATAAATTAATAATATAATGTCATGGAACTACCAAACATTCAGCACAATTTTTGATAATAAAATTAGGAACATTATCATATCCCTTAGAAGATTTTATTTTAAGTTTAGAAATTGCATTAAACACTCAGGAATTTCAATTTTTTTAATATCTATATTCCAAGAACTCTCTTTATTAAATGTATATAACCCTTGATAATAAAATTAGGAACATTATCATATTCCATAGAAGATTTTATTTTAAGTTTACAAATTGCATTAAACACTCGGGAATTTCAATTTTTTTAATATTGATATTCCAAAAACTCTCTTTATTAAGTGTAATATCAGCCATATCAATATCAGAGATATATAAATACACATCTATAAAATGATTAACTAGATCATTCATAAAAAGTCAAATTGCATTATATCTATGACTGTTATTTCCAATAATACTAAGGTCCTTAACATAATTCCAAAACATTTGTGAATTATTTCTAAAATTTTCTTCAAGTCTATTTACATTATTATTATTATAATCCTTTTTCATAAGAGTCTTAGTATAAGCATGGAAGTCACTAAATTTCATATATAATTCTCTATCATTATTTAACTTATATAATCTATGATATTTATGTTTTCTATTTAAACTCTTACACAATTCCTTAGAATGCCATTTAGAATATTTATTATTAGTATTCAAATAATGCCAAACTGGAATATATTGATTCAGACAATTTTGAACTAAACTAACAAGCATAATTACAGCTATATTTGAATCATTTTTTATCAAACTTTACTTTCCAAACAACATCTCCAAAAGGTTTCTACAAGACCATAATAGTTACCATGTTTGTAATCTCTATTGCTATTTATTGTAGGCTTTATATGTTCATGAGATCCATCTATTACAAATTCCAAAGGTGGATGATAAGGATCAGGAGGCAAAAGAGCTTGATAGGCCTCTTTGCACTTAAAATCATCTTTAATTCTAAACAATAAATCCAATATACCACCCCTAAAATTAATATTAAATTGAATTAATCTAATCAACTCAACAAACAATTTTAATTTATAAAGTTCATTATTATTACTAACAGTCTTATTGCTATGTAGTGAATAGTCAACTTCATTAAAATCCCCAACTATAATAATATATTTATATTTCACCAGTATATTCTTAACCAAGTATGCATCTAAATGATTCAATGACAATGTAGTTCTAAGTTATATAGTACTTAAAATATTTTATTTTTTAAACCAAGTTCAATTCAATAGGATTCAATATTATTACCATTAATAAATAAATGTCTATGCTTTATGTTCTTTTTAATACCAATCAAAGTACAACCTCCTCTTTCAAATATACTAACATTATCAATTTCTTCATTTAACAAAGTCTCTGTTAAAAAGATAATATATTCATTTAATTACAATTCATATTTACAATTAGTTATCTTAGTTTAAAGACAACATACATTTTGACAGTAACAATTCATGAATTGCTATTTAATACATATGTCATTTTCCAAGTTTATATCTTGCACTGTAATGCTACTTTCATCAATACTATCAGTTAATATAATACCTTCACTTTCTTCTTCAACAGTCTTATTATCATTTAATATAGTATCATCCTGTGTACTATTAACTATATCAGAATTAAAATTTCTTAAATATTTTAAATTACCATAGAAGGGCAATATCACAGCATGCATAGGCCAATGATCACTAGCATTAACTTTATCAGATTCACATTCTTGTATAGATAAATAAAATAAATATTTTTTTAGATCTAGTGTTCAGTTTATAACACACTATTTATATTAAAAGTATTTTTCAAATGCATAATTACATCAACAGAAGTATCATTATCCATTCTAGTCAAAAAAAAATTTTTTAAATTTCGTTCTGATCTTCAACAACATTCAATACATGATTAACTTGATTACCTATAATAGCCAATAAACATCATATGATCACCATTTCTTATGCTTGTTTATAACTTATTAAAACAGGCAAAATGCTCCAAACAGTATTGCCACTCAGTGTAAGCCAGAGTAATCAATGGATGCCAGAAACCTTGTGCATAAAATCCCCATCTAGTTACTACTTATCTAATACTGCCAGCCCAGTTTCTGGCTTGTGGCCTTCATCAGTGATGAGCTTGGATCTGATAGCACTGCACCTATACCTTAGGATTTAATTCAACTTTCCATCAGCCACCATTTATCTCTACTTAACTACAAAACTACAAGTCTTAAATTGAAAACAATATTTTCAATAAAGCTCATTGACTTATATAGTCATATAGGTCTGAACTCAGTTCAGTACCTATACATTTTGGTGTCTTTGGTTCTTTAATAACAATAGCCATCAGTATCCTATTAGAAGGATTGGTTTTAATTCAATAAACATCACATGATCACCATTTATTATGCTTTCCTATAACTGTTATTAACACAGAAAAACCTCTCCAAACAGTATTGCCACTCAGTGTAGGCCAGAGTAATGCCAGAAGGCTTATGCATAAATTTCCAATCTAGTGCCTACTCATCCAATATCCCAGAATAGTTTCTAGCTTGTGGCATTTGTCAGTGAGGAGCCTTGGATCTACTAGGACTGCATCTAGATTTTAGGATTTAATGCAACCATACAGCAAACACCTTTTATCTCTACTTAACTACAAAACTATGAGTCTCAAATTAAAAACACAATAATATTTTCAATCCAAGATCATTATCTTATATAGTCATATGGGTCTGAACTCAGTTCAGTACCTATACATTTTGGTGTCCTTGGTTTTTTAATAACCATAGCCACCACTATACTATTAGACAACATCACATGATCACCATTTCTTATGATTACTTATAACTCTTATTAAAATAGGCAAAATTTTCTGGACAGTATTGTTATTCAATGTAAGACAGAGTAATCCGTGGATGCCAGAAGGCTTGTGCATAAAATCCCCATCTAGTGCCTACTCATCCAATATTCCCAGACTAGTTTCTAGCTTGTGGCCTTCATCAGTGAGAAGCCTTGGATCTGATAGCACTGCACTTTGATCTTAGGATCTAATGCAATTCACTAACTATGAGACTTACAACCAATACTTCCTAATAGGATAGTTGTGGCTATGGTTGCTAAAAAACCAAAGATACCAAAATGTATAGATACTGAACTGAGTTCAGACATATATGACTGTATAAGCTAATGAGCTTGAATTGAAAATATTATTGTGTTTTTAATTTAAAAGTCATAGTTTTGTAGTTAAGTAGAGATAAAATGTGGCTTCTGGAGTGGTGCATTAGATCCTAAGTTCTTGGTGCAGTGCTCTTGGCATCCATTGATTACTCTGGCCTACACTGAGTGGCAAAACTGTCTGGAGAGTTTTTGCCTGTTTTAGTAAGAGTTATGAGCAAGCATAAGAAATGATGATCAGGTGATGTTTACTGGCTTGAAACCAATTCTGCCTAATAGGATAGTGGTGGCTATAGTTATTAAAGAACCAAAAACACCAAATGTATAGATATGGCTGAGTTCAGACCTATATTACTATATAAGCTAATGAGCTTGGATTGAAAATATTGTGTTTTCAATTTAACTCACAGTTTTATAGTTAAGTAGAGATAAAAGGTCACTTCTGGAGTGTTGCATTGGATGCTAAGATCTAGATGCAATGCTATCAGATCCAAGGCTCCTCACTGACAAAGTGGACATCAGAAACTAGTCTGGGGATAATAGATTAGTAGGCACTAGATGGAACTTTTATGCAAAAGCCTCCTGGAATTGATTGATTACTCTGGCTTACACTGAATGAAAATAGTGTCTGGAGAGTTTTGCCTGTTATCTATAATAGGAGACATATTTGCACTTTTAACATTTTTTTGTTTATTTTTGCCATAAAACACAGTTTTATAACTTTTCTTGTTTTTATCTGCACAATCTTTCAAGAAAAAGGCATATGATGTTTTAGATATTTTATATTCATTAGAAATCCGCAATGATTCATTAAATCCAATGGTCTAAAATCATGACCATGTGAATTTTCTTATCTGTCTGATCGACTTTCATCTTGATTACTTTATTTTTTTGTTTTTTCAATTTAAAATTAGATTTACTATCAGTGACACTAATCATATCCGTCTGATTTTTTAAATTATCTATTCTTTCACTAGAATTTCTATTTATTTCAAGTACTGGGGGGAAGTCTGAATCAGCAATAATAAATTCATCAACTTGACTTTTTTTGTTTAGAACAACAAAATTCCAATAAACAATTGTGCTTCCTTTAGCATTAGTTTGATTTGAATTCAAAGAATTAAATGATATATTTAATAACATATTTTTCATCATAATATTTTTTTTCAGTAATTTAATTTTACTTGACAAGTCTGTGACAATATTTAAAATTCTCTTCAATAAAAAGCTAATTTATTTACATGATAAACAATTAGTATCCATTTTAGTTAATTTCCTTTTCCTTTATTAAAATTATGATTGTTTACAATTACTAAATCTTCCTTAGATATAACATTAATTTCTATTAATTTACAAATGTCATTACCGTCACATTCCAATAAATTTTAACCATCAAAAATTTCAAATTTTTGTGAATTATTTACCTCTGACATAATATTCTCCATTTTCTTTTCATTGACTTCCATTGTGTTACCAATATTTGAATTATGATCACATTTGCCACAAAGATAAGACTCCATTTCTACTTAATTTTTATATAGTATTGTCACATTAGATTTTACACATGATTCATGAAATTTATTATTACATTTAATACATCTAATTCTTGTCCATTTGCCAAATATAAGACTACTGCATAAAGTTCATGGTGTGATTCCCATAGTACAGCAGCAAATAATAATAATAATAATAACAACAACAAGTCTTGCATTGTTGGTCGAGAGGTCAGCGTGACTGCCTCGCAGCAGGCAGTTGCCCAGGTTGCAGTTTCACATCTGGCCAATGCTTAATATAAAAAAACAATAACAACAATAACTATTATCAACAGAAACAAATTGTGTTACTATTTATGAACACATTGCACATCCAGCTGAAGTTCAGGATAAATTGGATGTCATCTATTTTGATATATCTAAAGCCTTTAATATAGTTAATCATAATACCCTTCTTACTAAATTACATAACCTTTGTCTAACAAACTAATTTGTTGGTTTGAATGCTTCATAATTTCCATGGTGGCTTTTATTAAGATTAATGGCTGAATATCTTAGCAATATTATTGCTACCTTGGAGTGCTTCAAGATAGTATTTTGCCTCCTTTGTATTTTAATTTATATATTAATGTCCTCATAATCAGTCTACAATTCTTCCACTCATGATAACAAAATTATTAGATACATCTATTGTATCTGTGATTGTATATTATTTTTAAATATCAATGAATTTTCTAAATGGTGTAAAGAAAATGGGATAACAGTCAATATAAATAAATGCTCTTCTGTATTCTACTCAAACAAAACTAAAATTCTAAGATTTCAATTTTATATTAATATTATTACAATAAATTCTGCTGACAATGTTAAGAATCTCATAATCATATTTTCTAATAATGTTTCCATTTGTCATCACATAGAGCTAATAATTAATAAGGCCCTCAAGATGGAAGGTATGATAACGTTTTTGAATACATCCAACATAAACTTGTTCTCTCTTTGGCTCTTCCTATTATGGAATTTGGATCAGTATTATGGAATTCATATTCAAAACAAAATATATATAAAATGCAATTGGTTTTCAAAGTTTTCCAAATTTTGTCACCTGAAGGGTGATTGCAATATATCTTTTTTTGGCAAAGAGAAGAGTGAAAGATATGAAATTTTATACAAATTCATAACCAAAAATAGCATTTCTTATAATATTCTTTCTAAACTTCATTTTAATTTTTATTTGTATGCAACTCATGCTCATTTCTTTATTAAAAACTTGTTGATGTAATATCTTGAAATTTTGCCTATTTTTCATCCTTCTAGTACTCTAATTTAGATTATGTTGGTGAAAATCTACCTCATCTTAATATTAATGTAATTTTTAAATGACTTAAAAATATCTAATAATGGATCTCAATTATTAGTAATCTTGTTTGTTTCTCTACTTTTTTCTTTATCCCTTTGTTATATATGTACTTTTTATGTACAATTGGCCTTTGGCTGTAGATATATACATAATATAAATAATTGCATTGAATTATTATTAATATCATTATTATTATCATCATCCAAAATAAAAGTTCATATATTTTTTATTATCTGAACTTTTACTTTTAGTTTATAAAATCATTTAATTCCTATTTAATACAAATCCATTTTTAAATGTTGTCATCCAAAATACCTTTCAACTTCTCTAATTTCATTTCACATTAAAACTTATAGACAGGGTATGAGCATAGACTTTTCACATGACCCACCACTCTTTACACCATCTCATAACACTGATACACCTGAACACACATATGTCGAAAAGATAAATAATCACCAATATACGTATTTCATGCTAAACCAGCAATCATCAGTTGGTCCAGATTACCATCTCCACACATATATGCTACAAGGGCTCAGATATATATTAAGATAGCAAATCCTCCTACTTTAATGGACAGACTTCAATCTACTCCATATAATTTAATACACTGTACAGGCTTACACACACCTACTTATATATAATGTAATATATGAAAGATTCGAACTCTGACATTCAAACGACCATCAACTCTCCATGCCATCTCATATTGTTGACCCACCTAATCACACATGTTGAAAAGGTAAATAATTGCCAATATATGTATTTCATGCTAAACCAGCAATCATCAGTTTGTCCAGATTACTATCTCCACACATATATATAATCAGTCCTCAGCCTTATATTAAGATATCCAATCTTCATACTTTAATAGACAGGCTTCAAACTACTCCAACCCACAACTCTTCAACCATCCATTTCATTAAAACTTATAATAATTTAATTATAGCATTTGTTTTATTTTATGGGTTTAGAATATTTTTTAAAAAAGTTCTTTACTATTAAAAAATAATCAAATGATTTATTGCTGATGAAAATCACAAATAATATAATAGGAGTTGCAATTGATAGACTTTGAGCTCCAGAATCCACCATTCTATCACTGCATGATTTGGTGAAGTGATAAACTCATAAAATAAAGATGGGAGACAAGATCCTCTCTTTCACTTCCGTTGTTGAAATACCTTATGAATTCCTGAACAATAAATCTTTCTTTATCATTTATTCTATTAACTAGGTCTAGGCTTTTTGCATCTATAATTAAATGATTTTTTAGAAATCTCTCTTGATAAGATCTCATCATGTTTAATGTTCTATTCCAATACTCAAAGTGATTTCTTTTTATATTTTAAAATTTCCCACTAAAGTTATTTTTACCATCTAAACATTCGTTCAAATATATTGCATTCCACTATTTAGCAATTTATTTAAATTATTCTTTGGTTTTTGTGAATATATTATCACTTTTACTAAAAAGAAAACTAATATCATGAAATAAGCACTGAAAACATTTTGTAGCAGTAAAAAAATGATAACATGTGTAGCTTTTATGATTACTAATTTCCCAAATTTCAAATATAAATGAAAATGAAGCCAAGCAATTAAAAGTAGATGAAAAATCTCCAACAAATAATAGTTATTGATATTTTTTAAAAAGGGGAATTAATAAATAAATTGTTATCAAATATCTACATAACATTTAATTTTTATAGATATAATAAACATCTCCATACTTCCCCATTTTTTTTAAATACATATAAATAAAGATATAATAAAAAACAAATGAAGCCCAAGTGGAATTTCGTGCTAAACCAGCAATCATCAGTTGGCCCAGGTCACAATCTCTCATATACATCTTTATTATATGCAAAGTATTTTTATCTAGAGTAAATTGTTACATTTTCATTTACCATTGTCAAACTTTTTCCACTCACAACTTTGACGCCATCCATTTCAGATAAATACACTAATGTTTATTACTAATCATTTTCGAAACTAGAGATTATCTCTAGCACAGATATAAACTTTAAACCTCAGTTAAAGATTAATATATCTGATTTTTTTTTTTTTATAATTTACACACACAGAGTTATTCACATTTCTCTGTCCCATTTAATTTATATATTAGATGATATGAAAAATGCAGTAATGATATTGATATTTTAAAAATTACAGTTTATCAGTTTTCTGTCAGTTTTATGCAGACCTATGATTTTACTAAGGTGACTACATAATATAAAAAAGAATATAATATTTAAGTCAGTCAAAAAAAACATTATAAATTTAAATTTAAAAGTGATTGTAACATAAAAGATTCAAATCAAATATTTTTGAGTTGTCATTCTGTTTTGGTATTGTAGATTATAAAATGGCAATTGACTATAAGATATTCAGCACAGTTTCAAACTTTGGAGATCAAAACATAAATTCAGGATTTTAACGAATTCCGAAGAATATTTTTAAAATACCCTAGCCGTGATTAAACTATACTGTAAAAAAAACATGATTAACATTATAAAAGTATACAACAAATTTATTTATGTAAAATCTTTTATAATAATATTGCAGGAAGTATCATTTGAGCTAAAATGAAAAACTAAACGAATAATAATTAATAAAAACTTTTTGAATAAATTAGATTTTACAGATGATGTAATTGTTTTTGCAAATAGTGATAACAAACTTATTTCTCTGAAAAATGCTAAAACATTAGCTAATTGTAGATCTTTAGATGTATTCTATACTTAGTTATGTCCTTCCAATGCACACATTTGATACCTTTTTAAATGTTTTTTAAATTATTTTTATAGCATAATTAAAACTATGTTCAAGAGTTAATGAACTTGATACTTATTCAGTTACTTCACATAAATAATTCATTTAAGATATAACTTTACAATTGAGCATTGTATTCAATATCATTAAATTCAAAGAGGTGAAAGTCATACTATCTGATTTTAAAACTTTGTTATTGTCTTCTTAGAATACAATTTACTGAATCATCATTAATTAAAATGTTTTCTGTGACTTTATGTTATGATCATGTGAAGTCCATATTTAACTTTTATGCAAGAATTTTGACAGTATAACTGCTTATATACAAATAATTTATTTAAAAATAGTTATAACAATATGAAATGTTTTAAAATAGTAAATATGTGTGTAGCTTCTCAAAACATAAGCCTATCTTTTTATCTAAAATCTACATAATTTTAAAATTGATACACATTAACAAGCTCAAAGTCATCTAATTTAAAATCCAATGAAAATTTTTTTTATCACTGATTGATAAAGCATTTGAGTCTTTTCAATATTAATTATTAAACCAATTCATTTACAGGTTTAATCCAAATCATTAGATCTATTCTATAGGTTTATTTTTTTGAATTAGCAAGAATAGGAAAAATATCAGCATATTATAAAATTAGAAACCAACAAGATGTAAAGTATTTATTTTAGTCTATTACAATAAAACATAGACTTATCAACCCTAAAATGCGAATTGCAACTTTATAAAACCATTAAAAGATTGCAATCATATAAAGCTAACAACTATTGCTTTTTGATACTAAAAAATTTTTTAATATTGTGACTGTCCTCATCACTGATAACAGTTTCCTTTATACTTGTGAAAAATTTGCGTAATAGAAATAATATGTATATGATATATTTTTAAACATTGTCACAAGACTTCTCAATTCACTAAATCAAATGTGTTGGTCAAATCATTAAAGGTAAGGTTTAACTTACAATTTTAATCATGATATTTTTTTTACTTTATGTGACAGCAAAAACTATATGAGAAATGAGAATCTAATAACCATAACATTATGCTGAAAGGAACTTACTAATAAATATATTTAAGTAGTTTTGCTTCATTAATTGTAATGTAGTGGACTCAAGAGGTAAAGGTCCATCAATCACAGCTCAACTCTGTCACTTCTAGGGTTCAAATGCTTATGTGTAATTATTTTAGCTAATACTTTAGCTATTGGATAATAATGACATTTTGCTTTATAAAAACAAGACTTTTTATTCATTTTATTTTTAATTAAAAAGAAAGGATTTCACCTTTTAAACACATATGCTTTACTGATTCTATAATAGCTTAATGATGCTGAGTTCAATACAGAGGATACTCAAACCCACACACAAGATAGGGACTTTATAAAGATAAAAGTGGCCATCTTTTGTTTAACCTAAATTCTGATTTATATAAGCCAATCTGAAGTATCTTGATTTGAGAGAGTGAAGATGTTACTCTGTTCATTTCTACATCCATTACTTTCCTACATACATTAACATTTGTGAAATCTTTAAATTTACTATGTTTTAATATTATGAATTAATAGAAATTATGTAACATTCCAATTTATTTATCAAGCACATAGATCATATGAAATTAAAGAAAAAGGATTTCATGTTTGTAAATTGGTACAATAAAAATATTCTTTATGATCAGTTGGCTAACTTCATAGGGCTTTATATTTTTAATAAATTTTAAGTTTTAAAACCATATTTTAAACTTCTTCATTGATTTTATCATGAAATACAATCTTTCCATTTTTAAAATTACAATTATGTGTAAAGTATAAATATAAAAGAATATCTGTCTGAAGATTTGTAATGATAGTATATTATAAGATGTGATGTGATGGACTATTTCCATCATTTATGAGTGAATGTTGAATGTATAGAAAATTTTAAACTTTATTTAAACTTTTCTAATACAAACAACTTGTTAGTAATAACACACAAATAGACAATACAGGTTAGTAATTACACAACCTTTCGAGTAGTATTATTCTCCACTCTTCTTCAGGTGTTGCTGGCCTATATGCACAGTGACAATATTCACTTAGAAGTTGAACTCGCACCTTTAGATTCTTGAATATCGAATTTAGGGCAAATGCTCTACCAAATTGAGCTATTCTGTCAAAGGCATCATTACAAACCTTCAGACAGATACTCTTTATATTTATACTTTATACAAATATGTGTGTTTATATATAGCTTAATGTTACATAATTAATCATTAGGTAGAATATATTTTTAAATCGAATCATACAAATTTTTGTGCCATTAGTTAAAAAATAGAAAAATATTTTATCTATTCTAAATATAAGTCAGAATTATCATAAAATGTTGCAAAATTAATTTAGTTGATAAAATATTATTTTTCATATCACCTTTTTTTTATTTTCAATGCAGTAAAGATTTAATAAAACTATGATGAACAAATACTTATATTTCCTTTTCAGTTTTAGTTCATCAATTATTCTTGATTCTTTTTGTAAATTATCAATATTCTGATTTAAATCTCTCCATTATGTATAAAATTCTACATTCATTTTATTTTTCTTCTATGCAAAGTGTGTTATATGTTTTTTAATCAGATTCCTAATAATATAGTCATTGTCTGAGATCCAGTGAGAATTTTTCTTAGTAAAAACTTATATGTGCACTATATGCCTTAAAATATTTTTGCACTTCAGAAACATAGACCAACAGGAAAATTCAAATTAGCAGTTTTAATACTTAAAAATATATAATCTTAGCATGAATACTTGCTTTTAAATAGCAGACATCAAATTTTCTAACAATATATACAAAAAGAGTCATACTTTTTTTAATGTTAATTTTTGATCATTAATACTTTTTTTAATGTTCTTATTTTAATTTTAGAGTATATTAATCTATAATGTCCACCAGTGAACAATTATAAGTAATCATGTAATGTTGCCTTGTTGTATATTCTAAACTCTAATCATGAAGTCCTTTATAATGGTATTTTTATTTAAGTTTTAAGTTTATAAATCCATGTGTTCGGCAAAACTCCAAAAATAAAAGACCAAGTTTGCAGAGTCAATAATGATTTTCACATAATTTTAAATCCTTATTTATTATTTTTATCAGTATGAATTTTAAAATAAAAATATTACAAGAATAAAAAATATAAAGATAGTCTTCAGAATGATGCTAGCCCCATATCTTTTAGAGAAACTGATATACATCTATATTTTCAATTAAATTTTTCTCTTATGCAAAACAATTTTTTCTAACAGAATTTTATATTAATCTTAAACATTAACATTTTTTAACAGCCACAACTATCATATTTCTTATTTTTAAAATATATCAAAGTTCACACTTTATATAAAATTTGAAATACTTATTTTTATTACTACTGCTATATCTTAAAATCACCATTACTGATATTGCAGTTATTTTAGGCATAGCATCTAGCCATATTTCATAAAATTTGTCATTTGAAAAGGATGTAATACTCTGATACTCCTTTCCTATTGCCTCTTGATGCTAAACATATTCCTACCATTACATTTTTTATGAAGACTACAAATCACATATTATTATACAGTGCACAACAGAAAAAAACAAAAATAATTGGTGTCAGAATTGTGTGAGTCATTAAAAATGCACATGTGGTCACATATATAAAAAATGGCAGCAAAATAATTGATGATTTTAAAAAAATATGATAACAAACTACATCTTTTCTTTAGGTTTTCCTATAAAAAAGACAGAAAAATCTCAGTGAGAAGTTAGAAATAATTGATCCTGTTGAGTCGACACTATATTCCATAAAACAACAGTAAATACTCTTGCTTTGGTACTGCTTATTAATTATTTGTAGTTAATTATCATATCTGAAAATCATTCTATTAGAAATAAATTATATTTAAATTAGAAGTGAATGGTAATTTTTATAATCTAAAGCAGCGTTTCCCAATCTCTTTTGGCTTGCGTACCACTTGGTAGTACATCATGCCAAATTGTACCACTTCGTAAAAATGATTGTATTTCATGAAATTTGTTATTGTGAGTGTGTTATTTTATTTGCATTATAAATATTATAGGGTAACCATGTATATATTCACATCACATAATGAGACAAATTACATTGAAACATGCCTAAACGTCATGCCGGATTATAAACTCACTGTAACATATATATATATATATATGTATGTGCTTGTTCAAAGTTTATATTTATCTACTATTTTGTCATGTTTTGTTTACTAATAAATGGTTTTAATAAAAGCACAAAATTATAAAAAACCAATTAATATATTTTCTTATCATAATCAAATATTTTTATAAAATAAATTTAATGAGATCCTTGTGCTTGTTTCGAAAAACATAATTTTTTGAAATTTGGTTTAAAAGATGCGTTCGATCTGTTTCGATACTTATTTTTTTAAAAAATATATGAAGAAAAAGCTCTTTCTACTTATTCCATACTAGTAAATGTAATAATAATTTAAGAGCGTTCTCAGAAAGTTGTTCATATTCTTTAATGTTTAACCAAAAATTAATTAGATTGTGTCGTTTGAATTCTACTTGTAAAGTTCTGTCACATGATAATTCTATTAAATTTTCTTTATCCTTTATTGATAATGATGTAGCTTTTTCTAAATTTTCTTCATAGAAGGGATTTGAAATCCAATTATCATTTGTGTTTTCGGGTTTTGGAAAATACTCCATGAAAGACAATTTTAATCCTGTTAAATGTGCTATTATATTTTCTCGTATATCTTAAGACAGACTAACCTTATTTTCAAACAAAAAATTATGTAGAGTTTCGAATACTTCTGGTTGATTGTTTTCGATACACTGTTTCCAAAAATCTAATTTCTTAATCATACTTTCAATTTTATCATTAACATTAAAGATCGTTATCGACTGTACATATTAACAACTTTACTGTATAATATTATTAATTAAAATAATTTTTATGAATTATAGGAAAAAACATTTCTATGATATTTTTATGATTTAATTTTTTTTTTCAAGTCCGCCATTATTGATTATTTTTCGTGTACCACCAACTCGCAACTCACGTACCACCAGTGGTATGCGTACCACAGGTTGGGAAACACTGATCTAAAGGTTTACCAAAATAATAGAACAAAAATGTAAACACCTGTTTTACCTACATAAGGGATAAATATTCAAAACAGTTTATTTGAACTTCCTAATCTTTAGTTAATGATTACCTTTTGTCATATACTACTTTAAATTGACACTTTTTTTATTTATTTTTATACATTCTAATGACATCTTTATTAAGACCTCCTTTGATTTAAGAGTAAGTATTCATTGTATTTTATGTAAAGTGCAATTGTTATTGTATTAATTAAGGTCTTTTAACGTTTATAATGTCACGGCAGCTTAATAAGTAGTATATCCATGATTTTCAAATTTTAATTTTTCCAGTTCTCTAGAAATCTGGAGATGTGAAGGAGAACAAAATTCCCCTCCTACTTCTTTGCTTTATTTGAAACTCAATTCTATTCAGAAATTTATATATATTATTTACTTTTATAAATATATCTATCCACACTATATATATATATATACAACATTGTCAATAACCAATTCCAGTGATTAATTGGATTCAGTATAACATGAATCAAGATACATTAAGATATACTGTCATTTTATATGTTTTTGAAATTATTGGCAAATACATTTATCTTTAGAATTAAAGTTTATTTAGTATAATCTATATTTCCTCTTTTTGTAAAAAAAAATTAATTATCAGAATTTATTAAAATGAATCAATATTTCTAACTTTCATTAAAAAAGCTTATTGATTTATATATATTGTAGGGGATGACTTACAACCACCCATCACCTTTCCCAGTTTTTTTCCAATGTTTGAATTCAGGCCAAGTGATAGGCAAATAATTTATTCTTCATACCTGTTTATATACATGAAACATACATATAAACTAATATTTTTATCTATTTTAAAAAATTAATTTTTTCTTTTTATATATACATTTTGAAAGCAGACAAATTTGTTATATACACATATGCACTTAATATCACTAACAACTAAAATAATTAATTGACTGATAAGACAGACATGATCAAAAGTCAAAATATATCAGGTCAAAATACTTGCTAGGTGATTGGTTTTGAATAATAAAGACTAAATAAAAAAAGTAATAATAATGTTTTTATAATTTTTTTATTAGATTGTAACAATAGCCTCAAGGCACCATGAGAAAACAGTCTCGTGATTTTCACTGGTCTGGATAACAACTAAACCATCAGAACATGAAAGTCTTATATTTGTTTTAAAAAAACTATTCTGCATTGAAAAACAGTAAAAATACATATTTCAAAACTTAATGTTTATTTGTAAAAATTAATACAAAACCTTTATCATTGGAATAGAAGGAAAGTAGAAATTTAATTTTAACTGTTAAAATGACAAACTTAAATATATAAGCAGGAGGAATGAACTAATGGTTTAATTTGTTCTAGAAATCTTAAATCAGTTGTTATGGAGATAAAGGAAAAGAAATGTGAAACTATTAGAAATTGATTGTTTCTTTAAGCTATTTTCTTTATATATTGAAGCCACGGTATAAATATTAGTCAATAGTAAAGTAGTCATTGCAATGTATTTGGGGTAAATAAATATCATGGGCATTCCAATGTCAGCTTCAATGTCATTATGAATCTATAAAAATGTCTATATTACAAAGCACTGGTGAATATCAATCTTCAATGGATTTATGCTATGTGTCCAAAAAAAAAAATTGGTATGTGTTTCCTCTTAATCAAGTATTATGGAATATATAAATATCAATAGTTACTGGACAAGAATGTTATGTATAGAGATTGACATTCAAGTTTAAAGACTCTTATCTGTGGGCAAATGTTTGCTTACGTCAGAATATATATATTTTTTAATTCATGTGATTTTTATTTTTTATTTTTGTTATTTCAACATTTGCAATTTTATGTATTGTGATTTTTTTGTTTTGTATATTCAACTTTGTCTTCAAATTTGGTCACTTGTATTTTAAAAGTGGGAGTAGTTATGTAAAATATATCGATATGTTGGTATACAAAGGAGGAAAGGGATCAGAATCAATAAATATGTATACTTATTAATAAAGGTAAATTTACAGATCTCTCTGGAAATTCAACATTGCTTCATCAAAGCGATCTCAAATAAGGTTTTAATATAATCAACATTAATTGCAGACTCTAGAACAAATAAAATTATATTACTTATTAATAAGTTTTAATATCTATTTGTAATTGTTTTGTTTCTGGGTGCACAATTAATCAACTTGAGTAAATGATCTTTTTCTTAATTTCACTAATTCTAATATGACTTATACACATATATAGATGAAAGTGGGTCATTCTTTTTGAAAACAGTTATAAATATATTTACTCCAACATATAAATATCATTGTAATAATTACATTAATGCATGGGTAGACTTAGAATTACCGAATTTTCAATTCGCTTTTTCCTTTTGTTATATATATATATATATATATAATAAAAAGTCAGATGTCACATGACTTATATATAGCTTGCACTTACAAATATGTAAAATTAAGAGCATGCTAATAAGCTCTAAACAAGCTTTGGGGGGGAACAATCCAAGATAAAAATGATTTGAACGCCTTCTCTTGTAGTAGCATTTATCATAAATAAATAAAAAAAAGCTTGTTTAGAGCTTCTTAGCATGCTCTTAATTTTTATATATATATATAATGAATTATTTAATCTCATTTTGTATATACTTTACTTTGAATCATTTTGTTTTCTCTATTGTAAATAAATATTGATTAAGGATGGATTTCTATCATGAAATCTGGATTAGGGAGATTTCTTGTTTTAAGCCCTCAAAATGATAGAAGACCATTCTTGTTAACTTAATATTTTTTTTGTAAATATATGCTATCATACATTATAGTTATTAATAAATGGTAACTTAATATTCTTTCTGTAAATATATACTATTACACATTATAGTTTAGTAATAAATGTTACTGAGTTGTTAAATCACTCTGATCTCTGTTTGATCACCATCATATGCATTTGCTCCATTAAATATTTGATCATCATCATCATTATGCATTTGCATCACAAGATGTTTGATTATTACCATTATCATTATGCATTGCTCTCCTAAATGATTGGTCATCATCAATATTTTTCATATTAAAAAAGTATACTGATCTATGCTTATACATAAGCATATTGGGTTGATAATTAAGTAAGTACATCTCTGAAGAGAGATGACTGCAAGAACTCCCTGAGTTTGAATTCTGTGGTGTAATGGGGCCTGAAAATAAAAATATAATGTATATGCACTAGCCTAGATTATATTGAAATGTCTTAAGTAAATTATGAGCTAGCATACTAAAAGTAGATGTGATTTGGAGCTGAGCATGTCATCATGACATCTCTAGAATTCTACTCAAAAGCCTAGGTCTGACAGTAGTGAGATGCCCTCCCTTTATTATATGTCATTTCAGATTCAGTAATATCTGGCACACTTAAATGGGCCATTGAATCATGGATTTCAGGATATGAATTGTTGTAGGTTGATTTACACATCGTGTTCAAACCAGTCAATTATTGAGTCTTATTCATATCACCCTATGACATTCCCCAAAGATTCCATTATAATATATTAATTATATTTAAAGTAAATCAGATGTTTATTTAGATATATGAAAAATTGGTGTTTAAAGATATTACAATATATATATATATATATATTGTAAGGGATGGAAAATCCACCCTTTCTTTTGAAGTGCCAGTATAGTTTTAAAAAAGTCTCTTTGATTTAGTTTTTTACTTAAGGATTTGAAAATAAATTGTTATTATTATTGTTGTTAATTGTTTTTATTGTTATTTGGTTCATTTTTATTTATTTATTGTGATATTGCTTTGTTTTGTGATGGTGAGATTTTAATAGGTATGGATATATATAAATTTATGAGTGTTTATGTATATAAATAATTATCAACGGTAACATTTAAATTGCTAGTTATAATTAGATTGTACTTTTATTTTATTTTTTGGAAATTATAAAAAATGTAATGACATTATTTTGGGGTGTTTATTTATTTTGTAGATTGTAAAAATAAATTTTTTAATGTAATATTTTTTTTATTAACATTATTTTTATTTTGGTGTTTAAAAAAATATTTTAAAATCAACAATCAGCAGTGTTAAAGATTTTTAAGTTAGCATAACAATAGGACCAAGACTATTATGGAGACAAGAAACAGAATTGCCATTAATAAAACAGAGGAAGAAAGAAGTTATATCTTTATTTTGTATATTCCCCAAATTCTGCTTTAGGATCTCACTATAATAATTCCTGGACTAAGATATAACATCAAAAATGATCGGCTAAATACACTTTAATATCTGGAGCAATTTCAGCCCTTTTGCCTGTCTTATTTTATTATTGGAGTCCAGTAAAATATGCAGCCTGAAACCAAACCTGTGTTTGAAACACACTTCAGAAAAATAGTTATATATATGTGTGTGTGTGTGTGTTTAACTTTAAGTTTCTGTTAATGATCCTAAATAATAGTCAAATCAATTTATTTCTACAGCTAAATATAAAGAAAATGACTGGAATTAATTGCTCCAACAACAGAAAAATCTATAAATTCATTGATAATATGTATACAAATTTTAAAGTTATTTCGATCTACTCTGGAATGGACAAACAAAAGAAAAACACCTGAAATAATTAATGAACTGTAAAGTAAAGAGTCAGTAAAAAAAAAATTAAATGGGGTAATTAAAATTTGTCATATTTTTTTTGTTTTATATATCTATTTTTTGTATAACATTTTAAAATATATCTTTATAAAGTATATATATTTGTGATATTTAAAACTAACTTATAAGTTTCTTTTTGAATGTTTAAACTTATTAATAATAATGAAAGTCAATTTTTAATATACATATATGTTTATTTATTTGTTTTTGTTTTGTCAGAAATTTTATATATTAAATTGCCGAACAGATTGGGAAAGGCCGAGTTAAAATAACAATTGTAATAATATATTAATTTTATTTTAATGTCATTAAATGTTTTTATTTGATTCACATTATATATATATAATAAATGTCATGTATAAATTTTGGATTGGAAAACAATAAATTACACTTAATTGCATAGGAGTTGTATATAAATATATAAATTTTTATAGAATTATATTTACAAGTTATATCATTATTTAATAATTGTCTTAACTCTTCAATTATTTTAATTGTATTATTATTAGATGTATTTTGAAAGGATTGGGTCAATTTATAGTATTAAATATTGAAATTATATATTAATATTCTCACATTTGTATTTAGAAGTTGTCTTGTTATATATATATATATATATATGTTTTGCTTATATATAAGAGCTCAGATGACATGACATTTTTATATATAGATATACTGTGCTAGGTTTAGTAAACCCTAAGTTAATAAAGTTATGGAATAAATGTTGAACTTTTCAGGCTAGGATATAAGCCTTATATTAATAAAAAGCCCAAAATAGTTGATGTTCCTAATAAAAGACATGGTCGAAGATAAAGTAAAGTGAATAAACCCTTATAGCATAGTGGGAAGAAGCTCTTGACATTATCTTCTTATCATCCTGTTTGTTGATCCAACTTTATAGAAATACATCTATAACCTAAATTATTAATTTAACAAGATATTATCAATTTATTTATTTATTGGTTTATTCATTTAATTTTACAACAGTTTTATACAATTCCTATGTGAAATATAAACTGTAAGTTATGTTTATTATCGGTAAATCTTTTATTTGATTTATATTTTTTTAAAAAAATGAACATTTGAAAAGCAAAACAGTTATGTTTTCCACATATATATTTGTGCTACTATAAAAATATCAATCACAATCTTGAATAAAGCTTATATCATTTGTTTTATATAAAAAGAATGACTTTGAGTTTTCATTTGAAATTTATTAATATGTTTTTTTCTTTTTTTAGTACATCAGTTATTAATTGATTGACAAATTCACCCATTTGACTAAATGATAATCTTATGTATTAATAGATTATTTTTATAAGCCATCAGGAATTGAAATATTAAATCATATATAATTTTATTTGTAAAAATATATATTGGATTTAATAAAATTCCTCTTGTTCCAATTTATATTTAGTAACTAATCAAATTGTTAGTTAAGTAAACCCTGAGAATTAACCAGTTAACATGTCTTAGTCAATGTTATGCAGTATCTAGTTTTATTTTGTATAACTAGCCAAAGTAACAATATAAGTAGTGATTAAAGTACATTCACTCATGTGTGATATATTTTCTATAGTGCAGATAATTTATTATCAATAACTTTATAGATTAATAATTTGTTCAAATAAAGTTAAACATCATAACCTGCTTTATTGTAATTCATATTAAATGGCTGGAATTGGTTATATTTTATTATGTTTATTTTTGAATGAAAATTAATCAAAACCTGAGATATATGATGGTGAAAATAGATTGTCCATTTCAATTAATCCACAATTATTGGAGTAAATTCATTTCTATTTGTATGTATACCATGTTGTATTAAATTTGGTATCCCAATTGGAGTTCCTATCTCATTTGTGGATATCGATGATTAGGACAATTTCATTTCTTCAAACGCAAATAAAATTTTCTATTATGATTTCATCTTTTTTTTATTTAGACACTACACACTATTACATTTATTTGTCCAGCATGAGAGGCAATTTCTTTTCTCTTTATACATATATGGCATGCTATTATACATAGTATTACATTTATTATATATTAATTTTAATGATTGGAGCAATGTCATTTTTTCTTATATTGCCATTATACATACTATTATAATATATACATTTTTAATGTTAATGAAAGAATTGTAATGGTTTGATATTAATAAATAAAAACATATGTAAAATATAAAGATCTAGTCAACTAATAAGCACTAATTCAGCATAAAATGCATATCTAGAGAATCATTTGTTTATTTTTTTTCAGATGTGTTGGAGTAGTAATTTTAAAAGTGCATCAAAAGATATTATACTAAATGGTGGAAATAGATTGTCCATTTCAATTAATCCACAATTATTGGAGTAAATTCATTTCTATTTGTATGTATACCATGTTGTATTACATTTGGTATCCCAATTGGAGTTCCTATCTCATTTGTGGATATCGATGATTAGGACAATTTCATTTCTTCAACGCAAATAAAATTTTCTATTATGATTTCATCTTTTTTTTATTTAGACACTACACACTATTACATTTATTTGTCCAGCATGTGAGGCAATTTCTTTTCTCTTTATACATATATGGCATGCTATTATACATAGTATTACATTTATTATATAATACTTTTAATGATTGAAGCAATGTCATTTTTTCATATATTGCCATTATACATACTATTATAATATATACATTTTTAATGTTAATGAAAGAATTGTAATGGTTTGATATTAATAAATAAAAACATATGTAAAAGATAAATATCTAGTCAACTAATGAGCACTAATTCAGCATAAAATGCATATCTAGAGAATCATTTGTTTGTTTTTTTTTCAGATGTGTTGGAGTAGTAATTTTAAAAGTGCATCAAAAGATATTATACATAAAAAAGAAGAAATGAATTTGAATTATTTCATATGTTTATATAAAACCAGATAATATATAACTGAGATTAAAGTCAAATTGTAATAAAATATGGTTTTGTATTTTAGAATTTTTGATGATTAATTTCTATGTTAACAATATTATCCTGATAATAGAAGTACTGAAAATGTTTTCATATATTATGTATACATTTCTTAAATTAATGTGACATATTTGTTTTCTTATTTTTAGTTATTTTAAAAAGGATTATAATTATAAAGTCCAAGTTTTGTTTTGGGGATGGAGGGGAGGGAATGATATTTTTTAAGTTATCAATTTTCATCTCAGTAAAATAAAAAATCTCAATTAAATGAAATAGCTGTGCTCATCTTTTTATTTTGGTGCTTAGATATCATACCATTTAATCAGTGCCATTGATTATTCAGAGATAGAAAGAAAAACTTGTTATATTTGCATTTTTTTAAAAAGTGATAGATTTTTTTTAAAAAAATAAATTGAACTGTTTCTGTTCAGTGCCTTTTTTGTTTTATTATATGTTGTTTAGGTAAAGGTAATTTGTTTTAAAAATAAATGATGTGTTTTTAACATTAAGTTTATAAATATACATATACTGAAAAGTTTATCTCATTGAGCAGTAAAGTAATTTATAACACAAAACACTATGCATAATTACAATGTATCTATCATTATAGTACAGATAATGTAGTATTTTAGAATGTTCACCAATAATTAAATTACATAATATGCGATTTAATAAATAATCCCTCATCTAGGATTTTGTTATATCATATTTAAAATAATAAAGATATGTTGTGAATATAAATTTTGAGACTAAATTCTGTTTAATCAGGAAAGAAATAATGAAAATTTAAAGTAGAATATAATGCAGATAATAATAAATATAAATTGTAACAAGATATTTGTTATCAACTGACAACGGATGCATTAATTTCTCTTTGAAGACTTCAAATAAATCATGCAGAGCAATTTTCCAATGACTATTCCATAGACTATTGTCTGTTATTGCTTCATATATTACTGTGTGATTATTCACATAGTAAATGGATTTTAGTGCTTGTATTGATCACAGAAATAAATTTGATGTCTTTTACTTCCTTCTTCAATACCAAGAATGCATAATGATATTTAGATTCCTAATAGTTCTTGACTGCAATCTGTTGGTCTTTCTTTATATCCATTTCAGTGTGTGCATATCTGTGTAAATGCTTGTTTTCACTTCTATGATCTTCATTTTTAGAAGTTTCTAAAGTTGTTAGTCAAAGTAACAGTTGGCAATTAAAGACAGAAAACATTAAAAATTCTCTGATTACATATCTTGGTTGTTATTTTATAATGAATCTTTATATAATTATTTTCAACAAATGATCATTTTCAAGTGAAGGAAAATTATATAGAGAGAATAAACAGTGCAATATTAAATGGGACCTTGTTAGATTTGGGGGCAATAATAGAAATGTTGAAGAGGAGACAATTGACTTAAATATGGATATATATATATTATTATAAAAACATAAATATTGCAAACAATAAAGAAATGGAATATATTATAAATAAAACATGTAAAATAAAATTACATAGATTGATGGTATGTCAGACATAGTGACAAGATTAGTTACTTAATTAAAAATTTAAATTTAAGCCCCAAGTAGTTTTTATTCTGATGGGGATAAATTACAGAATAAATAAAACACTTATGTAGAATGCTAATCAAAATATCATGAAAGATTTTAATACTAAAACTAAAAAAATTGAAAGACTAAAGATTTGTTGATAAATTTAAATGTGAATATATATATATATATTATAGAATTTGTCTGGTCAAAAATGTATATTAGCATTTAAAAAAAAAAAAAACTCAAATAGAAATGAACAGGAAAGTTATCCGAATAAAGGTGTAATAAACATTAAATTATATTTTGGCTAACAGAAAATATATACACTTATAGATTTAACAATAAGAATTAATTAGTAAAATGCAAGCTATTATGTAGCTATGATTTATAATTCTTCTTGGGTAATTTAACATTTATTGACATGCAAATGACTCAATGTCTTCATTAATTTTAGATCATCAGATGTAATTTTTTGGCAATTGCTTTAGTACTTGCTAGTTCTGGGTGATTATTCTATAATAACTTGAATAATTCACTACAACCCTGGTGAGGTATTATCACTATAGGTTCATTCAAAATGCATCCTTTGTATACAGATAGATTTTTCCAAATGTTCCAGAAAGACAATGGCAGCTTCCATGGGTCAATTTTTAACAAATCACTTTATTAACAGTTAATATTATAAATTATTGCTTGAACAGTCTGGCACTATTTTAAAATTTAATAACTTTGATTGTAGATTATGAATATAGATTATTGCCCACATTTACTGTTCAGACAAAATATCAGTTATTTTGTATTAATCTACCTTTTTTATAACTCATGGAATGATGAAAATAAAAGTGACCCAATGCAACATACATAGGCTAAGATGATCACTGATAAATTTAATCTATGCCAATATACCATGCAGTGGTTTGTTACCAGTTACAGGAGCAAAATGATTGTTATATAACTATAGCTAAGGGCTTATTATCAAAGTAAATATAATTTCTTTCAGCACTAGACAATGTTCATGATGGTATGGTATGGGCTTTTACCTTTTGTCTGTGGCTGGACAATAAGGCTCTGATTTCCAAATCTGACATATCATTATCAATATTACAACTAGATTATTATGAAAATACTTTAGAAATTTTTTTGACATCGACAGTCTTTGTTTTATTTAAAACATTTTTTGTGCTTAACTATTTCCATTTCTGACTTTTAAGTAGGCAATGGGAGAGCCATATGTGCTTCACCTAAAAAAAGTTTCAATTAATTAATCAATCCCAGAAATGCCTGAAGTTGTTTTACATTTTTCAGTATAGGTCTGTTTTGAACTTATTTATTGTTTTTGAAAGCCTTCCCTTCATATGATATGATATGATCTAGAAAATTTAAATTTCAGTATTCCAAATATCTTTATCTGAGTTTGTTGTTTACATTAAATACTTTTTCCATCAGAATGTTGTCCAAGTTAACGGTAATCAATATATCAAAATAAGTGATTTCTCTCTAATTCATTAAGCAATGTATTCATCTTTGTCTAAAAAATGGATGAAGCTACAATAATTTCAATGACAGATGGGTGTAATTAAAAAATCTCAATTGTGTTCTAATTGTTAACAATTAAGAGATCTCTTTACTCACAGATATTTGGGGAAATACAGATTGAAGATCCATTTTTCTAACATATAATGATTTTTATAAACAATCTGGAATCTTTCTAATATTCATTTTCAGTATGTGTTTTTACACAAATTTTTGTTAATTGTCATTTAATAAAGTCTCTCTCTTTCACACACACACACAATCCCTACTTTACCATCTTCTTAATTAACTTTTTCTTTATGAGTAGTCCATTCTGAATATTCAAATTTAATATTCTGTTCTATGTTAAGAGGTTAAGCACTTCTTTGATTATCACTCTTTGTATATATGGTACATTTTATGATTTACATTGAGCTGAGGTTGCATTTTTCTTAAGCACCAATTGAACAGAAGTTGGTTTAATCTCCTAAGTTTTATCTTAAACAGACCTGGAAATTTTCTTTGGATTTTTTTTTCTATGTAAATTTTTATGACATTAATACTTATCCTAAGAGTTTTAAACCAATTCTGCCTATTAATACATTTCTTTTTAAAAACAATATACAATGGTAACCAATGACTTTTAGTGTTTAATTTTACCTGCACCTTTACCATTTCTATTATTTTCAAACTATTGCCAATTATTATCTTTAACTTTCAGGTTAGTTTTTGAAAAGATAGTAGTGTACCGGTCGAAAATGTCATTTATGAGCTTAACGGAGAGTTTGGACACTGACTTCAATCTCATCTAAGTTTTCTATTTTTATGCAATTAATCATCTAAAATTATCAATTTAAATACTTTAATTGTGGTATGAAAGTGAGGAGTAAATTGTGATCAAGAGAGATACATTTTTTTGAATTTGGAAAGATCAAAATTATTATTATAAAAAAAAAGTGTTTCGATGGCCATTTTAAAAATATAACAGTTTAAAAAAAATATTTTTGTTGAATGTGTGTTAATGTAAGGATTTCTATAACTAAGTTGTATATAAGATTAGTTGGTTTAAATTTGCTACTAAAGTTTTATTTAAATTTTCATTTAAGAACAGTTAATTATTTTGAGGTAAAATATAGTGTTTTAGAAGCCTAAGGTACACGTGGTTATTGATCGATCGTTTTTGAAAGTAAAAGTTTTTATCTTTCTGTGCAAAAGGGTTTGAAGAGTAGGAGAGAAAGTATAAAGTTAAATATAGAATAGGTGGCTTGGAAAATAAGTAATATGGATTGCATTTGTATTTTTCAATGCATATATAATCGTCAGAAAGGAATTAAACACGCTGTGGTTCAGTGTAATATATGATGTTTTCCACTTGAAATGCTTAAATAAGACTAGCAAGGATGTAACAGGTTTATGGTTATGTAGACAGTGTGTGAATGTGATAAAAGAGGTGGAAAAGTGGTTTTTCAAAGTGTAGATAGCATAAAGAGAAAGTCAGGAGAAATGGAGCAAAACGTAGTTGAGGAAGCAGGAGAAATGGAACAAAATGTAATTGAGGAAGGCAGGATAGAGTGTGTTTGTAGTGGAGTGACAAAGGACATGGATGGAAAAATAGGTAGTGCATTGGAGATGGTTGGCCAAAGAATAAGTAAGATAGAGGCAGACGTAGCGGATGTAGAAGCAAAATTAAAATCCTTAGAGACGAAGTGTGAGCAGATAGAACTATTGAGTAGGAATGATAAGGAAGTCCAGAAGGTGGTAAAGAAGGTTGTGAATGAAGCTGAGAAAGTAGACTATGAGACAGTATTGATGGGTGTTCATTAATAAAAGAATGTGGAGATATAATTGCAAGGGAAAATAGAAACAGGTATGTAAGAGTAGGTTTGCTGGGAGCTAAAATTAGGGATGTTACAGATAAAGTAAAAAAGCAAGGAAATAGAGATGTATATGCTATGGTAGGGAATAATAATTTATCACAGTCATCAGAGAGAGTAATGGGTGAGTATACAGAATTGATTAGGAATTTGAGTATAGTTAAAGGAAGAGTAGGAATAGTTGGATTATTACTGAGATTTGATAAAAGGTATATGTTAGAAAGGACATGTTCTATAAATGAGAGATTGAAAGAATTGTGTCAGAGAAATGATGTTATGTTTGTGGATGTGTGGAATTTTTTTATTGGGAAGAGGGATTTATATAGTAAAGATGGGTTGCACTTATGGAAACAAGGAATTGAAGTTTTAGGGAGTCAGATTTATAAAGAATGTAGTTTGGCAAACTTGTAAAGGGAAATTGGGATTTTAAATTGTAGTATTATTAAAAAGAAGAAGAATAGATGAGATGTAAGGAATAAACAAAGGGCAGTTGATTTAAATATAATTGTAGATGTAGAGAGAAAATAGGTCTGTAAAATTAATGGTGAGCAAGTTATTTATAAACATAATGGAGAAGAAAGAATCAAAAAAATTTATAAAAGAGTAGTTAGGAAAGAAAAAATTGTTAAAATTGGGTATTTGAATATGCAAGGTGGTAGGAGACAAGAAAAGTGGCAGGAATTAAACAAAGCAATTGAAAATGAAGAACTTGAGGTATTAGCAGTAGTGGAAACACATCTAAGAAAAGAAGAAGAACCTGTTTTTGAAAGATTTGGTATGGTAGGATACAAATAGAAAAGAGAAAGAAAAAAAGGGTGGTGGTATAGGCGTTATATCAAAAAAATATTTAAAAACTGTTAAATGCCAAGAACATTTGTGGTTTGAAATAAGGTTGGGGATACAAGAATGGATGGTGGCTATAGTTTATATAGCTACTGGAGATAGTCAAACTATAATGGAGTGAAACAATAGCATATATGAGTGCCTAGTTAAGGATATATGGAGTTTTTTTAAAAAGGGGGGAGAGAATAATGGTTATAGGAGATATAAATGGGCATATTAAAGAAATTGATGAAGTAGATAATAAGAATGAACAGCTTTTGAAGAAATTTTGTCAGAGTAAATTTAAGCATTGGAAACTTATCAAATATTTATGAGAGACAGTACACATGGTCTAGAAATAATATATCCCACACAATAGATTATGTATTGGTAAAGAAAAAGGGAATGAATACAGTACAGAAAAGTAAAGTGTTTGTTCATGAAGAAAGAGTATGTAATAGTGATCATAATTTTTTTGAAATTGAAATAATTAGTAATGTGATGGAAAATAGAAATAAAAGTAGAAACAATAGTGAAAAATGTGGATGGAAAGTGAATGATAAGAATAAGTTAGAAGAGTATAAAATACAAGTTGAAGAAAGCATGGAAGAGTTGGTTGGAAACGAGTATGAGGACTGGTGTGATGAAATAGAAAAAGTGGCAAATAGGGTTTTATGTGAGAATATTCAGAAGAATAAAATAAAATAAAAATAAGTGTTAGTAAAAGTGTAATAGAGAGAAAAAAGCATGCAGAGAATATAAGTGTGCTATTAAAAACAAAGAAGGTAAAAAGATATTAATGCTAAATTGAAAAAATACTTAGAAAAAAAGAAGTTAGCTAAAATAGATAATTATAGAGAGAGAATGAAACTAAATAGTAAATTATTGGATGATATTAATAAAAGTGGAAGAGATGGGAGCAAAAAATTTCGAATTACATTAAAAGGAGAAATTTAGGGGAGAGATAGTATTACTGGATGAGGAGGGAATAGAGTGTAGCTCTAGAGAAGAATTATATAGAATATTGAATAGATATGTAATAGATATAAAAAAGATGTTAGATGTGAAGGACAGAGGAATAGAAAATATGAAAGCATATAGTAATGGGAATATTAGGTTTACAGAAAATGACTAAAAGGAGCAGGACAAAATGTGGATTAATTGATAAAATAGTGAAGTTCAATCTTGGGCTAGGATTGACTGCTACAGTAGTTAATACCTATTAGCCACTACAACTTTTTAAATATAAAGGGATATAAGTGCCATTTTTGGGACACTGTAATTCTCCATTTTATAATATTCTTTCTGTTTTTAATTTTTAACAAAATAATGCTAGATGTCTTGTGACACTGCAATTAATGCACTTCTGTTGATTGTGTATACAGTGATAATCCATACATCCCAATTTACAGTTAAATTTACCCATCAATTTCACTCTGCTTTACATTTGTTTTAATATTTTGTTCATATACCTTCTAAATGATATCAAACTAGTTTATTCTAGGATTAACTTCAGAATATTATTTGGTCTGATTAAACATGAACTTATGGGCAATATCCCTTTTAAGAACCTCCTTATAGGTTGTTCCATGTCTGTAATAGTTAATCTTTAAATTTTACTTTTGACGTGTCTCAATGTAGCTATTCTGTAAGGGTTTTATACAGATATTAATCATAAGAGCAATTCTTTGTCAGATCTCTGAGAGCCACACCACACTCCTTAAAACTTTTACATCCTTTGTTTAGTGGTGTTTTCTAATATTAAGCTTAAAAATAAGTTTAGAGAAAAGTGAGCAAAAATATGCAGATAAGTTTTCTATCACTCTGACATAGAGAAAACTATCCAGTTCTACTAATTTATATAAAATATTTGCTATTTTTATAATTTTTAATCTAGAAAAACTCAACAATGTGGCCACTCATATGTGGTCCTCTTCAATTTTGCTGATTATAAAGAATTTTCATACATGTTTAATGTACAATTCTCAGTTTGTAGCATTGTTTATTTTAAACTTGACATTGGTATAGAGAAAAATCCAAAATCTCTCATTATAGTTGGATTTCTATTATTGTCAAAAATAATTAACAATCTCCTGCAGACTACAGTAAATGTTTGAGAGATTCAAATAAGAACAACAAATTAATCCATTCAATGGAATACATAATATAATAGACCAATTAATGAAACACATACTTTAATATAAATTGAAATAAATGATCAATATATAATACAAACGTACTACATGTAACAATATAATTGGTTTAAATGATTTTTACCAGTTCATTGGACCCAAAGGTATCTATAAATAATAAAATCTGCTGATGAGACCTTATAAAATCCTAGATCCATTTTTAGACATTCAAAACAGATCTCTACAGCTCCTGTCTTTCCTTGCCACTTGTATAATTTCTGAATGTAATTTTGTTATTCATTTACAGCTTTTAGCAAAGTAGTAGGAACGAAAAAGAAGTTTATGCCCTTGCTTTGCTATTTATTTATTCCTAAAGACAGTGTTAGAGGAGCATTAATTTCTTACCTTTAAAGTTTAATTAAATCCAAAATTAATTCAGACAATAGTAAATCAATTAACTTCCAAACTAATTCAATATATATCTAATTGGGATAGTTGAACAGATAGATAAATAGTTTCTCAAAAAACGTATTGCATATTAAAAACTTATCATTGTTATTTTTTTAAATCTTAGAAATATTTTTTTCATTTTTTTTTATCTTTCTATTCTAGTATTTTAGATTAAATAAACATTATTAATTTGAAAAACTATCCATTATAAACAAATAAATACTGCACAGTATAAATTCTACTAAAATTCTATATTCGGTGACGAAAAGTAAAGCCAAAACTACTCATCATCATGACTTAATTGTTGGATGTAAAACCTTTTGGCTCTATATTGATTTAGTTCAGATTTGAAATGTTAGTAATAAGATTTTCATTTAATTTCATTTATAGACATAATCTTTATTTTATTGTTATAACTAAGTATATTTTTAATAAAATATAATTTTATATAGTGAATAGTTATTACTCAGACTCTTTCCTTTTTATGCAAAAACTAATAAAAGTTTTAATTTTAAAATGCTTATACAATAGTTCGCAACAAATATCTTTATTTGTGCAATTGAAATTCCACGTTTTGATTATGTCATGGAATTTTATAAAATGATAAAAGAAACAGAAGATGTTAGCGTTGGGGGATGGCATTATGTCATTTTATATCTAATCTTTCTTACAAATAATTATCTTTATAATCTCCAGTACTTTAGTATTTTTCTTGCTATGATGTATTACCCCAAAGATGTATTACTCTATCCTTCTGATCTTTAAGATAATGTCTCCTATTGATTTTCAGAGAATGTTAAGCACTAAAATTAGTCCACAGATCATGTGGGGCATTACATTAAAGATCTAAAGTTTAGAGTAGTATGCCTTCAGGATAATATGTCATAGCAAGAAAAATAGTAAAGAAGCCAGCCATCTGGTAGACATCAGATGCCATGTTTGTAGTTTCTGAAAAAAAAAATAAAAAAAATTACTATAATAATTAATTAGTATAAGATAGCTAATAGCAAAAATAATACTAAAACAGGCAAAACTCTCCATGCAGTAGTGCCACTCAGTGTCAACCAGAGTAACCAATGGAAGCAAGAAGGCTTGTACATAAAATTCCCATCTAGTACCTACTCATTCAATATCCCCAGACTAGTTTCTGGCTTGTGGCCTTCGTCAGTGAGGAGCTTTAGATCTGAGAGCACTGCACCTAGATCTTAGGATCTAATGCAACCCTCCAGTCACCACCTTTTATCTCTACTTAACTACAAAACTATGAGAATAAAATTGAAAACACAATATTTTCAATCTAAGCTCAATAGCTTATATAGTCATATGGGTCTGAATCCAGTTTAGTACCCATACATTTTGATCATGTGATGTTTAGTGAATTAAAAATAATCCTATAAGAAAACATCTAATAACAAAAATAATATTAAAGATTCTGGTAGTCATAGCAAGAATACTAAAGAAGATGTCTAATAGCAAAAATAATACTAAAAATTCTGGTAGACATAGCAAGAATAATACTAAAGAAGACATCTAATAGCAAGAATAATACTAAAGGAGACATCTAATAGCAAGACTAATATTAAAGAAGACAACTAATAAAAAGAATAATACTGAAGAAGACATCTAATAGCAAGAATAATACTAAAGAAGATGTCCCTCCAGTAGACATAGCAAGAATAATATTAAAGAAGACATCTAATAACAAGAAGAATACTAAAGAAAACATCTAATAGCAAGAATAATTGTAAAGAAAACATCCCTTCAGTAGACATAGCAAGAATAATATTAAAGAAGACATAGCAAGAATAATACTAAAAAGACATCTAATAGCAAGAATAATATTAAAGCAGAGATCCCTCTGGTAGCATAGCAAGAATAATACTAAAGAAAACATGTAATAGCAAGAACAATACTAAAGATTCCGGTATACATAGCAAGAATAATACTAAAGAAGACATTTAATAGGAAGAATAATACCAAAGAAGACATTTAATAGCAAGAATAATGCTAAAGAAGACATCTAATAGCAAGAATAATACTAAAGATTCTGGTAGACATAGCAAGAATAATACTAATACTGACACAGTAAGATCTGCTTTGCATATCTTTGTTTCACCTTTTCTCACCTATTTCCTACCCTCATACCTTAGTTTGAACCCCAATGTATCATAGTGTGTCTGCAATGCACTTATATGCTGAAAATCCTGCCCAATTTTAAACCACAAGTACAATGCTCGTGTTTTATATATAATTATGTAACTCATGCCCAAATCAATAAAATGTTATGGATTATGTGTATGTTTACATAATTTAGATTTATTTAAAAAGTAGGTTATATAGGTCATAATTGCACACACACTGTGATATGTATTTTAAAACTTATGTTAAGATTATAAATTGTTAGTTAAAATTATTTTGTTTGAATCTATTTACAAAAATATATTAAAGTCATAATATTTGTTTTGATTTAAAATAAAATTCATTTTCGTTTCATAAATAGATTCAAATATTGAAATTTAAAAAGTAAAATAATTTTCTTTTAGATTTAATAAAAGTCACGCCATATATTTTCTGTAAAAATAAATAAGGGCTGGTAGGAACAATAGTTTTAATTATTATCTAAAAATACAGCAGATGTCCACTTAAGGTTTTCTTTCAATTAGTAAAAGTTTGTTTAATTAAATCAAATTTGTAATTCGAATGTCGACAAGGAAATTAACAATAGAAATTAATTAAAATTTTGTTGAATTCCTTTAAAAATTCAAATAGGATTGATTACCACTGATAAGTAAGCAAAGTTTGGAATATTTTTGTAAAGCTCCAGGGCAGTTGTATTTTTCAATTCCACTATATAAAGGAGGGTTTACTTTTGTTCTAAAAGATTATAGAGAAATTATTCTCGTAAAAAGATTCTAGTGATATTTCAGCAAATGTTTCTAGTAATATTCCAGCAAATTTTCTAGTGATTCTAATATCATTCTACAATTATTCTAGCAAGATTCCTAGCATTATTTCTTTGAGCAAGATTTCTAAAATAATATCGTCCTGAGATTTTCCAGCCATGTGCCTGTGAACTTAAATTTGAAGCTGAGTTTTCATCTTCAAATTAATTTACCATGTCTACAGTCTCACCTATGAACCACACAACCTTCAAATTTGCTAACCTTGGAATGATGGAGTAGAGCCAGCAAAAGAGCTATTTTCCCCTCAGAACCCTGAAACTGCTGTTGCAGCCAAAATATGAACAATCCCAGATTTTGCTGCTAAACTGTATAAAACCTGCCGACCATCAACCTACCTGCAAATGCTTCTCCAGAAGCAACCCAACATTAACCCAAGAACTCTTGTGATTCCTATAACTAACATGCTATAGCTAATTAAATTGGTTTTTCCATTTTACTAGACTTATTATGTATTCTTTTAAAATGTTCTAATAATCAATAATTTTGCTCTTTATCCTTGGGTTAATATTTTCTATTTATTAATCTTTCTTTTATTTTATTATGATAGTGTGTCAGAATAGTCTTTGATCGAGTGAATTATTCCCTTGTTGAAAGCAAGACGCCAATATTAAGGCATCTTAAATTTATAAAAATCCCCATTTTTATTATCTCGTGAATCACTCGTTCAAGGGATATTCTAATCTTCATTAATATGTATAATAATTAAATAGATTAAAATCTACATTTCATCGATTTTAGCCTAATGTTGAGAATATATGTGAGGTCAATAATTAAATGTGTCCCAAATGCATGATTGCATAAATAAATCTATGCTTTCTTTTCAAACATGCAAGCATGCATTTTCCTATTTTAAAATATTTTACTTTAATTTCAAAGTTCGTAATTGACATCAGGAATGGGTGGACCCTTTTAAATAAATTTCTGGGGAATTGATTGGGCATTTCCTCAATCTAAGTGAATCCATTTTGTATGTTTTTAAATACGTTAGTTGAGTCTTGCTGGTAAATGAATTGGTTGTCGAGACTGCTTTGTTTCTTTCCAGGGATTTTAAATGGCCAAGTCCATTCCCTTTTCGCTTCCTGTGGTTCCCAGGCAGAGTGTGTACTCGAATGTCACACCTTGGAATTAAATGCAACCGTCACCCAGCCACTAAGTTTTGGATGAGTCCAGACTTCGACTGTCTGTGACAACACATTTCTACAGGTCAGCAGCGAGATGTCCTCCGTAGTCATTTCAAATATTCAACATTATTTATCAATTTTACAAAGCATCCATGATTTAAAGGTATCACAACCTTCATCCTTTAATAAATTTATTATTAGCAATAACGACCTCCCAAGATAACTTTAATTATAATTATAAAAAATGCTTTGATCACATCCCTACTTTATTGCTTAGTAAGCTTTGGTCTGTGCTATTCTCAAACTCAATAAATATTCTATAAACCTTAATATTCAAATGTTTTATTAAACTTTTATAATTACTCAAAGCACCTCGCACATGTTTCCATCTCTCTTAAGCACATTATCATAATACTATTAGCCTGAGGGATAGAATATATTTTCTTAACAACCTTTTTTGTAATTTAATGGAATGAAATGCTAACAATTATTTAGTAAGCGTCCCTGTCTCATATAAGCAGACAGTGACATTATATACATATTTCTGTCTAAATAAATTTTTTAAATCTTTTAAAAACTAATTTTGATCTTTTATTTTATTGATGCCTATCACTGTCTCAGTCTATATATCTATTTTATACATTTCTTTTGTACCATCCATAGACATTAATTAGCAACCCAAACTTATCTTAGTATAGAGTCACTTTGTTTCTCCCTGACCACCCGGCACCGGTAAAAGGTTATACTAGTAGTAGCATCAGATGCATTATCACATAGGTGGTGCTGTGAAATTTGGCCTTTAGATTCGAACTTAGTATATCTAGAAGGCAACCCCTCCTAGAAAGTTAAGTTTCATGTTTGGGTTTGAATTCTCAATGTGTTAGTGAGATAGACGATTCTGACCATTACATAGTATATTTTTTCCCTGGGTCCATGGCTTGCCCAAATGTGGAGTCTCAATTATTTAAACACCCACATCCCTGTAGCTTAATTTTAGCATTTTGTTTGTATTTAATCACCCAAATCCCTTACATTTTGATATATATAATATTTTTCAAACACTATATTATCTATATTGTTTATTTGCATATATATTTCATATATTTTGTTTGACTCGGGCACTCAATTACATATACTATATAATCTAAACCTGTCCAAACTTGCTATAGTGCAAAACAAGCTATTTGTATTTATTGTTTCACTTAAATCATGCTATGTATGCATGGCATAAATTACTGAAATATTGTCCCAAGTGAATATTGTGACAATCTGTGCATTTCAAATTTTGTTTTTCTGTCAAAATAAAGTTTTATCAGCTCAACGCGCAAGATAGCATAAAATAATTTTGTACGATAATGACCTAGATATAATAGGCTATTGTATGGAATTCAAAAATGTAATCATAAATAAAATTTTGTAATCAATAAAAATGTGAATGTTTTAATGAGTGCCCATAGTTAAATGGAATAATTTAAAATTAATTTTGGGAAGCTAACAGTCTATGGATATTTTATCTGGTAGCATGGCACCCAAGGGTAATTTCACTAAACGGAGTTACTTCTAAAATAAATTTTGTCACCAGGCTAAATTTTTGTATGTAATTTGTTTTTTTTTCAACATGTATAAATTTTCTTAGACCAAATAATGAGACATGAACCAGATCAATAATTATAATGTAAATATATATGTATGTTAATCTTAAATAAGAAGGAATGAAATAAGTATACCCGGATCTAGCGAATGTTAATATATATAAATAAAATTGCGTGCATTTAAAAATATATATGTTAGTGAAATAATTTGACAGGTAGCATTTAAGAAATTTTCTTTATATACGGGCAGTAAAATATATGTATGTTAGCAGTAGATTTAAACATGAAATTTTAGCAGTAGTAAAAGGGAAGTAGTTGGGGTTTTAGTGTTAAACATAAAAGCAGTGATTAGGCCAAAAGAACCAAGCGGTAGATAGCCGATTAGCCATTGATAAAATTGTAATTAAATGTAAAAATAATCACAGAGTTAAACAAGAAATAAATATAATAACAATAGTACTTTAACTATATTAGATTTAGCGGGAGTTCAACCATAAAAATTTAACATCAAAAAACTACTGCGTAATAAATAGAAAGATTTCACGCTGTATGTTTATAATTTAAACTCAGTGAATTAAGTGTGATGATATTTAAGATTCATGTTTTCATATATAAGTACTTTGGACTGGCTTGGATATATAGAAAGACAAGTAAAGAAGAGAGTGGGAACCACTCTTTTCTTGTTAAATTCTCTGTCCCAGTGCTTAAGATCTGAATGGCTGTTGGTAGTCATAAGCGCTTGAGAAATTTGCACTCTTTCAGTTTAATTTCAAAACATAGTTTAAAAGTTTTTTTAATCAGTGCTGTTTATTTGATATTAATTAATAAAATAGAGGTAACAACAAGTCTAAAATTGCTGTACATTGTGTTTAAAAAGTACACCAATTCGTTTAAAAAAAGGATAAAATAATTTTAAAAAAATAAAAAAAAGTCATCATCATCGATCACAATAATTATCCAAGGCCATGGAAAACTTGGAGGATGATGAGATCCATTTCAAAAATATTATAGAGTTGTGTAAGTAAGGTGAAGAAAGAGCGAAAAGATGGGAAGAAGAAACCCAGAGGAGAGATGAGGAATGGAAAGAGTTGTTCAGACACATCCTTGAAGGGGAAAATATGACAAAGAAACTCCTGAACCAGAAAGTAGAGACCAATGATTCAATAAATGATGATATAGGCCAGAGTACCAACACTGGCATCCTCAAAACTGACAAACATTACACAAAGAACAATCAAAAGATCATTGAACCAAGAAAAGAGAAAACAGACCTGAACTTGGTAGGATCATTGACAGACGAACCCCTGAACCAGAAAATAGAGACCAATGATTCAACAAAGAAAACTGATACACCAGACCTGAGACCTCAAACTCAGCTAACCAATCTTGTCAACATTAAGATATTTTATGAAGTCCAAAAATGTTCACAAATTTATTTAGCAAGAATAGCTCCAGCAAATGATGTATGGAACTTGGGACATCAAGCCCAGATAGCCAAGCTTACCCCCAATATAAAAACACTTCAAGAAAGTAAGAAAAATATCCCACCTTATGTAGCAAGAATAGGTCAACCGGATGAAGTAAAGAAAATAGTAAAAACAATGATGGCACTGGATTTCAGCCCATGGGCCAAGGAGCCACCAGATAAGACAAATAATTCTGACAACCTAAGGCTACAGTTAATGACCAGCAGTTTGAAACCCCTTGTATATCAACTACCAGACAATATAAAGAGGCCTGATAACCTGAGACTGCATCCATAAAATTATAAAAGCAGTTATCACCCACCAGACCCACGATTATAATAGGTTTTAATATAAAAAAGAAGAAAAAATGGACATGTTCACAGGATAAATGAAAAGGGAGATCAGATTTCAAACCAATGTTAAATAAACAATTGTTGAAGGGGGAGATAATAGAAAATATTTGCTAGATGGTAGATTACCTTTTTAATATGATCTGGGTATATAATTCAGTTTTGTTCCATCATTATATTTATATACTGTATGTTATATGGGTTATCTTGTAAAACTTTTTTTTATGCAGGCTTCATAGGTGGACACCTGTTGTAAGATCTTTTTTTTTCACAATTTTTTTTGTTCCATCACTGAGGAAATGTGAAACAGTAAGATCTGCTTTGCAGATCTTCGTTTCACCTTTTCTCACCTATTTCCTACCCTCATACCTTAATTTGAACCCCAATGTATCGTAGTGTGTCTGCAATGCACTTATATGCTGAAAATCCTGCCCCATTTTAAATGATGAGTACAATGCTCATGTTATATATAATTATATAACTCATGCCTAAATCAATAAAATGTTATGGATTGTGTGTATGTTCACAAAATTTAGATTTATTTAAAGAGTAGGTTATATAGGTCGTAATTGCACACACACTGTGATATGTATTTTAAAACTTATGTTAAGATTATAAATTGTTAGTTAAAATTATTTTGTTTGAATCTATTTACAAAAATACATTACAGTTGTAATATTTGTTTTGATTTAAAATAAAATTCATTTTCGTTTCATAAATAGATTCAAATATTGAAATTTAAAAAGTAAAATAATTTTCTTTTAGATTTAATAAAAGTTACGCCATATATTTTCTGTAAAAATAAATAAGGGCTGGTAGGAACAATAGTTTTAATTATTATCTAAAAATACAGCAGATGTCCTCTTAAGGTTTTCTTTCAATTAGTAAAGGTTTGCTTAATTAAATCAAATTTGTAATTCAAATGTCGACAAGGAAATTAACAATAGAAATTAATTAAAATTTTGTTGAATTCCTTTAGAAATTCGGATAGGATTGATTACCACTGATAAGTAAGCAAAGTTTGGAATATTTTTGTAACACTCCAGGGCAGTTGTTTTGTTCAATTCCACTATATAAGGAGGGTTTTCTTTTGTTTTAAAAGATTCTAGAGAAATTATTCTCATAAAAAGATTCTAGTGATATTTCAGCAAATGTTTCTAATAATATTCCAGAAAATTTTCTAGTGATTCTAATATCATTCTACAATTATTCTAGCAAGATTCCTAGCATTATTTCTTCGAGCAAGATTTCTAAAATAATATTGTCCTGAGAATTTTCCAGCCATGTGCCTGCGAACTTAAATTTGAAGCTGAGTTTTCATCTTCAAATTAATTTACTGTGTCTACAGTCTCACCTATGAACCACCCAACCTTCAAAATTGCTAACCATGGTATGATGTAATACAGCCGGCAAAAGGCTATTTTCTTCTCAGAACCCTGAAACTGCTGCCAAAATATGAAAAATCCCAGATTTTGCTGCTGAACTGTATAAAACCTGTCAACCATCAATCTACCTGCAAATGCTTCTCCATAGGTAACCCAACATTAACCCAAAAGCTCTTGTGATTCCTATAACTAACATGCTATAGCTAATTAAATTGTTTTTCCATTTTACTAGACTTATTATGTATTCTTTTAAAATGTTTTAATAATCAATAATTTTGCTCTCTATCCATGAGTTAATATTTTATATTTACTAATCTTTCTTTTGTTTTATTATGATAGTGTGTCAGAATAGTCTTTGACTGAGTGAATTATTCCCTTGTTGAAAGCAAGATGCTGTTATTAAGGCATCTTAAATTTATAAAAATCCCCATTTTTATTATCTCAGAATCACTCATTCGAGGGGTATTCTAATCTTCGTTAATATGTATAATAATTAAATAGTTTAAAATCTACATTTCATCGATTTTAACCTAATATGAGAGTATGTGTGAGGTCAATGATTAAATGTGTCCCAAATGCATGATTGTTTAAATAAATCAATGCTTTCTTTTCAAACCCGCAAGCATGAATTTTCCTATTTTAAAATATTCTACTTTAATTTCAAAGTTTATAATTGACATCGAGAATGGGCGGACCCTTTTAAATAAATTTCTGGGGAATTGATTGGACATTTCCTCAATCTAAATGAATCCATTTTGTATGCTTTTATATAATGTTAGTCGAGTATTGCTGATAAATGAATTGGTTGTTGAGACCGTTTTGTTTCTTTCCAAGGATTTTAAACAGCCAAGTCCGTTCCCTTTTCACTTTCTGTGGTTCCCAGGCAGAGTCTGTACTCGAATGTCACACCTGGGAATTAGACGCAGCCATCACACAGCCGCTAGGTTTTGGATGAGTCCAGACTTCAACTGTCCATGACAACACATTCCTATGGGTCAGCGGTGAGATGTCCTCCGTAATCATTTCAAATATTCAACATTATTTTATTTATCTATTTTACAAAGCATCCATGATTTAAAGGTATCACAACCTTCATCCTTTAATAAATTTATTATTAGCAATACTGACCTCCCAAGATAACTTTAATTATAATTATAAATAAGGCCTTGATCACATCCCTACTTTATCACTTAGTAAGCTTTGGTCCATGCTATTCTCGAAATCAATAAATATTCTATAAACCTTAATATTCAAATGTTTTATTAAACTTTTGTAATTACTCAAAGCACCTCGCACATGTTCCCATCTCTTTTAAGCACATTATCATAATACTATTCACCCGAGGGATAAAATATATTTTTAACAACCTTTTTTGTAATTTAATGGAATGTAATGCTAACAATTATTTAGTAAGCATTCCTGTCTCATATAAGCAGACAGTGACATTATATATATGTATATATTTCTGTCTAAATAAATCTTTTAAATCTTTTAAAAACTAATTTTTATTTTTTATTTTATTGATCCCTATCACTGTCTCGGTCTATATATCTATTTTATACATTTCTTTTGCACCATCCATAGACATTAATTAGTAACCCAAACTTATCTTAGTATAGAATCTCTTTGTTTCTCCCTGACCACCAGGCACCAGTAAAAGATTATACTAGTAGTAGCATTAGGTGTGTTATCATGTAGGTGGTGCTGTAAAAATTGGACTTTAGATTTGAACTTAGTATATCTAGAAGGTAACCTCTTGTAGAATGTTCAGTTTCATGTTTGGGGTTTGAATTCTGCAGTGTGTTAGCGAGATAGATGATTCTGACTGTTACAATACAAAAGAAGACATCTAATAGCAAGAAAAATACTAAAGACATCTAATACCAAGAATAATACTAAAGAAGACATCCCTTTGGTAGACATAGCAAGAATAATACTAAAGAAGACATCTAATAACAAGATTGTGGTAGACATAGCAAGAATAATACTAAAGAAAACATCAAAGAGCAAGAATAATACTAAAGAAGACATCTAAGAGCAAGAATAATACTAAAGAAGAGATTTAATAGCAAGAATAATACTAAAAAAGACATCTAATAGCAAGAATAATACTTAAGAAGATATCTAATAACAAGAATAATACTAAAAAGACATCTATTTGTGAGAATAATACTAAAGATTCTGGTACACATAGCAAGAATAATACTAAAGAAGACATCTAATAGCAAGAGTAATACTAAAGAAGATATCTATTAGCAAGAATAATACTAAAGAAGACATCTAATAGTGACAATAATACTAAATAAAACATCCGGTAAACACAGCAAGAATAATACTAAAGAAGCCGTGTCATAGGGAAAAAAATATCAGACGGTGTAATGTTTGTCGTTCCTTGGGAAAACAAAATTACATGTGCCAAAAAAATACATAAATTAATAGTAATTTACTAAAATTATTGTATATTCAAATTGACTACAAAATAATTGCAGAAAAATTTAGAAAAATATTTGTAATTTTAAAATTAAACAGACAATAAAAAACACTCTTCCCGATTTAGTGTGAATCTGTCATACAGTGGAAATGGCAGACATAAAAAACATCTTAATTAAAAGGTATTATATAAAATTATGAAATTAAAAGTGTAGTATTTTTTTAATGAAAATAAGGATACTTATGAGATAAATTGAAAAGGAAAACAACCAACCAAAAGAAGCAAAATAAAAAATAACCTAAAAGGTAGTACATAAAATTATGAAATTTTTTTTATCACTACAAAATAAAAAATAATCTATAATGGTGACATATAAAAACATTGTAAAAGCTACTATATTTACTTATTAAGAAACAAAATGAAAATTACTTACAAATAATGGTGTGGAAAATTACTATATCATCATCCAATTGACAGTTAAAAATTCACTCTATATTGTAATATAATGTGCATATTAAATATGAAAGATATAAAAATATTCTCAGTGTGATAAAAAAAATCTATGTGCTTATGCCGATATCAAAACTGCAAAAGACAGAGAAATTACAAAATTTTGCATAGGTCTCTTGACTTTTTAAATCTCATGGGTCATCACAATCAAAAAATCACCATTTCCATGGTTTAATCATTCCAGTGTCTTTATTGCCATGACATCATTTATCTAATCTTTGATGAAATCTTACCGGAAGAAAACATTTTAAGCGTAATACATCATAGCTTATAAAGTACTAAACTACCAATTTTTGTTTTATCTATGCAGTATGTGTGCAGATATGTGTTCTATTAAAACATGTAAGCACAAATTTATAATGTTATACTTTGTGATTTCTATATTATAATTAATATTAAATATCTTTTAAGTGAAAACATATATGTTTGTTGATTTTTTTATTTTGGGTTTTATGAGAAGATAGATAGATTTGTGTTAGTGTAAAAGTTAGGTAATTTTTATTAAGCATGTATTTGCATATTTCTGTACCTCATATATTTTTCACAGTTGATAACCACCTGCTCTGAGTGAGCTAGTTAGTGGTAGATTTTTTTATTTATCCAGTATTGATACTTAATCTCTTCCAGCATAATTATTATTTATATATAAGATTGGTGCTTGGAGTCAAAGTGACATTCATAAATATGCTGGGCAAGAAATAGAAGTAAATTTTTTGAATTACTTTCAAATAAACATTGAATTAGTGCAATACATAAATAAATTGCATTTTTATTATTAATTAATTTAGTTATATTACTTTGAACATGGTGGCCTGTCCGAGTTTCACTGAAACCCGATTAATTGTCTTAGAGAAATACATTTATGATACAGAATTTTTTTTACAAACTATTACATTATAATTACATATATATCATCATCATCATCAATCATTATCAATCCATTGCAGGATGAAGATCTCTCCATGTTCAATCCATCTCTGCTCTTTAGCTTTTCTTCACATCACCTCTGCACACTTTCTTATTTCAGTCATCCATCTCACATGTGATCTCTATCTGGGTCTTTTACAATCTTTTGGAATCCAGTTTAAAATTTTTTATTGTGCATATATTATCATCTCTTCTAGCAATATTTCCAGCCCAACTCCACTTCAGTCTTTTAATTTTTTCAATGAGGTCAGTAACACCTGTTTGTTCTCCTACCCATATATTGCAATTTCAATCTCCTTTTTACTCCGAACATACATCTCTAGTGGTCTGAAGTCTCTATATTGCTCTTCTATTAAGTGTCCAAGTCTCAGATCCATAAGTAAGAACTGGTAAAACACATTTATTAAAAACCTTCCTTTTCAAACACATAGGCATATTTCCTTTTAGTATCAAGTTATTTCTACCAAAAGCACACCAAGTTTAATTCTATGATTAATTTTATCCATTATGTTTCCAGCTGTATGGTTATATATATATTGAACTGACTACCTTCTCAACCTATCTTAAAATAATAATAATAACTAATAATAATGGCTACAGATAATAATCTCATAACTTTACTCTACCTTCCTTCTTATCATTTACTCTTCGAAGGTGCTTGGTCCTCAGGTAGAGTGTAAAATATCATTAGCAGCAATCTACCAATAATATAAACACTTTGCTACTACATAAATACTAACCAAACAAATACTTTATTTGTTTTAAAGAAAAAATCTTTGTGTGCCAGCTAATTACATTGTAATTAACCTGTCTACTTGATCAGCCTATCTAGTACCTGAGATCCAGCTAGCTCAATGGATTTTAACAACCTTTTAAGAGAATAACAACTCTGCCCTAGATAATACTTCTATTTTTAAAAAAATAATGTACTGAATGAGAAAACAATTTACATGTTTACACAACAAATCCTTACTTTTAAAATTATGATTTCCCTATCCTTTTACTTTTAAATTAATTATTTCTTATTTAATGATTAAATTTTTTCCTTTCCACTTTATTAAAATATTACTCTATATAACTGTGTGTGTTAAAACATAAACATAAATATTTTAAAAGACAATTTAATTATTTCCTTTTAAAAAAAAAAAAACAATCGTTTTGCTTCATAATTTAAATATGCACATTCTGTTCATTTTAAACAAATGTTTTTTTTAATACATTATTATTATAAATAAAATATACTCAATGCATTAACTTAAAATTCACACATTTGTACACACAATGTCTTTAAATATAATTAAACATAGAAGCCAATATTGTTTGTATTTTCCAAATATTATTTTAAAAAGTTTAAAGTTTTATTTAGCACAGTTTATTGTTTATCTTTAAAGGAAATCAAGAATGAAAGCATATTAAAACAAAAGTTACCTAGGATTTATGAATTTGGGAAATGATGTTCGCAGCACAATGTAGATTCTTTAAAATTACTTATGACCGGTTAGCACTAACTTCCAACAAATCTCCTTTGGATCCTGTGATCTTATATAAACTTTTGTGGATTTTTCAGCATACACACATTCCACTACTTTACTTGCTTTATTCGAACATGGTTCCCTCCAAACTAAGAAAGCTCCAGTTCACTGTACAATGCAGTGATTTAACAGTGCATTGTATCGGGAGACATAACAATTTATATAATTGTTATATCTATAGCTTCAAGAAATATTTTTAAAAATGTAATAATAATGAACGAGAATAATAAATGTTGAAATATTTAAACTGTTTAAAAAAAGGAAATTTTTTATTGACTAGAGCGTCTATTGTCTCATGAAATAACTGTCCTTTGCTTCGTTTTGATTGGGCTTCTATTTTTTTTTCTTTAAAACTTTCAAAAAACAAAACGAAATTTCTTTATTATTTTTATTACAAATTAATTAAAATATTATTGGTAGTCACGTATTTACCTTGCTATGACGTCATTTGCCTGAAGGCATACTACTCTAACCACCCGATTTTTAAGACAACGTCACCCAGTGATTTGCTGACACATGTAATCGCAAAAATTTTTTGGCACATCACGTGGTGACGTTACGTCAAAGATCGGTAGATTAGAATAGGATGCCCTCAGGGCAATGTCGTCATAGAAACGAAGAGCTGGGGGTTAAGCATGTGGTACAGGCTCATGAGATCAAAACGGAGAAACAAACACGTGGTACAGAATAATGCCGGCGGCGTCCATCCTGAAAAAAAAAAAATGGTAAAAAAAAAATGGCAAAAAAAGATTAAAAATAATATATACATCATGAATAATTAACTAAAATTGGACGCAAAATATGAAAATGTAAGATAAATATCACTACAAAATTAATAAGTAAAAACTGCGAGTCCACAAATCATGAAAAAAAAAAATAAATAGGACACAAAATAGTGATATGCGGCAAGAAAAGATTAAAAATAATATATACATCATGAATAATTAACTAAAATTGGACGCAAAATATGAAAATGTAAGATAAATATCACTACAAAATTAATAAGTAAAAACTGCGAGTCCACAAATCATGAAAAAAAAAATTAATAAATAGGACACAAAATAGTGATATGCGGCAAAAAAAAAAAAAAAAATAATATATACATCATGAATAATTAACTAAAATTGGACGCAAAATATGAAAATGTAAGATAAATATCACTACAAAATTAATAAGTAAAAACTGCGAGTCCACAAATCATGAAAAAAAAATTAATAAATAGGACACAAAATAGTGATATGCGGCAAAAAAAGATTAAAAATAATATATACATCATGAATAATTATATATAAAGTCAGTGGTGGCTATTGATTTCAAGAAATTAATATTAATTTAATTCGTATAAATCTATTTGCAGATTTTAGAAGTTAGCGCTATTATTTAATTAACCAAAAAAAAAACACATTTCTAAGAAAATAGATTTTTACTTAGTTTTTGAAAATAACACTGTACAATAATTATCAAATTCAGATTTTATTTCCCCAGACTGGCAGGCACCCGCTATACTAAGAATAATAAATTTGTTTTTAAAAACTACTTAGGTTAATTACCCTCTGAAAAATAAGGAGGGTTTTCTTTTATTAAAAGAGATAGCGTAAGCATTTGCGATTCTGGGGGGAAATTATCGACATATAATTTAGTATCTGAAAGTATAAAATATAATAATGAAAATAAAATATTGCCGCATAGACGTGAAATTAAGAACTAATAATTATTTATATATATATTTTTTTTAATAATTTAAAAAAATAATTATTCAGGAGAGGTTTAATGTAGGAGAGATTACAGCTAATTTATATAGAGAGAGAACAAGGTACAATTAACAAAAAGGTAAGAACTTTACAGATTGATTCATAACTAATATTAAATTTTACAAATGAAAGGTTAAGTCATCTTAAAAGTACTATATAAATTTTAAAAATTATCATAAAGCAAAACTGCAAATCTACAAATAACTGCGAGTCTACAAATATTAATTTTCTTTTTTAAAAAACGTATCTTAAAGTGCGAGTCCTGAATTAATAATTCTGCAAGTATTCAAATAATAATTTTGTCGTCTTAAAAAAGCCTATCATAAAGTGAAAACTGCAAGTCTACAAATATTAATTTTCTTTTTTAAAAAAACGTATCTTAAAGTGCGAGTCCTGAATTAATAATTCTGCAAGTATTCAAATGACCATCTTTGTAGGTACGCCTCCACATAGAGTTTCGTCTATTTCCACAATTGTGTTAGGGCCTCCGATTTTCCGCCTTTCATTATGTAACAGCTTCCATGCACATATAAAACGGAGAGCCGTTATGAAGGATATTCTGGAGCCTTCAAACCATGTGCCTTTTCTTATGGGAGTTTTTTTTCAGATGACTTACAATTGTTGAGAAAGTAATGATTTCTTTTTTTAAAATGGTAAAAAAATTGCTGAACTATTAAAACACTGAAAATGAACGTTCTGGAGCCTTCAAACCACGTGCCTTTTCTTATGGGAGTTTTTTTTCAGAAAATCCGGAAAATTAATAAAATATAAAATACATCCACTTAATATCATAGAAGAAATAACATGTAAATTACTTACAATTGTTGAGGAAGTAATGATTTATTAAAAAAGTTTTCTGAAATCACTGAAAATTAAAGCTCTGAAAATGGTATGCAAAAAAAACGCTGCTGCACTCAATAAAACGATGCAACAAATAGGAAAAAATACACTTTTAAATCTCGCGGGTCAAGACAAAAAAAAAATCTCGTAAATTCGGATAATTACAGCGGTATGCCTTCAGGCTTATGATGTAATAGTAATGTAACAAAAAATAAAATTTCTAGAATTAGTCATGTCAGTGTCTTCGTTGCCATGACAACGTTCATGTGTTCTTCCGACGACGCAAATATCGGATAATTACAGTTGTGTGCCTTCAAGCTAATCACGTCATAGCAAGGTAAATATTTCTTTAATAATAAACCCCCTACACTACTCTTTAGTTTTAAATTTATTCTTTCAACTTTTATTTTTTTTTAAAAAACACAGATTTATAAAATATTAGTTAGATAACAATATACCTCAGTACAATATATTGTAACAGTATGTATATACACATGTTGCACAGGTGTGTGTGTATATACGAGTTACATAGTTCATGTGTTTTTATTTATTAAAAAAGATATAAAATTTAAAAAAATATATCCGAATCAATACTTGAAAATATAGAAATTAAAATACAGGGAAATTTAGAGATAAGTTAGAAACTAATAATTATAACTGGTCTTTCTTTTATACAATATTATCTGATAAAGATATTCTTTAAGGAAAAAAGTGTTTTTTAATTTAAAAAAATAAAAGGTTTGTGATTAATTAAAATAGTATGTACAAAAATAATCAGGCTGGGGATTAAAATTCCAGACTGATTAGTTGAACAATTTCTAATCTCTGTAATTAAAATTCGAAACAGAAATGTAAATTATAATTAAATTTTTGGTGAGAAAATGTATTGAAGCTAGAGCAGGGGGGTGGGGTCAGAGTAATATAAAAGGCAAACATTCTCTATTGTTTTAGAGAGAGTTGAGATAGAGTTTTGAATTCAGTGGTTAAATTTTGAGTTCAGCCAGAGTTGTGAAGTTTGAATTAAGTTCATTTTCAAGCCAGATAAGAATGATTGGCTAGAACTCACCGTTGTGTTTGGTCATTTTCTCCACTATTCTCCGTGTGCCATTTAGCAAAATGCCATAACATATTACTCTGATTCGCCTTCTGCTGAAGTTTTGACCCACCCTACTAAATTAAATGAAAATTAGGTAAACCAAGCCACCTGAACAAGGAACTACAAGAAGCTATCTTTCAGTTAAAAATACCAATGCCAAGGACCAAGAAACTAACCAGATCTGAGGACAAAAGAGGTGATTACCCAACTACAAAAGAAATTTAGGAACTATATCTACAATGGAAATTAAAGACTAATAGAATCACTACAAAGACAATGTTGAAATGACAAATAAAGTCCAAAAGCAGCACTATAAATCCTAGGTAAATATTAATATCAGGATAAAACTTTTAAATCTCACTCGTTAAAATGAGCATGCAAAATTTATTAAGTATGTAATATTTCTTATGTGTTTACATTTTAATTATATCTTATGCTTGCATTTATAATGATTATCATTGTTTTTTTTTAAATAAATTTAGTTTAAAATTATTAATGTCGTTTTTTCCATCTTTCTCTCTCTCTCCATTCATGATCAAATGTGCAGCAAGTCTCATGTGAAGAGCTAGCCATGGGTCAAGCACTTGAAACATGTTATTGACATCTCATGGGTTCAAATCTCAGTATTGGATGCACCCTGGGCTTTAAACCCATTATAAATTCCCCATGGGATGTTTCACGTTTCACGCAGCCAGAAAGCTACTTCGGTCTGGAGAAATGACTGTCGGTTTAATATTTTATTAAATTGCAGTCTGACCGAGGGTAGGATTGATATATAAGTATTAATCCTATTTACTTTCCTGCTTGAGTAATGGGTTTTTAAAAAGATATTTTGCAAAATAATATGATTTCATAAAATTAAAATAAATAATTAGAAAGTTTTTAAAATTACAAGTTTGAGTTGTAAAGTTGAAAAAAGTCTTAAAAGGTGTAATGAAGCAGTTTTAATTCCTGTTAATATATATATATTCTAACCTATCTAAAGAAATTAATCTATTTGTTTATATCTAGAAATTTATTTTATTTCTTTTATTGATATAATTACCAGTATTAATTAGTTATTATTATTATTTCCAACCCAATATCTAACCAGTTAGTTAGTTGGTTTATCCGCACTTGTGCCACTAATTTTTATCTGGTTGGTTGCTATGGCAACCAAAATAAAAAAGCAACATATCTATTAATTTTCCAATATGATCTAAAATACTTTTTATATAATACAATTGTACATACAATTCTCTTAAGCTATGCCACGATTGTAATAATAACAATAATTGATCACTCTTTAATTTAAGAGCACTTATAATAATGACACTAATCTCAGGGTTCTCTGTTATATTTAAGAAAATTGCTCGGCAGTATTGTGTTGTCGCATATGACTGACATTCTGGTCGGCTATAGGAAACATTTACCTTATTTAAATTCCAGGTATCTTCATCAGCATATCAACTATTATAATATTTAAAGAGATGATAACCATATTCAATAACAACGCATAATTTTGAATAATACAGCCCTTTTTATCCAGAATCTCAGTCGGAAAGATGAAAAGACAAGGGTGCTTTTGTGTCCTTCCATCATCCATGACAACACAATAATTTAACTAAGATTTATTACTTAGACACTTCACTTAAATGTGTACAGAACAATGTGCAACCAAAGCTAGTAGTTTGGGAATAAAGTCATTTTTACACACACATAAAATAAAATGTCTTGGTCTGAAGTTTTCAATCCCATAAATAATTCTTATTAAACTAAAATATAATGAAATATTCCAATCTGCTTAAATTTATCTGTCTGGTGTATTGAGTTTTAGGAGTTTAATGATTTCGGACTCAAGGAAAGTATTGCAAGTATTATGCAAATACACTTATTTAGCACACAAGAAAAATGACTCTAAACATTGTGTAACAAGACTATAATTTATTATTAAAGTTTAACAAGATTATAATTTATTATTACAGTTTAACAGGACTATACTTTATTCTTAAAACACTAAACAAACATATATAATTGATTCGATCCCATATGGATAAAACAACATGTAACTAACATTAATTTGTCTATACTTTTAGACCTGGATTAGAACTACTACTTCATCTTTTTACAATTATGCAAATTGAATAAAAAAAAATACATATTATTATCGATACATCAACTCATCCGTTTAGTGTATCTTATATGAGCTTCTACTTAACTTTATTAACTAAATATTAGTTTTGGAATAAAAACAATCTGATTATATGCAGTATGTAAAACAATTTTTATGATAATATATTTAATTAAACGATGGTTTGTATTTAGATAACTTATTATAATTTATGGGCTATTTATCAAAAGTTACACTTACTATTTTTATATTTAACTTAATACCACTTAAGTTGTGATACACACTTTATTCATAAGGATAATCTACATTATTAGTGTTACTTACTCATTAACCAGAATTAAACATTGTATTTCAATCCTCCATTGGCAAATAAGCGTTTCTAAATCACGCAATTTTAAACCTACTCTCTCCATTGACTTACATGTGAATTACTAGCAATATTCCACTGCACATAGTACTAGCACACTATTTATACTTAAATGGATCTTGAGGAATTAACACCTCCAATATACCCGTTATCTTGCCCTAACTTTCTAAACAAAACACAATAATCAACACCTTCCATGGTGGAATTAACTCTATTTTCTCATCAGGAATATGGAATAACACCGAAGGTCAGTAGAGTTAACTATCTTACATTAAAATATTTTGGTGGTTTCTTGCCTTTTTACTTGGGCATAATACGAACACACACCAAATATAATCCTCTCCTGGGATTTAAACGAATGAAGTATACTACATGCGAGATAAATTCTTGATCGTCCTAACTATGAGAAGCGATCACTTGGGCTATAAAACATGCCCAAATACTAGATTTAACTATTCCCCTCATGGAAAACAAAGCTTTTGGGGAAATCATTTTCATCCCACAAAATAAACATATTATAAAGATTACCTATGCTGATATTAAGCATATACTGATGCTTTATCTGGGCAAGACAAGCAAATACACTAATTATACTAAAATTATGTTACGGGGTATACTTAGATCAACATCTGAAATCAATGGATATCACAGAATAAAAGTATAATAATTTTCATTTTACCAAAGGAACATTCAACAAGTAATTGGTAGCATATTATCTTGAACTAAATAAAGTGAATGTGTTAATAAAGAATAATTGGGAATAAGTTCCTCAATTAATACAGTATAAATTCGTTTCAAGCTTTAGACAAGAAATATCTTGTATAGCTATTCTTTTTAATTACTTCTGATAATTTTTTTTATATTTATTTTACCCATTAAATATCTAAATATTTTTCTTTTACGCATCTAACATATAAAATTTATACCCATAATTGCATATAATAGTTAAAACACATTTTATAAAAAAAATTTCTATGTCAAATATAAATTTAACCTAGAATAATTACATGAAAACATACCTTTATGATTACAAGGTCATTTAAATATTACTTGACTATTCAGCCTTTAACCTGTTGATATAAAAAAAAATACACATAATTTTACAAATTAGTAAAAAAAATCATTACTTAACAAGTGCTTATTATCTCACTAGAAAAATGTTTTCCGTTGGCAATTTATGCAGATGAAGAACTTGATCCAGTTGTAGTTCACGAAGCAAATTTAAAATAAGAAACACATTTTATTATTTCATTTATATAAAAGTTGCCTCCATTCTGGTGCACTTAATAAATTAGGCAAAGAAAAACATAGCAGCGTTGGATGTTAACTCTTCCTTGAATTAAACTGCTATAATTTTGGGATCCAAGAAAACAATACATATTATAACGTAGATGAATATTTTATTCTAAACGATAACACACACAATTCTTTTCCTTTTCTATTATTGATGATACGTACCATTTTTAGCTAGCTGGCTTATGAATAAAAAAAATAATGCGCGAATTTTCCAAGATACTATTATTATAATGACTGCAACTGACTTACGTGGATATGGAGTTTTAATGACTCCAATTGATGTATAATATAACACATTATATTATGGTTATAATTAAGTCACTAATGTTTTTAGTTTTTGTTCCTACTCTGGGAATTGTAATTTTTCTTTAATAGGGAATTCTCCGTAAAATGCACACGTACAAATTTTCCGATATTTGCCTTGAGAAAATTTATATATATATTTTTTTTAAAAAATATACAAGTGCATAAGTAAATATCATTTATCATTAATATTATTTCTAGATAATTTTCAGTGAATAAAACATATTTTAACGTGGGGAACTTACATTATTTTCAAAGGCAGACAATTTCTTTTAGAAAGAGCGCAAAATTTTTCTAGTTAACTTTCCTTGGCTTTTATAATATGTCTTTCAATTATAATTTTTCTTTTATACCATGAAAAGATCATTAAATAAGGTAAAGTTAACAAATAATTGATTATTTCCTGGAAATTACTTATATTACTTAATTTAAATATAATGACATTTTCCGTGATTGCTGTAGTTAATATGGTCATTTTGAACTAGCACAAGATAGTATATTTTTGCGTATAAAAAGCTTTAAATAGGTCGATAGCAAAAGAGATCAGGATGTCCCACCAAAAAGGATTAGCCACACATGATATTATTAAAATTTTACTTGACTTATATTTATTTCTGCAATTAAAAATGAAAAAAAATTTGTTACCGAATTTCAGCACGGCTTCTTCCTTGAAAAACTAATGTCAGACAATCTTTCTTCAAAAAAAAAAAAATTGGCGGTCTTGTTTTAGCGACCTCTTACAGAAAAATAATCATTTAATTATACCATAAATAAAAGAAAGAAAAAAAACCCATTACAATCATATAGTTTTCGTATTATTTAACCGGATTACAAAGTAATTTGACAATATAAAAAAAATTAATAAATACATTTAATTAATAATTAGTGATGTATATTTCTTTTAAATATGATTTTCTACAAAAATAAATTATCAGAAGTCATTGTGCTTTATGATAAGACACTCATCCATTCTCCCTCTCTATCTATCCAAAATCCATTACTGTTTATGATATGTGCTTTTATACTATATTAAATTGCTCTTATTGTTAATATTTTAATTAAATTATTCATGCTCTTCTTCAAAATGACATTGAATTACTAAATTTATTAGTTATTTGCTTAAAACACGTTAAAGTGAGTAAATAGCATATTTTATTAACCACTTAATATTATTATTATTTTACTTTTTTATTTTCTAAAAAAAGATAGCATTGTTTTCCTGTGAAAATAATGCCAAATAAACCAAGTGTCAATAACACTAGGTTACAATATATATATATATGATATGGAAAAAGGTACATTGGGCACCATTGTGATGTGATGCATTGTGTCTTCTTCTATGGAGTCAGAATTCTCTCAGTCACTTTACCTTCCCTTTCCGTTCCCCACACTAAGTTTTCCCACAATCAGTTCCATCCCATTTCCACAACATAATCTTTGTCAACTCCATGGCCTTCATATCTAAATCCCCTTACATTTTCTCAAATCCAGCATAAAAACCAATAACTCTGTATAATCATTGATATTTCTTTCTCCATAACTTCATTATATTTACCCTTTCTGCTTTCAATCATTTATATTCAATCAACAGATGCCTAATATTTTCTATGCATTCTTTACACAATTTGCAGACCGAATCACCCATATTTTTCCATTTACATGTATATATATTCTCTTGTTGCTAAAGATCCTGCTCAAGCCTTAAACAATAAACTATTTTCCTCACTATTATCGTAAATTAATTCGCACCCAATGTTCCATTTACTTCTATATCTATTTAAACTTTTTATTCTCCATACTAGTTCTCCATCTCCCTATCCTTTATTAATACATCTAATTGTAATGAAACATGCCTTTTTCCATATCACATATATATATAACCATTTGTATATATGTGTAATTATAATGTAATCATTTGTAAAAATAATTCTGTATCCTGAATATATTTCTCTAAGGTGAAACACGGACATCTGACCACCATGATCAAAGTAATACAACTAAATTAATTAATAGTAAAAATGCAATTTATTTACGTATTGCACTAATTCAATATTTATTTGAAATCAATTCCAAAAATTTACTTCTATTCCTCACCCAACATATTTATGGACGTCACTTTCTGACTCCAAGTGCCAATCATATATACAAATAAGAATTATGCTGGAAAAGATGAAGTATCAATATTTGATGATGAATGAATAAAAAAAACCTACCATTAGCTAACTCACTCATGGCAGGTGGTTATCAACTGTGGGACATATATATGAGATACAGAAATATGCAAATATATGCTTAATCAAATTACCTAACTTTAACACTAACACAAATCTATCTCTCTATCTTCTCATAAAATCTGAAATAAGAAAATCAAGAAACATATATATTTTCACTTAAAAGATATTTAATATTAATTGTAATATAGAAATCACAGAGTATAATATTAAATATATTAAGTTTATTAAGGGTAAGCAGATGATATAATAATAATGTGAAAGGCTAAAACCTTTAACAGAAGTGCCTTAAAAATGTTTATGTGACAGCCAATCATTTGTAAGGTACTTCTGTTAAAGGTTTTAGAGTATAATATTATAAATTTGTGCTCACATAATTTAAAAGAACACATACATGCACACATACTGCATAGATGAAGCAAACATCAAATAGAAAAAAAGATAATGTAATGCAACATCAAGTTCATTCAAGCATAAAATAGTATTTTGTGATGCCAAAGAGAATTGTTTAGATTTTAAATAATGGTGCATCTGCATGCATTATCATAAAAGATGCACTAATGTTTAAGAAATAAATATGTGAGAAAATGTTCATATTACCTGAATTTTTCCTGGGGACAATGAAAAGTACATAAGAGTAATTACACTTGTTTGCTCAACTCTATGGATATATAGATAGATAATTTTTCATGGGTTTAATTTAATTGATTCCTTAATTTAGTAGTAAAGTTTTTTGAAAACAAGTTTAATTCAAAGATTTGAGTCACTTTCTTCCAAGGTAGGCATCTGTTTTATACCATAGCATCTGATGTATCTTTGCAGGGTGGATCACAGAGCCCAGCATACTAAAGTTCTTACCCCAGCATGTTCATTGCTGAGGATTATACTTGCTGATTCCCATAAGTTTTAAATCCCCAATGTAGAAACTAAATAACTCGACTGTGGACATATATAATAATGATTTCTCTTTTTTTAAAATGACCTCTACAAAAGCTGTAGATGGAATTTTTTTAATTAATTTCAATTTTTCTTTTTATATTCTTTTTTTTTTCTAGAAGCTTCTGTCTTCACAAGTTTCCATTTTATTTTCTCACTTTTAAAAACCATGTGTTATTTTAGATCTGTATTTTCTTTATTAAAAGCAAAAGCTTTTAGTACCTTTTTTCTTTATTGAAGTCAAGGAAATTCCATCAAACATCTACAATTTATTTTTGACCAGTCTTTCTCTGTTTTTCCCTTAGCATTTTTTTTTTCACATAACAATCTGTGCAATTTCACTATATTGAAGTGGAAAATATATTACACATATTTTGCTTCACTGTCTGGTGATTCAAAACCCTAAATCAGAGGTTTAAACCCAACTATATAGGTGTTAAATCACTAGAGAGTGAAAAGACACACATACAAGTTTTAAAACCTTCCTTTATTTTTGTACTTTCATAAGTTAAACATTTTTATTATAAAATAATATTTAATAATTTTAAATCCGAAATATTTAAATTTCTATTCCCTTTAAATAATCATGTATGTGTGTTCAAGATTGCAAAAATATATTATTGATAAAAATATATTTTTCATTATTAAATATTATGTATATTTATTTTACAGTTCGCATATTTTATTTATGATGCAATACCAAAGAAAGTTCTAGAGGGTAATTAAAATAACTCTGAAACATATAAATAAAAAAATATTTTAGATTTAATTTAAAGAGGGTAATTAATAAATTAAAATCCCTTAGCAAACAAAATGTTAATGAAAATTATATCTTTTAAATCTATTTCTATTCTCGAAATAGATTAAAACAATACTCTCTAGAACTTGTTGCACTATCATTGAAAATAAACAATAAGTGCATTCAGGCCACTTAATGGACATCCGGGCCTTGTCAAGTGGAAAGAGAGAATATTTGAGAAGGTCTTTCTGAAGTATAAATAGACCCGAAATTTTAAGCTATCTCTTAGTGCGCCATTTTACCAAGTGTTGCAGAATAAACCCACATCAATTTAAATTTTGAAATATAAATCCAGAGTAGAGGGACTATATTTGCTTCCCCTTTCTTCTCAAAAATCATTTCCATACTGCTATGCTAATCTCCCATCTCCACTTATGGATTGCCTAATTTAAATGATGTAATAACCATCTCAAGATGCCAGCCATTATTTTTTAAAACTTTGCCTTGCTAACCGTGATTTCATCATTTATAATTTTACACTTTCCAATCCGTACAAACATCAAGACATCAGGAAATGGAAGGTAAATCCTAATCATGAACTTTTTCAAAACTTTCATTTTAAAATCTAAATTATTTGTAATATAACTCTTTTATTTAAACATGACATTGTAATGCTAATTGTAACCATTCTATAATGTAATGACTTTCTCTTTCTGTTATAAAAATCGAATGCACGATTCTAAAACTTATATTTTTTGTAATGCATTTCTTTAATAGGTTTCACAATTTTTATTTTTAATATTTTAAATGTGGCAAACTTTTATTTTTATTATTATAAATTTCGTATGATTTAATTTAATATGCTAATAGTTCAATCGAGCGAACCGATGCTAAATTTTCTTATATTAGATATCTTTGATATTATGGAATGTTAAATCGTAAATGTAAGCTTTCTTACCTAACTAAAAGTTTGCTCGATTGAGTAATATTTTTAAGTTATTCTATTTTTGCTTAGTGGCAGATTATTTGCTGCTACATTTTACTATGTCACTTTATTACCATGTTTATGCTATTGATTCTATTTTCAAATTATATTTTAAAGTTAACTTAATGACCTACCTTTGCTGTTTTTTTTATTATATGGTCAATCATTTGCCCATCATGCCATCTAGCATGATAATTATTTATGGAATTAATTACTGGTTAGTGTATTAATATTTGTTTAATGAAGGAAACAATATTCCTTCTTTTATTTAGGACATCCTAACTAATATTAAAGGTCATTTGCATACCTTTCAAGAGGAATCAAATTATTTCATATCATTACACTATATTCTATTAAATTACAAGGATCTTAATCCACATATCAGCATTATTAAGAACCTGATTTATTTTTATTATTAGCATTGCTTGGCTTACATAACGTTGGCTAGTGGAAAAAAGATGAGAAGTGAAAGTTATCAAATATAGCTAGAAGTAACTTTGACCCCAGAACCTATAGTACATCCATTTATAATTATGTCTGGAGTTATACAGGACATGATTTTGGGATCTGATTTTCTTGTTCAGTATAATGGCATCATCAGTTATGCAGATAAAATGTGCACACTGCTGGGAAAACCTATCCCATTTTATAATGAAGAGAAAGAACCAGATGGATGTTTGATACACCCTGGTGATGATGCAAGTATTAGTGTTGAGGTCAAGAAATCTGCAATTATACAATGTGAGAAATACATTCATCTAAGAAGGATTATAGAGAAAAATAATGAAACTGGGAGAAGTATTGATGAAATAAATATTACTAAATGTCAATAATAACTCAGTGGCGTGGTTAAAAGATGTTAGAGAAGTTGAAGATGATACATCAGACTGAAAAGATATTTTTGAGGAAGAAATATTAGAGTGTGAAGATCAAAGTGAATCAGAGGTAGTAAACAAATCAGGAAAAGCATAACATGAGATCATAGAAAGGAATAGACTGAATAGGAAAAATGACCAATAGTTATGTTTTAAAAAAAAGCAACTGGATAGGAACAACCATTCCATAGTACAAATAGTTTCATAAGAAAATATGTGTATATAGTTCATGACTGAAAACAAAATAAATTATGTTTATTTGATGACAGGTGATAAACCATGTGTTTTCCTGCTACCTGAAATTACTTGAAGTACAATCTTTTTTTATTTGTTTTTTGTTTTTGTTCCCATAATTAGGGAAATATGAAGCAGAAAATATATTACACATATTTTTGCTTCACTGTCTGGTGATTCAAAACCTTAAATCAGGTTTAAAACCAACAATATATATGTTAAATCACTAGAGAGTGAAAGGATACACATACAAGTTTTAAAACCCTCCTTTGTTTTTGTACTTTCATAAGTTAAACATTTTTATTATAAAAGAATATTTAATAATTTTAAGTTGGAAATATTTAAATTTTCATTCCCTTTAAATAGTCATGTATGTGTGTTCAAGATTGCAAAAATATATTATTGATAAAAATATATTTTTCATTATTAAATATTATGTATATTTATTTTACAGTTTGTGTATTTTATTTTATGATGCAATACCAAAGAAAGTTCTAGAGGGTAATTAAAATAACTCTGAAACATATAAATAAAAAAATATTTTAGATTTAATTTAAAGAGGGTAATTAATAAATTAAAATCCCTTAGCAAACAAAATGTTAATGAAAATTATATCTTTTAAATTTACTTTTATTCTCAAAATAGATTAAAACAATACTCTCTAGAACTTGTTGCATTATCATTGAAAATAAACAATAAGTGCATTCAGGCCACTTAATGGACATTCAGGCCTTGTCAAGCAGAAAGAGAGAATATTCGAGGTCTTTCTAATGTATAAATAGAGCCGAAATTTTAGGCTGTCTCTTAGTGTGCCATTTTACCAAGTGTGGCAGAATAGACCCACGTCAATTTAAATTTTGAAATATGAATCTGGAGTAGAGGGACTAAATCTGCTTCCTCTTTCTTCTCAAAAATCATTTCCATATGGCTATACTAATCTGCCATCTCCACTTATGGACTACCTAATTTAAATGCTGTAATAACTATCTCAAGATGCCACACATTATTTTTCAAAACTTTGCCTTGCTAACCATGATTTCATCATTTATAATTTTACACTTTCCAATCCATATGTACGTCAAGACATCATGAAATGGAAGGTAAATCCTAATCATGCTGCTAATATGAACTCTTTCAAAACTTTCATTTTAAAATCTAAATTATTTGTAATATAACTCTTTTATTTAAGCATGACATTGTAATGCTAATTGTAACCATTCTATAATGTAACGACTTTCTCATTCTGTTATAAAAATCTAATGCATGAATCTAAAACTTTAGTTTTTGTAATTTATTTTTTTAATGGGTTTCACAATTTCTATTTTTAATATTTTAAATGTGGCAAACTTTTATTTTTAATATTATAGATTTCGTATGATTTAATTTAATATGCTAATAGTTCAATCGAGCAAAACGATGCTAAATTTTCTTATATTAGATATCCTCGATATTATGGGATGTTAAATCATAAATGTAAGCTTTCTTACCTAACTAAAAGTTTGCTCGATTGAGTAATATTTTTTAGTTATTCTGTTTGCTAAGTGGCAGATTATTCACTGCTACATTTTACTATGTCACTTTATTACCATGTTTATGCTACTGATTCTATTTTCAAATTATATTTTAAAGTAAACTTAACCACCTACCTTTGCTGGTTTTTTTATTATATGGTCAATCATTTGCCCATCATGACATCTACCAAGGTAATTATTTATGGAATTAATTACTGGTTAACATATTAATATTTGTTTAATGAAGGGAACAATATTCTCTCTTTTATTTATGACATCCTAATATTAAAGGTCATTTGTGTAACTTTCGAGAGGTATCAAATTATTTCATATTATTATGCTAGATTCTATTAAATTACTTGGGCCTTAACCCACATGTCAGCATTATTAAGAACCTGATTTATTTTTATTATTAGCATTGCTTGGCTTACATAATGTTATGAAATTTCCTCGCTTTGCTTTGTCAAACTTAAAACCCGGAGAAACGGGATTTTTTTACTAAATGGCATATCGGGGTTTGAAAGCACTGACTCCAGGATATTGTCAGGTGGTCATTTAGGATCTGCATGGGTTAATACTGGAAAACAGGCAATGATATTCTTATGCAATACCACCTTTTCAAATGCTGACCTGTCACATATACAGGCACATTTTACATTCTTATAAAATTGATAAAGTGTTTGTCCTAAAATGGACTCAATCTTTTCTAGAGTTATTACTTTAGTCAGCACCGCAATTCTTATTTAATATTTTTATATTTGCACATTTTAAATCTGTAAGACGTAATGCCATGAGCTCTAAATCCATCTCATATTTTCATTTATATTATAAATTAGGTAATGTCATTTTAAAGCTTATTTAAGCTACCCACACTCTCATTGAGACAATGTTGAGTGCACTAACAAATAATGCTAAATAAATCTTTTGCAGTTAAAAAAGAATAGAATAAAATACAAATAACTTTTCTGTTTAAACATTTTAAGGTGTAATGACTATTGAAGTGAATAAGGTAAATTATACAATATTTTCGTACATGGTTCAAATGAATAAATTGATGTAACTTATATCTATTTATGTTTTTAATGTCACTCATTTTTAATAAAATAATCATAGCATCCAAGTTATATAATATGGTAAAATTGGTATTTACTGTTGGCATATTAAGCCGCATCTTTTGAATATCTGTACATTTTTTTGAATCATAATATTCAATTGCAGATTTGCGTATTATTTAGTTATTAACTTATGTGTTATTATTATGTAATTCCTTCAATACGCAAATCAACATTCATAATCATGTGAAACCCATAAACTCTATTAGTGTTATATGTAAATAGATTCACAACTGTTTGTTAAAATAAATATATGTTTATTCATTTATATAATTAATATTAATAAATTATTAACTATATAATTATTACTTAAGTCTGCTTCATCCCATGATTTATGCATACACATCAGTAAATAGATTGCATTATATATAGCTTATTTCCATTGATCTTAGACCAATTTCTAGTTTTATTAATGAATTTTATGAAAAATCTAATTATAATCTTGATCTATTTCATTCTGTTGGGGGCTGCGGTTCAAAGCCTAGTAGTATTATAATTCCCTGTAGATCTCTTGTTTCTCAACTGTTGCTCTGAGACGGGTATGAATAAAGTTTCATTTGTTATCATCAGAAATGCTGTTTGTAATGTTATAGGTCTGGAAAATAGCAATAGGGCAGAGTTCATGATTATTCCTGACTTATGTATCTTGCACATGATTGGACTCAAGGTACTTTTGCCTAGATGCTAGCTGTTGTTAGACAAACATACAATTCTGACCAGTACAATATATATATTTTTTATTTAATATTTTTTTATTATAAAATCCAGCAACTTTCATCTTGTAAATAACTTTTCATATTTTATTATTATTCAGTGAGTCTATTTATTTATCCATACAGCAATATACATACATTAGCTTCAAACAAAATACAAGAGTGTTGTGTATAATGGTGAAAATAAAATAACTTTTATAACTATTACTCCAGAAGTAGATACATATATGTATGTTAAAATTGAATTTGTATAAATTAAAATATTTAGAAAGTCAAACTTTGTGTAAATAAAATATTTAGAAAGTAAAACTTTAATATGTAGAATGAAAATAATTAGAACATTGGGATAAACAATAATACAGTAATTGGAAAAGATAAGAAGCTGAGATTAATTAAAAAGAACTGATAAGAAATCAGGTGGGACTATATAAACTGTGTAGGAGAGGAGCATGTGTCTTTTTGCTGGTTTTTTCGATTGAGATCAAAGCTAATAATTGATTTTTGCTGATCAGAACCTACGAGAGAAAAACCCACATTATCGGATCTGCTAGGGTAAATATAACAGATCCTCCTGATCTTTTATTATTTTATATGCCTTTAGGGCTCTATGTAGGGTTAAGTTAAACTGATGTAAATGTTTAATACAATTAACTAAATAAATCTTAGTAATAAGTAATTCTCGTGCTGGTTGTTTATTTGTGAAACTAATCTAAATCATTTTTAGTAATTTATTGTTGAAACAGTAAGATTCGTATTCGAATCTTAAGTTTCACCTTTTTTTTATCGTCTCTCATCCACCACTCTATCCTACCCAAATTTAAACTTTTTTGGTATCGAATTGTGTGTGTAACCATATTAAAAATGTCTAAATATATGTAAAATCCACCATAAACACACACACGTTTCGATAACAAATTTAAAGCAATAGATAAAAATAATGTAATTTGTATTTTTTTTAGTATATAAAAATATATAATTTTAACCATTTATTTTAACTTATAAAGTTCCTTATTTATTGCTTGGTTTAAATTTCATTTAATAATTATTTTAGAAATCTGATTGTAATATTTAATTAAAAGTAAAAATAATCATATGTTCCCTTTTGTATTTGAAATTTTAAAAGTAACGGTCAGGTGAGAGATAATAGATTAATTATAAAAAAAAAAATCCCTAAAATCTAATTGCAAAAATGTAAATGTAAATAATAGAAAGGCAGCTTTCTCAATAATTAAACTTACATAAGAATGCACTGATTATCCTCGGGGCAAATGAGTGGATCCAAACATAAAGTATAACAAAAGTAAAAAGTTAAGATCAAGAAAGGAGGACATTTTGAACTTTCCTATAACTTTTAGTAAAACTTTAGCTGGGCTCTCGATCAGTTGAGAGTCTCCAAGATTTTAAATTAATTTTACCTGCCACAGTATGGTTGAGTAGAAAGTGCCCAGACTATTCTTCTTCCAGAGATGGCCTATCATATGCCGAACCTTCCCATTGCCCTCCATAAAGTCAACCATGAAGATCTGTTGCCTAAAATAATTGGAAAGCTGCTGCTGCTGCTGTTAAATTAAATGAATCATCTAAATGCTGGAAAGAACTGCTACTTCTGAAATCATGAACAATTTGCTACTGAATACTGAATCTGAAAACTTCTCATAAAACAGGTACCTGTATCCAAACTCTAGAGTACTCTATTAATATCATGCTATAGCTCACTCTATATAACTTGTAAACTATAAATTGTAAAATTATCATTTGTAAAAATATAAATTTAATAATCAATTTTTTATGTAAATTTCTCTAATAATCTAGCTTACCTCATTCTATCTTTCTTGGGTATGTATTTCTAAAATTTACATTTTATTATCTAATTATAGCATGCTCATAATTTTCTAAATATAAATTTAATGCTTCATTTATTGTAATGGAGGGGTCTACTACTTATCAAATGGCTGACATATTAGTTATTAATACTCACCCAGCTTACCTATTGTTTTATATTTCATTAAGTTTTTAATTAGTAATTCCGTAAATTGCATTTCTTTGAGAGTCAAAAACGTTCTTTATTAAATGTTGATGATGTAGGGCCAAGTTATAAATATATTAAATCTTAGCAGAATGTCTGTATAATATATGTGTTACATTTTAGAGATGCGATGACCTTTTATAAGCCTTGGATACTCCGGATTCTTTAGGATTTAAATTAATCCATTGTCCTACACAAGCGGACAAATAAATATTCTCATAGGACTTGACAACCAGTCATGCAGCCAGTAAGCAATCTTGGCATGAACCACTTGCTCCTGGTTATGCTTATGTGACACCTTATCTCTTTGGGCCTATGGCAAATGCCAGCCCATTGTTCTAAACTCATTTATGGCTCTGCAGTTTCAATATACTGTCACTTTATATTGCCTTTCTAGATGTACCACATGTTTCCTTTTATTAACTTTATTATTCAATGTATAACTCCATCTCTGCATTAGTGAAATAACTCATTCTCAAATAAATGTCTATCCATAGTAATTAATAAATATATTCATTAATTAAATAAATATATGTATGCCACTATGATTAATCCTATGTTAGACTCTTGCATTGCAAAGGTATAAATCCCCGTAGGCATGCTCTTGAAATATTTGCTCGAGAATTTTAGGTAGCTAGATTACGTCAGCCAAATAAATGTATTTCTCTATAAAATATAACAGTATCGGAAACACCGCTACTGAGATTTAAATATAAAGTATTATTAGTTAAATGATTTCGTATAAAATATGTCTAAATAAATAAATGTATTTCTTTAATATATAACAGTATCGAAAAATCCCGCTACTGAAATTTTAAATCTTACCAAATATTATTAGTTAAATGATTTATTATAAATGTTTTAAATAAATAATTTCAAACTATACATCTGCCGTTACATTTTATTTATTTGATACCCATTCCATATAATATTTCCTCGATTCTGTAAATATAAATGTTTAATATTAGTGTTATTATTGGCTAACTTGAAAATAAATTCTTGATTCTCCTGCATCTCCCTGATCACCATGCCTAAAAAAGTATTTACTAATGTAGCATCAGCTGCATTGTTTTGTAGATTGTATTGTGAAACCAATAAACTATGTTCGAACTCAGTACTATGGGTGGCTTTGCTACCTAAATGATGCTGCAGTTCTGTATGGTGGTCGAATTCTGCACTATGTTAACAAATCACACGTTTCTGACCATTACATTGTATGTGGTTTATCCCTGTTATTTCTCTCATAAAGTTGGCACAGTCGTCAGCCACATATGAACTACGTGCAGAGTGAGAAGATAGATATATAGAGAGAGTTTTTGCAAATTCAGCTGAGAATACTAAAATTGTAAAATGTCATTAGGGCAAAGCAATATTATGGAGTTTGGGATAGAAAACCTGCAGGAATAGCCTTTATATATCATGCAGTTAGAAAAAAATTTTAAGCTAAACAGCATAATGGAAAATGACAAAAAGTGGCAGCTCTATTATGTTTAGCTGAACAAAAAGTTATTGAAAATAAATTGGTAAAGGTCCAGTGATGGACAGAGTACATTTTGAAGAATTAATAAAAAAAATTAATGGACTACTTTAATCCGAGGCCCTCTAAACACATTGCCAGATTAAGCTCTCAGAAATTTTAGGCAGGCCAAAGAAGAGAAAATAAAGGATTATAATATAGCTTTAAGGCAGTTAGCTAAAGATTGCGACTATGAAGATTTCATGAAACATGCTTTACTAGACCAGTTATTATGAGGAATGGTGGATGAAAGGCTTCACCAAACATTATTAACTGAAGCTGATTTGTTGTATGAACAGGCTATTAAAAAGGGAATGGCTTACGAGGCAACAATAGAGCAAGCTTGCACTTTTAGAAACAAGGCTGAAGAGCCCAGTAAATGGCAATATATAAAATTGAAAAAAAATTACCAGGAAAGGACTTGAAGAAAAGATATTAATAAAATGTTTCTGCTGTGAAAAAGCAGGGCATATAGCAAAGAAGTGCAAGAGGAAGAAAGAAAGCTGCTACAATTGTGGGACGAAAGGTCATTTTGCAGCAGTATGTAAAAAGCCTTGTAAAAAGATATATACAAAAAAGGGACATAGGTATGAAGAAACTAACATTAAGAAAAATATAATAATGCTTATGCAAGACCAATTTATGGTAAAAGTAAAAATATGTAATAGTGAGCTAAATGTGGAAGTTGATAATGGGTCAGGTATATCACTGCTATGTATAAATGATTGGAAAGAAATATCAAAAGCCAACACAAAAGTAAAAATATAGAATGTGGACATCAAAGTAAAAGATGTTAATGGGAATCCTATTAAAATAATGGGAAAAGTAGATGCTCCAGTAGTGTTTCAAGAGAAAGAATTTACACTGCCAATCTATATAGATGAAAAAATAAGCCTGTTAATAGGCAGAGAATGGTTTAGACACCTGAGAATACAATTTTCCATTGTAAAAATGATTTTGACAGAAAAAGAAATGGTAAAATTATACCCAGACTTATTTACACAAGATCTGGGCTTAATTAAAACAAAGACAGTGGAAATGCATTTAGCAGATAATATAAAAACAGTAATGTGCAAGCCATGTAAAATCCCTTTTGTGCAAAGGCAAAAGGTAGAAAACAAAGTTAAAACATTTAGTAGCAAGCGGCATATTAACACCAGTAGAGAAGGCAAAATGGGCCACACCATTTGTGATAATAACAAAACCAGATGGGGACAGTAGATTGTGTGGCAATTACCATGTTACAGTTAACAAAAATTTGAATAAAGGTGCCTACCCACTATCTAATGTATGTGAAATACTAGCAAATTTGTCGAAGGCAAAATATTTTGCTAAATTAGACCTAAACTCTGCATATCATCAGGTTAAAGTTACAGAGAACACAGCAAAAATATTAACATTAACCATGCCTTTTGGGTAATATAAATGCAATCATTTGCCATTTGGAATTACAGTGCCAAATATTTTTCAGGCAAAGTTAAATATGATATTGCAAGGAATTGATGGGGTGATGCCATATTATGATGATATATTAATAATGGTGACATCTAGTGGAAATTTAAAAAGTAGATTTTAAAAGTATGTGATAGGGTGAATAGGGCTGGTGTAAAACTAAAACTAGAAAAATATGTATGGGAAGCAAGAGAATTAAATTTTCTAGGTCATACGATTTCAGATAAAGGAAAGCACCCTCTGAATGACAAAGTTTGGGCAGTAAAAAACACAGTAAGACCTAAAAATGTAAAACAGTTGCAAGTGTTTCTAGGTCTCATAAATTTTTTTGAACCTTTCCTGAAAAATAAGGTGATGGTAGCAATTCTGTTATATGAATTACTACGTAAAGAGAAAAGATGGAACTGGACTGAAACACGAAAAAGCTTTCGAAAAAACGAAAGATCTGTTTAGTATCGGATAAATTGTTAATGCATTTTGATAGCAATCAAGATGTTAGAATTACTACAGATGCATCAGAATGAAGAGTAGGTGCAGTTCTAGCTCATCTGATAGAGGGATATGAGTGCCCTGGAGCATATGCATCCAGAACTTTGTTGAAGGCAGAAAGAAATTACAGCTAGATAGATAAAGAGGCACTGGCAATTATATTTGTGGAGAAGAAATTCCACCAATTTATTTTTGGCCAAAAATTCAAGATAATAACTGATCATAAACCATCACTGGGTATTTTCAGAAATGACTGGGAAACTCCAGAACATTTAAGTCCACGTATGTTAACATGGCATAATATATTGAGTTCATATGATTTTATATTGAAATACAAGAAGGGAAAGGAAATTTCCCACACAGATACTTTATCAAGGTTACCAGATGACAAGGAGCCAATAAAAAATGAAATTGAGGTGAATTATATTGATAACATGAACTCCAAGGTTGTAAATAGTGAAACTGTTAAGTGGTGGACTAATGAAGATAAAGGATATTGTTTGTTGACAACCTGGATTAAGAAAGGTTGGCCCAAATGTAACCCAAATAATTTAGTGATGGGGTTTTGGGTTAACAGAGAAAACCTATCTATATGTAGGGGATGTATAGTGATGGGGGACAGAGTTGTTATACTTCCAGTAGGTAGAGATAAGGTATTAAGTTTACTTCACCAAGGTCACCTGGGCATTGTGCATGCAAAAGCTTTAGCATGTAGTTATGTCTGTGGCCTCAAATAAATAATGATATTGAAAATTTCATTAAAAAATGTTCACCATGTCAGTCGGAAAGTGTATTTCCAGCTAAACAGTATTTATCTTGGCCAAACAGAGTTAAACTGTGGGAATGTCTACATATAGACCATGCATGACAGATTGATGAGGAAATAATGCTCATTGTGACAGACGCATATTCGAAGTGGATAGAGTGTCACCTAGTAAAGAATACAAGTGCCACATAAAACTATAAACTGCTTAAAGATAATATTCTATATACATGGTTTTCTGGAATGTAATAATATCAGACAATGCTGCAGGATTTGTAAGCGAAGAGCTGAATAAATTTTTTGATAGTTATGGAATCAAACATGTGTATGCACCACCGTAATACCCTCAGTCAAACGGATTAGCAGAGAATGCTGTAGGACAAATAAAAAAATTTTATAAAAGAATAAAAATGTAAATATACAACAAACTTTACAGGAATTTATGCTGAACCAGCATTCAACACCATCAAAATCACCAGCAGAACTACTATGTGGGCGAAAGTTAGGATATAAGCTAGATATTTTGCATCCCACTGCCCAAAAACTTGTGTGCAAAGAAACAGCTCAAAAATTGTTTGCAATAGGTGATCCAGTATGGATAAGAGATGTTATTCATAAAGGTTGGATAAAAGGAACAATTGAGAAAGTAATATCACAGCAAATATATGAAATTATAGGACATAATGGATTAAAATATGACATGTGAATCACATGTGTAAAGGGAAACTGGAAGAGATGCAGATTGATATATTTGAGCAACTACAACCACAGAAAATGAGCGATAACACAGAGCAGGAATAACCAGAAGGCACGCTAGGAGAAAATGAAAAAGAAGAGAGCGATGTTCAACATAAAGCAGAAAAAGAAAATTCGCCTAAACCCATACGCAATAAAAGAAAGCCTTTCCATTTAAATGATTGTTTGTGGTAAAAACAATCTACTTCTGGAGTGAGGGGAGGAAGTGTTGTATCTAATGGTGAAAATAAAATAACTTTTATAAATATTATTCCAGAAGTATATATATATACGTTAAACTTGAATTTGTATAAATTAAAATATTTAGAAAGTCAAACTTTGTGTAAATAAAATATTTAAAAATTAAAACTTTAATATGTAAAATGGAAATAATTAGAACATTGGAAAAGACAATAATACAGTAATTGGAAAGGATAAAAAGCAGAGATTAAAAGGAACTGATAAGAAATCAAGTGGGACTATATAAACTGTGTAGGAGACGAGCATAAGTCTTTTTGCTGTTTTTTCCTGATTGAGATCAGAGCTAATAATTGATTTTTGCTGATCAGAAACTATGAGGGAGAAAAACCCAGATTATCGGATCTGAAGGTTCAAAAGTCTGACCAGGGTAAATATAACAGATCCTCCTGATCTTTTATTATTTTATATGCCTTCAGGGCTCTATGTAAGGTTAAGTTAAACTGATGTAAACATTTAATACAATTAACTAAATAAATCTTAGTAATTAGTAATTCTCGTGCTGGTTGTTTATTTGTGAAACTAATCTAAATCATTTTTAGTAATTTATTGTATGTGGTTTGTCCCTGTCATTTCTCTCATGGGGCGAATACATCACAAAGAGCACAAACATTTTGCCCCCCCCCTTCTGTTTATTCTAAACATTTCTATCTCTCTATTTAAAATATACAAACAAAAAGAAAAATCGAATTTATTCAAATATTAACTATATATATCTATGCATATATACAAATGTATCTTTTGGAACAGGGTTTAAATACACTCTTTTACAATATAAATACAACTAAAATCCCATCATCAGAAACCTTCAGAAAAACAATAAATAAGAATATTTAAATTGTGTATATTTTGCAGATGATGTGGTCGTTTTTGAAAATAATACTTCAGAACGTTAAAAATGTTACAAAAACGAACAACTAAAATTACCAAAAATTAAACAGAAGACAAATGCTAAAAATATTAAAACAATGTTTAATGTTTTTTCCTATAAAAAAAGTAAAAAATAATGATTGAATTTAATGAAGAAATTAATGTTAATAAATAGCTTTATCATATTTTTTTGCAGGTGAAGACATAATAGATGAAATTTGCTTTGGAATTAAACTTAGATAGCTTTAATGAAAGGGAATTTAACCACAGACTTTCAAATTCCTTCAGTCATCCACTCTGTCTTATAGAAAAAATACACATGACCACACACATGTAAAAAATAAATGGTCTCCAATATATGTATTTTGTGCTGAACTAGCATTCATCAGTTTGTTTGGATCAGTGCTCAATTTATATTAAGATAGCAAATCTTCAACCTTTAATAGACAGGCTTCAGTCTTAACCATCCATATTATTAAAAAATCCATATGGTAATTGAAGAGTTAGAGGGTGGAAAAGATTGAAGTCTGTCTATTAAAGTTTGAGGATTACTATCTTATTATAAAGCAAGCCCTAACTATATATGTGTGAGATATGATGACATGAACCAATTGATGAGTGGTGGCATAGCATAAAATATGTATATTGCAGATCATTTATCTTCTTCACATGCATGTGGTTATGTAGATTGATTGTAAAGATGGAGTGGAAGACAGAAGAAAGCTTCAAAGTCTGTATTCAAATCCCCTCTAATTACATCTAGCTTAAATATATACACTATATTTGTATTCAACTAATATATAGACCTTTAATAGAAGTGACTTATCATTCATCACTCTCATGTGTGATTGCCTTCCTTATTATGTCAAGCAATCACATGTATGGTTTTTTGTCTAAAGTTTTTAGTCTTTTGGGATCCAACTTAAAACTTCAGATTCAATCTATTATCTTCTCTGCTTATGCCACCATTTCAGCCTCTTACTTCAGTTATATCAATAAAATTTTTGTTCTCTCATATAAGTATCTTGATGTCATCTCTCCTTGTTACTACCAATATATCTCTATATTTGTTTAATAATGAAATCTCTGCATAGCTCTTAAGTGTTCAAATCTCAGATCCATATTGAGCACTGATGAAACACATTTATTAACAATCTTTTTATTACAGAAAATAATTATATGCAAAAAAAATGAGATATACTTAAAATCTGAATAAAGATTACAATTTCTGCATAGTGCACTTTCAACTAAATTATATTAGTCATAGCATCTGACAGAGAGGAGAAGATTTCTGGCTTTATTAGATAAATATGAATGGAGGATTAGCATAATTGAATAGCTAATTAGTTTGCTTAAATCACCATTTTTTAGAAAGGAAAAACACAGTCTTTCTTGTTAATAGCAGTTTTAACTCTTGTGATGTACCAGGCTTCTTTCAGTTTAACATTGGCACTGTTGTGTTCTAGGCATACAATGGGGGCAGACACAGTCATGAAGATGTGGCCAGAAGTGGATTGGCTTTTGTAAAACATTGATTTAGAATCCGTTTGGGTTTGAGCATGGTTAGATATGTACTGATGCTGTTGATATATATGTATATTTCCTTTTAATATGAAGGAAATTTGTTGGAGTAATGTGGAGAAGATAAACTATAGTCCAAAGAAACTGAATTATATTTTGTGAGACTGTTACTCTACAGTGGACTGATAATGGTTGAAAATGTAATAAACTCAATTATTTATGTAAAATCATCTTATAATAAATATATCATATATAATGAAGTTAGGTAGTTGAATAGTCATACCAGGATACAGATTAACAATAAAACAGATCGATAGATAGTAAATATATATAGATGAATGAGTAGATAAGATAGACCATATTAAAAAAAAATCTCAAGTGTGTTTTTCTAAGTCAAGATTTTTTTCAATTTATTTTTCAAATACCAACTATCATATTTTGGATTCAAAAAATATTATTAATTAAAAAATATCAAATGTGGATGGATAAATATAACAATCATATGAATATTAATATAGACACCGTATTTAGTGATTAAGAATAAAACCACTTACGTTATCTATGTATATTAAATTTACTCACATTTTGAATCTATTTTGGTTCAGATTTAGTTTATTTTGATTAAGATTTCCATTTGAATTTATTTATAAATGTAATGTTCTTTTTCTTTATTGTAATTGCTAAATATATTCTTAATAAAATATAAATCATTTGAATTTATTTATAAATGTAATGTTCTTTTTCTTTATTGTAATTGCTAAATATATTTAATAAAATATAAGTTTTCAGACACCAGCTATTGCTTAATTTTTGTTTGTCTTGTGTGTGATATAAGTCATACAAGTGTTAATTTATTTTCTTTTAAAAAACTTTGTGTATTAAAGAATTCTTATTTTATTATTGTAAAATAACTTTATTAGGTCTAATATATGTTTACAAATATAGTAAGTAAAAAAAATTGGTTACATTTAAAACTTTAGCAAACAATCTACCGTTAACTCAAAATAATATAGTGACACGAATGGTAATAATTAGACATATATATACATCATATCTTAGATAATTGGATCTTAACTTGAAAACTCAAACAGTTTCCAAGTCTCTTCGTACAAGAATTTTGTAGCAAGAGTTCTATCTTTGTCCCTTAGTTTTTTAATTGTCTGGCAGTGGACGAGTAAATTGTCTCTTGTATCTGGCCAACCAAACAGAATATATCAATAATTCTTATTTTAGAGAGCTGTGTAGTTTAACTTAACAGAATTATTCATTTCATTTTATTGTTTTACAATATTGTACTGAATTTTTAAAGATTATTTTAATAAAATGTAAAACAAATTTAAGATAGTGGCTTCATTTCTAAACATAGAAACCATTAAGTGATTGACATTTAGTCTGCCGTGGGTGGAATTATCTTATTAATCAATAAATTGTTTCTCTATAAATAGACCTTCAGTTGGATTTTTAAGCAACAGTTCTTTCAACCATGATTCTGATTGTACTGTTATCTGTTTTTTGCGCCTTGGGATCGGCTGGTCGACTTAAATACACCAATTGCGGTAAATATTTTAATGTAGCGTTATAAATTATAAATTAAGATTTTTGAAAAGTAAAATAACAGTGACTATTAACTTTAGAAACATAATATGCCTTATAAAAAATTACACCAAAATGTTCTTATATACAAAAAGATAATGAATTTTAAACTTCATTCTTTTGAATTTTATTTTAATGCGGTGAGAAAATTACTTTCTAAGTACTATTCTTTGTGTATATATCTATCTCTTGCTTCTGTTAGATAAATTAAAATGAAAGTAATTGAATAAAAGAAAATAAACTATGAAAATGGCAATAGGAAAGGGTCAAAAAATATGCTGATATATTTTTATGGATATATACATAATATGAGGTTCGCGCAATAAACAAGATTTATTAAGAAAATTAGAATTATGCAAAAATAATTTATATATTGGAAGTATTTGTCCAATTATGAAATAATAATAACAAAGAGATATTTATTTTAATTAAAAAATTTTATTCAGTTTTTCTAATTCATAATTTAATTAAGGTTCTTGGGGGGGGGGGGTAGAAGTTTATTTCTCTTTATTCATGATATAAATATTGAGGATTTGTGAAATTACAGCAAATTTGCCACAATTTAGAAAATGTAAATAAAGTTTTTACATATGTATTTCATTTAAATGATAATTATTTCACTTCTGCCAAGTTGCCTATACAAAGCATTCTTTAAAAATGATTGAATTTAAAATTAAAAATATGTTGTGTATAACACAAGAAACTATATTCAACTTTTTTGAAAAAAAACAACAACTAATTGAAAATCACTATGGAAACAAAGACATTATGAAAAAAGAATGGAATAATATAATTTAATTTGAAACAGATATTTAACAGAATATAATAAAATTATATTGTAATGTTATATTTTGCAGCTTCATTGGTATGTGTTTACGTTTAATTTTCTCAAAGAATGTAGGTAGTGAAGCAGTCGGATCTAAGTTCGATCCTAGCTTCATGACATCTCGCCAGAAACCCACTTCAACCCCTAGTACTAACCGTGAGTTTCCGACTGCAATGGGGCCTCATACGTGCAATACATGCTAGTTTCATTCAAAACCAGCAATATATAAACGTGTTAAAAACAATTACTTTCATATTTAAATAAATCAATGCCATTAATAAATTCATGATAAAAGTATTCATGAATTTATATATGTTATAACTGTGTGGATTGTGTGTATATATTTCTAAATAATTAAATATATACATTCATTATAAAGCTTCATTGCGTTGGAACGTTTATATTTTACTTTTACTAGTTTGGTTAATTTTTCAATGATTAAAAGCTACATTCTTTCGATAAGCTTTCAAATCGTCCTTTTCCAAAAACAATGGGTAAAGTTTTATTAATTAGAAAAAAGATAATTATTTAAAATGTAAGGATGGGTCCTAATTAAAATCATTTTTCAGATTTACAAATTCATTTTCTAATTAGAAAATGAATTCAAGTTAATGAGTTTGAAAGCCTTGTCAAAGGAATGTATCTAAAATCAATTAATGAGATTTTGTAAACTTTGATAAAGCATTAAGCTTTAGCCTGAAGGCATCAAGAGAACAGGTATAAATAGCCCGGAAAAATTTGGAGAGGGAAAAGCCATCTTTGTTTTAGAGAAGTGCTACTAGAATTTGTGCATCTTTAAATTATGAATTTCAATAGTGTTTCAATCATGGTGAGGGGCTAAACTTTAGGAATCTGACCACTGGTCCTGAAGTCCCCAGAAGATCTTCAATGTGGCTGTTAACTAAACTTTTCCATGCAAATCTTGCTGCCAAAACCAAAAATCAATCAAAATGCTAGTCAAATAATTTACAAAATGCGTGTCTATGTTTAAACCAACTATCTAAGGAACCAACATGGAAGAAATGGTTTTATTTTTCTTGAAACAACTGCAACTTTCTTGCCAGTTTCCAAACTTTATTTTACACCACCTTTTAAATAAACTACTGTACAAACTTTTCTCTTTATCATGACTTTATTTATATCATTATTTCTCTATCTCTAGTCTTTAAAATTAATACTTGTTAAATTTCCTCTTTTCATGATGGCGGTTTGTTTCACTAACTGTGGTCTATATATTTATTAAATAATTATTATTTATTTTTATTGTATGCCAATAATCCTTCGACTCGATGATAATCCCTTTGTTTCATTTGCCTTATGCAAATCGTTTAATATTACGTCTTATAGTAATTCTCGCCCATTAGAACTAGATTAATACCATTCTGTTAATTATCGAGTTGAAAAAATTTATTAAATGTTTTGCTATTTTTGTTAATGGCTAATAATAAATTATTAGCCCAGTTTCTAATCTATGCTCTGGCTACTTTATTGAGTTCAGAATATTTATTTATTCATAATCTTAAAATGTTTTTTGCAAAAGGGTTGATAAAGGAACTAATGTCAAAATATTCTAATTCAAATTTTTTACTTTCTATTAAATTCAGGGAAGGCTTGGCGTTTAGGACATAATTAATATAATTTTATAATTGCGTTAAATAATTTTAGTTAAAAGCTCGTTTGACTTTAATTCCACAATCAGGTCATCACGTAGAGTATTCCGTATATAAATTGGGTTTTATTACGTAAACACAGTGACTATCAAGTCATTATTTTCCGAATGTTACTGGCACGAGCCATCTGCTTCATAGGCTTGTCATCGGTGATATTGTTACTTTAATTCCATAGGAAGAAAGCACTTCCTCCACTTGCTCGTTTATATTGGAACACCAAAGGTTCGTGGCTATGACCCGACCTGGCTTTCCCTGTGTTCCACATTTCCTAGATAGGACATAAAGACTTGTAAAATACAAGCCACCCTGCTATTTTCTTAAATCACTGACAAGCCATTATTTTTCATATTCATTTTTTAGCTCATAAGATGTCAGTACCGTTTACTTCTCAGCTCAAATAAAGCCCCTCTCTCGTGCTCGTAAATCGTGATGAATTGATTTCATTAAAGTCGAACAAATTCAAATTCATTTCTAATTCAATAAGTTTTCTGTTAAATAATAAAGTTATGCCCTAAATATGTATCCTGCTCTTTGTGAATTGATTTGCGAATGTGAAAATAAATGTCACATTCTTTCATTTAGAATTAGAATAATAATTTCTGTCACAGCCAAATACTTTTATCTACCTTTATTTACGTGTCAGGGCATAGACATATATAATCCTAGAATATTGCATAATAGTTATTGGCATATAATCACGACTGCCATTCTTATTGTTATTATAAATTCCGTTTAAAGACTAGAGGTAATATATAAATATATAATCTCAATCATATAAGCTAATCAAAAGATTTATTCTTATTAAACATTTTATTAACACATTTGGTTTTTAACTCTCTTTTTTATTCAATAGTTATTTTAATGTTAATGCTCGCTGTCTGTATTGGCAACCCGAACATATATATATATGAATTGACTTAGAAATATCCATAGTTATATTATTATACATTGTTAGAGCCAGTTCATGGGTTTCAAATCATCATCATCCGTTAAGCTTGTTTCTTGGCACATAGTCATGTATCGTTGACTTAGGTCATCCATTGATTTGATCTGAGCTCGTGAGTTGGGTTTGAATCCAGCTTGGTTCAGCTGAGTTTGAATCTGACTTTGAGTTTAGGTTCTTATTGTGGGTGGTTTTTCGACTGGTACAGTAGTTAAGCAATAAAATATTTATGATAAAAAATAAGCTTTCCCATCCATACCTGGTGATTATTTTTTATTGTTTGCTATCTTCTTAGCAGTGTATTCATCAATAATACTTGAGCAGTATTAAAACTTCTAAAAATTATATAATCAAGATATGATTTTAAAACTCTGTATTTACCTGCAATGATAGAATGGCAGTCTGAAGAATGTTTATAACAAAAAACCCATAGTTAATTGATATTACATTTAGATGTTTGTTAAAATCATTTTTAATTTAGTAATGCGTACTTACATACTAGATTTGCTGCTCATGTTTGCGTAGGCAGAATGCCATACCATTTTCCATTGAGGGCAGAAAGGGTGTTTGCAATGCCAGAATGCCATATTAAAAAGTCATAACCATGGCATTCTGCTGTCACAAACACTCTACCCCCATTAAAGAAAGGTAAGGCATTCTGCCATTGCAAATATGTACAGTAGATCTAATAATATAACTACCAGCAGTTCTTTATATCAAATTTTAAAAAATTAGCAATTTATATTAGATGAACAAAATTTCTAAATCAACTTTATTAATATTAAATAAGAAAATTATTTAATTTTTTAATTTTTATTGATAGCACTTGGCAATGTAGTTTTGTCCTAAAAGTTTTAGTCTGTACTCTAATGATATCAAATATAGTAAACTGTATTTATATTTCTGCTACTTAGTATTAACATAGGATAAAATTAATAACATTAGGTAGAGATTTTTTTGTAAAATTTAATGCAATTTATACTTATTGGAAAGATCTCTTGATGCTGATAAGAATACATTTCATAGAAACTGCAACTTACTGAGGTTGAAACATATTTAAACTTACTGAGATGTACATCTAAATTTTATTTATAAGACCCTTTCAGAATTGGCTGTGGTTTATGCTTCAGTGCTAATGACTTTTAACTTTATAACAGTGATTCTTAATGATATTATATTTTGAGTGCTTTTATACAATGATCTTATATTTAAATCATAATAATATAATGTTGCATTGTTAGTAAAATAATGCTATGATTTTATTTCAGATACAAAGTAGATTTTCAAGCAAGATGAGTATCCCTAATATTTATAAAATGATATGTGCAAAAGTACTCACAATATGACTAAATGATTCACAATCCATTACAAAACATAAAATTTACACAACAAACTATTATTTTTATCTTATAAATTCAAAAAATATGCTGCAATAACATACATCAGTTTGTGACAGCCCTAAATCTTTCAGTATGAGAAATGAAGTTGCAGCATCTCATCATAAAATAGAGATGAAAAAATTTCTAATCCAACTTTTTAGTAAAATGCTTTTACTATTGTAAAAAATCTGACTAACAATACTTTGATTTCAATTTATCATAGCAGCTAAAGTATTAACTTGAAAAAGAAAATGGAATGTAAAATAGTTTTTGTATAAAAAAACAATGTTATTGAATTAAATATAAAAACATCTAGTCAATATTTTTTCAAATTATTATCTAATCAAGAAGGAATTGTTTTAGTGAAAAACAGTAAACTGATTAGGTAAGTAATGCTATGATTAAAAAGATTAATTAATTATAAAAAGGATGATATGAATAATACTAAATAATGTGGATGATTGTTCAAGACAATCATTTTCATTAGCATAGTTTATTCATTCTATTGCTGTTAATTTTGCTACAGTATTGTTGACTTTTGTAGTCTTAATCATTGTGGATTTCTAGTTTATGGTCCTGGTGAAAAATAAAAATCTCTTCAGATGCAACACTATATCCTGCTAGATTTGCAAAAGGGTTGTTCATTGTCTTTTCACCATGCAGTTCCTATAAATTATCGGTAATCTGGGAGGTGACAAAATACCTGCCCTGCCATTGCTGACACACTGGAAGGAAATGCAAGAATATTGTTCATGAATTTTAAGTACTGTCAAAAAGATCATCTCAAAAAAATCTCTAACCAAAACTGAGGTCAATGTAAGCAAAAAACAAAGTCTAGACATAAACATAAATACAAAAAGTAACATTTACGTTTTTTTTATAAACTTTGCTAAAACTTGAAACGTGTAAACTCTTACATGTTAATTTAAATAAAATTAATTATGCTAAAATAACTTTGTAAGTAATTCAGTTTTATTTTTTTGTTGTTGTTGTATAACTTAAAATGTATTAATTGTTTAAATAAATGTGTTATTTAATTATTAATTTGGCCTGAATTTTCTGTTCTCTGAATCTTTCATCATATAAAATTTAGTTAAAACTAAATTTGTTAATTATATTGTTTTGTTTTAAAATATGCAATATATAATCACTGAATGACAGGAGTTTCATTGAGATAGGTGAGGAATCAAGTGCTAGAAACATTTAAAATCTCTTGTGAATATTTCAGTTAATTCTCTGAGTGGCACCTCACAGTATAAGAATTTTGCTTCTAGAAGTTATAGAGTATATAATGGCTGTAATGGTCTTGAAAGATGCCCATGTTCTGTGTATTTATAGATAATATCCTGACTGAACATTAGTATAGTTAATATGTAAAATATTGACTATATTTTCCCCTTTGCTTGTATAATGGCTTTAATACAAATTTATTTAAGATAAATAAATAAAAGTAAAGATCTGTTATAATTAATATATATATATATATAATATATTTAATATGACTTTATTTTCAAAACACATGTTCAACTTTTATAATTATTTTATATAAAACAGGATCACCTCAGGGATGCATTAAGTACATTGCAACTAAGTCATGTTCCAAAATACCATGTGTGATGAAAAAAGGTACAACAACTAATGTAACAATTGCATTTAAAACAAGTAAGTAGTTTTAAAATATTTTATTTACTTATGTGTGTGCGTGTATGCTATAGATTTCAACATATTTAGATTAAAAAGTGATATTTCAAAATGTTACCTAATCAAATATATGAAATGTCTGATACATTTACATCATAAATTTGGAAGACAGTTCAATTGCTATAATATATAACTTTAAATAGGATGGATTATTTTATTTCAATATAGCTTTAAATCTAAATCGTATCTTTATCTGCTTAGTTTTATTTTATTTTATAACTTGCTTTAGTCAAATTATTTTAAGTAACATTTGCTAAAGTTTATAATGTTTATATCAATTGATGGTGAAAATCTTTACAAATAGAAGTTAAATGTAGTATACAATTCTAATATATCTTAGTTTGCATATAATAGCCATTAAATTGCAATGTTTTAATTTTAAATTTACTGAGTATCTGCATAGGTTAAAACTTTTTAGTGTAAAAAAAATTATACTAAAATTGATTGAATTTATTATGAATTATTGCAGTTCATTAAGATTCACAAACGGGAAGAGTTTTAGTCATTTAAATTTATGAAATCTTAGTTTGATTTGCAAATAGTAAGTCAAGATTAAATATATATATATTTAAAACAATTACATTTAATCTACGTGCTATAAAAGAGAGAATATTATGTTGTAATTTTGCCATATTAATTTGATATTTTATTTTCTTAAATAAACTACCGCCCAATCTATATAAGGTATAAGTAAACAGTTAATGTGTTGGAGAACAATTTGGATTGATTACGCATGTAAAGAAATAAGCGATTGTGGTAATGATATCAGTAAATCACTTGAATTAAGCTATATAGAAGTTAATAATGGTTTTTTTTGCCCCTAGGAAAACAGAATGTAATATGAAATTAATGATTTCAGCATATATTTAAATTAATTTTGTTCATTAAATTGCAATCAACAATTGTTTTATTCGTTTAATTAAATGCATTTATCATTATTTGCTGTTTTTAATCAGAGTATTTTTTGGTTGCTGTAAATTTCTTGAAAGATTTTTGTCTTGAGAAAACTATTTTTATCTTAGTTTTAATGTAAAATCTTAAATGTCAACTAAAACTTCAAGGAAATTGATAAAAAAAAAATTTATTAGAGAAGATAGATGTATTTTTTATTCTCGTGCTTTTTATTTAAATGTAATGCAATGAAGGAAAAAAAAATGAATTCTCATCAAAACAATCCTTATGAGGAAATGTTATACAATCTGGATGGATTTTGTAGGTTTATGTTTTGAATATTCTAAGAGATCGTTGATTGTTTTCGAAAACAGAAAAATTAATATTAATTGTGATATATATATATAATTACTTCTTAAATATTAACACAATAAGTACTTAATAAAATCAATTATTAAAAAACTCAATAGGATAATTAGTAAAAAATTAATAGAAATATTACTTTAAATAAACACACATATACAAAAATAAAAAATAAAATCCTTTTATCCGCAACAGCTGTAATCGCTCTCCCCAATGAATAGGACTAATTCAAATCCTGAGAAAAAATAACAAAATAAAACTATACTCAAGATACGTTTTGTGATGATTATACAAATCTATATGCAAAATACAAATATGTGCACATATAGAACTCACTGTTCCATTTGTCTTTGTCATTTTTCAATGCAGTCTATTTAATTTTGTCTGTGGGAAACTTTTTTCTAAAATATTTCAACACTATGTCTAATTGTAATTATTCAGTGCACTTTAACCCTCGGGTAAAGAACTTCTGCTCCTCAAAAGCTTTCAATACAGTTCTCAGACATTTTCAAAAATATATAAAAAGTGATTATAATAACGTAAAAGGCAAAGACCTTCGATAGAAGCGCCTTAAAAATGCTTATGTGACAGCATCAAATGTAATAATGACTGCATGTGGAACTCTCAATTCAAGAACACAAGACTGACTTATTTATATATAAATTCAAGTAGAGAAGAAGTTTGGGTTATCATCTTGTTTTCATACTTCTGGCTTGTGTTCTTGAATTGAGAGTCCCATGTGCAGTCATTATTGCATTTGATTGGCTGTCACATAAGCATTTCTAAGGTGCTTCTGTCAAAGGTTTAGCTTTTCAGTTATTATTAGATCATCTGCTAGTGCTTAATAAATTCGATATATTTAAAAGATGATTCTGTATAAAACATCTATTTAATAGTGTGTGTAGTTCAAACATTGAATTAAGAGTTAATTAAAATAAAATATTTATTTTCTCAATTACATCCAATCTTCTAATATTTATTCAGTCTCTTACAACTAACAAAACACATATCCACACACATGTTAAAAAATAAATATTCTCCAATATAGTGTTTCATGCTGAACCAGCATTCATCAGTTGGTCCAGATCATCATATCCCACACATATATATAATCAATGCTCAATTTATATTAAGATAGCCAATCTTCAACCTTTAATGGATAGGCTTCAATCTACTCCTCTAAAATTTTTAAACAATAAAGTTATGCAAAAACAAAAAACAAAAACAACAACAATATATTTAACTCTATAATATTACGGTATAGAAATGAGAAAGTGCAAGTTGTATAATACTTTAATAAAGGTTTTAAATCACTAACAAAATGTCCTTTAAAAGAGTAGAGAAAGAAAAAAGCAATATCCATCAATGTATAATATTTAATAATATAGATTGTAAAGTAATTGAATAAATCACTTTAGAAGTAACAATAATAATAATAATTCAGCAAACTTTGTTATCAATTGTCAACACAAAGCTCTGAGTTTGAATTACAGAAAAACAGTCCAAAATTCACATACTTCAACATAAATTCAAAAATATAGAGAAAACAAACAAAACTGAGCAATCTGAATTAATTCTTTTGAGATAACCACATCATGGTGAGTGAAATGTGCCAATATAACATTCCCAATGGCCCAAACATTAAATCCACTCAAAACCTATGCAATGCTACCAAATCTAACCTGCAAGCTACTAATATTGAAAATAACCGAAGCTCACCTAACAACACAAACTCAAGATTTAGGAAATTAATCAAAATGATATTAGTCAGATTAAAAATTTCAAAAAAATCAAGACCCCTTCCTCAAGCACTGGAGGCCATCAGTAAAAGATTTAACAGCAGTTTAGTGATGGTCCTCTTTACATCTTTTAAACACATTCCCCCCCTTATTTGATCTTATTATTCACCACAGATACTAATATTTCCCTCTGCTGCTTCTTTAGATTCTTGCTATATGAAACAATAACCCTGCATGAATGATGGGACATGGTTTAGTACATTGCAGAGCACCCAAATTTGAAACCTCTTGTAATTGAATTTTTTTAAATAAGTCAAAAGAACTGCTTTAAGCACAAATTAAGACTCTAGTGAACTGTCCATTAGTCACAGCTGATCAAAATTATCAAAGCAAAATAACTGGGGTACTCAAGAGAACATATTTATATCACCATAGATTTTCAAAAAATGGGGGGAATTTAAAAAAGTCACAGTATTCAAAGTCATATATCTTAATGATAGATAAGTATCTATCTATAGCAAAAATTATAATTGCAAATTAAAATTGCACAAAAACATTGAACCATACATCATATCAACACAGATTATTGATCAACAGGCCATGCTTTTCCTCCATATAAAAGATCTAAAGCTGCAGTGCTAGTCATATGGCCAGTGTGACTACTTTGCATAAAATGCATCAGCAAAGTGTCACAATCTCAGTCAGCAACCCATAAATCCAACTGAAGTCAACTTGAAGATAACATCAGTATACAAACTATCACCATTAATCCCAACAAACCAAACAAAGCCAATGGTCCTCTCTGCTACAACCAACCTCACTAAACCACCTTCACAAAAGCAAACACCACATTTTCCACACAGTTAATAAATCATAGAACATGTACACCACTTTTATAGACTGACCAAATGATTCCAGATTAATCACATAAGTTGTCTTATATCCACATGATCTAATCACTATGGCTATCACTATAATAAAGTCACATCAAAATACTGCAAATACCACAAATAATCACAACAAATAGGACAATCTCTATATGGTCTTAAATAAAATAGGCAGACACATCATGGAAGTACTCCATGCCTTCCACTAATAGAGCCATCATCAACAGAGTGTAAGAGGCAACTTGGACATCCAAAGAAGAACCAAAAAACAAAAAAGCCAAAACAAAATAACTACTACATCAGTCATGCCACAAAACTCCATGCAAATGAATCTCACATGCACTACTGCTCCTGATGAATACTAACCAATAAACTCATAAACAACAAAGCAATAATATAATAAAATTTGTGTGATATACCTATGTAATCCTGAGAAAGTAATGTATAAAATGATACATAAATATACACCCACAGCTATGTAATCAGAATATGACAATGTTTTCTAAACTATCTAATGTATTACTCAAAAATGTAAATCTTTCTTATGCATGTAGTCATATATATCAGACTTATTTATGCAATCCCCATGACCATTAAGGTTATCATGATAAACAAGTGTAAACATATGTATACAAAAGAAAGCAAAAATTTAATAATGTCTGTGACATGTGTATATATATATATTGTAACGGTATGCACCCTCTCAACAATATAAGTTAAGGCAGTCACATCTCACTATAGTCAGATTTAAGGTCTTCATATAGGATGCCACGAATGATGTGATTTAATTTTGATATAAAACTATGTTTGTTCCCAATAACTAATTTATTATTAAAAAAAATTATTATATCCAAACCACATCAAATCAATTTTCACCTTAATTAACTTTACCGTTATGCTCAGATTTCGAACTCAGGGAAGTTTAACAATTTACTCTCTTCAGGGATTCCTATCAATATTCTAAAGTAATATTAATAACGAATCTCACTAACTCTTTAAATCAAATAAAACAAAATTGAAGACTTCATTTAATATAAAAAACATAATTATTTATTTAACAATTAAATAATTTAAATTTTACAATATATAAAAAAATATTTATATATCTACCTCCTTATATTAAAAATATACATATTCTATTTATATTACGGTAGATATATTTTCTAACCTATAACACTACGTGATTTTACAATGTATATAAAATATAAGTAACTAAATATTAAGTCTTTTATATTAACACTATTTTACAATAAGTAGATAATACAAATAATAATCCAATCATTTGTCTGTAATACCTTCATTCATTAAAATGATTGTCAGTAACTTATATTTATTAATATAAAAATATATACTTCACAACAATGTTAATCATTTATTCATTTATTATACATTATGGTTATTAGCTTTATTTGGTTTACTATAAACAATGTAGTGTCATGTCATAGAAAGTAATAATATGTGGATTTAAAAATAAAATAATCTCTTACCTCAAGTTCACATTATTCCTTTCCTGTATTCACATTTCTTAACCTATATTTAAATCTTTATTAATCATGAATAAATATAAAAATATCTTAAATTATTAATTCTCTTTTATTATTCATTTTTATAATAAAATGAATACGATGAAAAAGAAAATGAAATTAACTTTTCCCAATTATAACTTTCAAAAATCTTAAATGGTATTTATAAAAGTTAATGTTCCTCATGAATGAAAATCCTTCGAAGAAGCAATTTTTTGATTCCTTCACTGTTAAATATTAAAGAGAATAATATTAGGATATCCTAAGTTGACATTTACTTTCCTCTTTATATTCTACTTCTTAATACACAATTCCTTTATTAACAATCATAATTCCATTTTGAAGATCTAAACTTTTTATAATTTTAAGGCATTCATAATTCCATTTTGAAGATTTAATTTCTTTATAATTTTAAGGCATTCAGCAAACAATATTATTCACACATATATTTGATTAGGCCAGTGCCTTTTATCTATCCCATGATAAATTGATGTTCTACCAACTTTGCATTTTCTTTATAATGTAAAGTACATTAAATTTGAATGAAGTTTTTATAAACATGTTCTTTTTTTAAAACGCCATTCAGATTTTAAAACATGTAATTCAAACAATTTTTTATAGAACAAGAAAATATATTTAGATTACTTTCTTTGAACAAATATTAAAAATTTCTTCTAATGAGTATTAAATTGTTCAAAATATAAACTTCAACTTACACTGTTCTTTGAAATCAAACATAGTAGAAGTTTTTATGAGGATATAGCTGACAAAAATAGAATCCTTAGTCTTTTAATAAAAAGAATAGAATTATTATATCATATCTCGCTCCATCATCTTGCTGAAGCATATGCATTCTACATTGTTGCAATAACAATTCGATATTAAACACTAAATTAATTTCATTTCCTTTAATTCGATAAACGGTGAACCCAGAGGTCATTTATCACCTTGTCAACAGTCTTTTGTCAACATCTTTTTTTCATTTTAAAGAATGAAAAATACTAACTTAACAAGTTATATATTTATTTTTATAAATATAATAAAAATGCAAATATAATGTATACATATTGATTACATGTATGTATGAGTATATATATACTCCATTGCCCCTCGACTAAGAAAATTAAAATAAACTAACATTTTATTTTAATTCTTCATCTTTGTTATCATTTATGCATCATTACAATTCATATTTTTTTCCCCTCAACTTAAAATCTTAAATTCTTCATCAATTATTAGAAAAAAAATATTATTAATTATTATATTTAATAATTAAATTGTTTTATGGGCAATTGGGTTCTTTTTTTAATGTCTTAAATATGGTAAATCTAATATAGTCTATTTTAATCAAATTATAGATTAAATATACTGACTATTTTATTTTAAGCTTATTACCTATTAAAGTTAAATAATGTAATACTTTATTATGCAAAAATCATTATATAGATTACTTTCTTTTTATTCACTTCTTTCAATGAATTTCTATATAATGTATCCTTATTAATATACTAAGTATTTGAAATGGTATATCAAAATAATTATATGGTAGAAAACCTGATTATTTTATAACTAAGTTTTAATTAGTTAGTTCATAAGTGTTTTATGTATAAATCAATTTCAACCAATCCTGCTCCTTATTGAGACTTACTAGATTATCACTGACATCTAATAAATGAACACACACAAACTTATTTAAAGGTGCCAATCCTACTCCTTAATTTTTGAGACTTACTAGATTATCTTTAGCATCCAATAAATATATTAGTTGGAATTCATTTGAGAACTTGCCAACCTATAAGTAATCAGTCTTCCATTTCCACATTAATGATATGATCCATCTTAGTTAGACACAATTATATATAGTATTTCCTTCTCTTTCATATCTTAATTCTTTACATTTTTTCCCAATAATCCTAATAATCATTACCTAATTTAGGTATTACAAAACTCATGCTAATTGTTTATTTAAGACAATTATTATATTTTCCTCAATAGGGCTTTAATATACGAATAAATTATAATTTATTAACATTATCACCATCAATCAAATTTGATTCAACAATTTTTGATTTAACAAGTGTTTCTGATCTGTTTGAAATCATACAACCAATTTCAAATAAATCATACTCTGGAGATAATGTCATCTTTAGAACTTCATCACCTACATTAACTATTTTATTTTTAAAGTCAATCAGACATTTGTTCAGATGTAAGAAGTCTCCTCCCAATATCATTTCATGAATAAGTCCAGTTAATATCAAAAATATATGATAAATACATGTTTGATTAATAGTTAGTTTGATCCAGATTTGCTTTTGAATTAATTTTGCCCTTTTATTATTAGCTAGGGTAATCTGTACTGATTTTAGAGGTAAGGTTTTAATATGTGGATTTTTATCCATCAACTTTTTATAAAACTCCTCAGATATTACAGATATTTGGCTACTACTATCTAATAAAGCTCTAATTTGCAAATCTTCAAACATAATATTAATTAATGGACAATTTTAAACAGCATACTTGGGTTCATCATCTTCCTCTGAACATATTAGGTTGGTGATTTGTTTAACTACAATTTTATTTTTGTTCCTCATTTTAAATACGAGTCTTTGAGGAGAGGAACTATTTCCAAAGACCCTCTTTAATTTAATTTTGCTGTTGTTTTGGGTATATTTTTATTATATCCTATTTTACCTTTATTTAATCCACTAGTAGATGCTATACTGGTAATTTTTGAATTGTTATGTACATCAGAACTTAATTTAACTTCTGCATTATTATCACTCTTCATTGTTTTACTTTGCAAATGATTAGAAGTCTTATGTTTTCTTTTTTTATAATTAATACCACTTACTTGAATATTTTCTTTCTTTCAAAATAATTTGGATTAACATTTTGGTTATTTGAGTCAATATTATTTAAAATATCTATAATTTGTTCGATATTTTGTGCATTAGAAAATAATAAAGACTGTTCAATTTTCATAGGTAAGTTATGTTTTACAATACAAATAATTTGATTTTGCCTAAAATGATAAGTATAAAGGGTTTTCAGTTTTGATAACTGTCTTCTAAAAAATTCAGTAAGAGTTTCACCAGGCATATTTTTATATTTTTCCTGAAGTATTTGATACAGCAGTGATTCTTGACGATCATTATTCCAAAAATTCTTTATCAATAATTTTTGATATTCTTCAAAAGTTTTAGGTATTTGGAATAATGATTCCCACCATGATAAAGCATCACTTTGTAAATGACTGTATGCTACTATCAATTTTTCACCTTCTGTCAAATTAGTATTTACTGAAAAATATAAATTTAAACTCTTTAGATGCTCTATTGGAGCTTCATTTGTAAACCCTTGAAAATGTTTTAATTTTACAAATTGATTTACAACATTAGATTGTAATGTGTGATTTGTATTGTTAAAATTTTCTTTATGCAGATTTATAGATGATTGTTGATTGTGATGGTGAGCAAAGTCTCCTATAAAATAACTAATATTATCCATATTATTTTGCTCCCTTTGTATGTTTTACACCTCAATCACCATTTCATCTTGATATTCCTTTTTATTTGGATCTTCCCTTATCCTATTAATAGCTTCTAATATTTGATTAAATTTATCTGAAGTAGTATCTTCTTTAATATTAGATAATTTAATCCTTTTACAAGCTTGGGTATAATTTTCCATCATTATTTTTCTTTCTTTCTCAAACTCATCCTTCAAAACTTTTATGGTTTGATCTACGGTAATATTTTTATTTTCCAATTGATTAAATATCTCTGATTGATTCTCTAATAATATTTCAATATTATCTTTATTTAACTTTACATCTGAATCAATCAAATTTTGCTTCACATTTAAACACTGAAAATCTTTTTCCATAGATTGAATTTTCTTGTCTTGGTTATTAATTTCTATGTGGACATCTTTTATTTTCTCATCTAAAACCTTTTCAGTCTCTTCTTGGATTTTATACATATCAATTTGGAGATGATTGTATACAGTTTTTATTTCTAAAAATTTGTTTTCTACTTTATTTTCTAGCTTTGTTTCAAATTCAAAAAATCTTTTTTGACACTTAAGATCTGTTTCTTCAATAACCTTTTGAATGTTTTGAATTTCATTATTCGTATTTGTTTGTATTTGAGATACCTTGTCCTTCAAATCTATTTTTATATTATCTAATTTTATTGATAATTCATTTCTAATATCTACTTTCATATTTTCCATCTTAGTATTCATACTTTCCATTTTGGTATTCATACTTTCCATCTTGGTATCGATATTTGTAGACAAATCTACTTTTAGATTTTTCATCTGAGTATTCGTATTTGTAGATAAATTTTCCATCATTTGTTGCATCATTAACATCATTTGACTTAATGATGGATTATTATTGCTGGTTTTATTTTCTATAGGTTTGTCAATAATACCCATAGTTTCTGGAACATGAGTATCTAATATAGAACTATTCTCAGACACACCTATATCTATTTGTTCATTGATACTATTCATAGTATCATCAGCTATATTTGAACTAAGTATCTCAGTTTGCATTTGTATATTATTATTAATATTAGAAGAAAATATTTTATACTTACTTCTTGTAATCATAAAACGAACTTTATCTTAACTATAACTTTATTTATACGATAATATATTATTTATCATAGGATATTAATGTGATGCCTTTCTCTTTTCAAAATATATATGTGTTCTTACTCCAATGCCTAATTTTAAAATTATATTTTTAAGCGAGTGATCTATTCATTTAAATTTTAACTATTTAATTTTCAAAGTCTCCATTATTTTATTACCTACTATTTTACAATACATTTAATATGAGATTATTATTAATAATATTTATCCCTCAATGTTTTGTATTGCTATACAAACAATATAAAATCTATGATTCAATATAATAATGATATGGAATCTATGATTCAAAGCCCTAGTTGTGTGTGCCATATGTAACGATATGCACCCTCTCAACAAGATAAGGCAGTCACATCTCACTATAGTCAGATTTAAGGTCTTCATATAGGATGCCACGAATGATGTGATTTAATTTTGATATAAAACTATATTTGTTCCCAATAACTAATTTGATATTAAAAAAAATTATTATATCCAAACCACATCAAATCAATTTTCACCTTAATTAACTTTACCATTATGCTTAGATTTCGAACTCAGGGAAGTTTAACAATTTACTCTCTTCAGGGGTTCCTATCAATATTCTAAAGTAATATTAATAACGAATCTCACTAACTCTTTAAATCAAATAAAACAAAATTGAAGACTTCATTTAATATAAAAAACATAATTATTTATGTAACAATTAAATAATTTAAATTTTACAATATATAAAAAAATATTTATATATCTACCTCCTTATATTAAAAATATACATATTCTATTTATATTATGGTAGATATATTTTCTAACCTATAACACTATGTGATTTTACAATGTATATAAAATATAAGTAACCAAATATTAAATCTTTTATATTAACACTATTTTACAATAATTAGATAATACAAATAATAATCCAATCATTTGTATATAATACCTTCATTCGTTAAAATAATTGTCAGTAACTTATATTTATTAATATAAAAATATATACTTCACAACAATGTTAATCATTTATTCATTTATCATACATTACAGTTATTAGCTTTATTTGGTTTACTATAAACAATGTAGTGTCATGTCATAGAAAATAATAATATGTGGATTTAAAAATAAAATAATCTCTTACCTCAAGTTCACATTATCCTTTTCTTGTATTCACATTTCTTAACCTATATTTAAATCTTTATTAATCATGAATAAAAATAAAAATATCTTAAATTATTAATTCTCTCTTATTATTCATTTTTATAATAAAATGAATACTATGAAAAAGAAAATGAAATTAACTTTTCCCAATTATAATTTTCAAAAATCTTAAATGCTATTTATAAAAGTTAATGTTCCTCGCTAATGAAAATCCTTCGAAGAAGCAGTTTTTTGATTCCTTCATTGTTAAATATTAAAGAGAATAATATTAGGATATCCTAAGTTGACATTTAGTTTCCTCTTTATATTCTTCTTCTTAATACACAATTCCTTTATTAACAATCATAATTCCATTTTGAAGCTCTAATCTTTTTATAATTTAAGGCATTCATAATTCCATTTTGAAGATCTAATTTCTTTATAATTTTAAGGCATTCAAAATTTCATTTTGAAGATCTAATTTTTTTATAATTTTAGGGCATTCAGCAAACGATGTTATTCACACATATATTTGATTAGGCCAGTGTATTTCATTTATCCCATGATAAATTTTATGTAATTCAAACAATTTTTTATAGAACATGAAAATATATTTAGATTACTTTCTTTGAACAAATATTAGAAATTTCATCTAATGAGTATTAAATTGTTCAAAATATAAACTTCAACTTACACTGTTCTTTAAAATAAAACATAGTAGAAGTTTTTATGAGGATATAGCTGACAAAAATAGAATCCTTAGTCTTTTAATAAAAAGAATATAATTATTATATCATATCTCACTCCATCAGCTTGCTGAAGCATACGCATTCTACATTGTTGCAATAACATTTCGATATTAAACACTAAATTAATTTCATTTCCTTTAATTCGATAAACTGTGAACCCAGAGGTCATTTATCACCTTGTCAACAGTCTTTTATCAACAACGTATTTTTTTCATTTTAAAGAATGAAAAATACTAACTTAACAAGCTGTATATTTATTTTCATAAATATAATAAAAATGCAAATATACTGTATACATATTGATTACATGTATGTATGAGTATATATATATACTTCTACAATATATATATATATATGTAATTCTGAAAAATTAATGTATAAAACCATGTATAAATATGCACCCACTGCTATGCAAGCAGAATATAATGTTTTCTAAACCCTCTAGTGTGTTGACTGAGTTAAAAATGTAACCTCCCTCATGCATGAAACAATATACATTAGACTTGTCTATGAAATTACCATGATCAATAAGTGTAAACATATGTATATGATAGAAATCCATGCAAACATTTCTATGTCAGAAATAAATTTTACTTTTGAACCACTACCACCGCCACCCACCCACCCCCATTATAAACATTATTAAAAATTATTAAAACAGTTTTTAAATGTCCATATTCCATATAATTTTTTTTTTTTTTCAGATAAGAATATGGCATATTTAACAGCTGAAAACTATAGAGTTGTGAACGGAACTTCATATCATTTAACAGATGAAGATGTAAATATCTGTACCAATCCATCAGTGACTTGTCCAATTGTTAAAAGAAAGCTATATATCTTTAAATTTCAAGTTGCTACCCCCCTTAATTTTCGATCAGTAAGTAATATTGACATGAATATAAATATTATATAAATGCAATATAATTAATTCTAATATTTTCAAGGAAAAGATGTCATATTTTTATTATTATTTGCAGGATATTCTGTGAAGTGAAAAAGCTAAATGCAGACAATATCAAGTACCTTCCTTAGAGTGTCCTCTTTCTCGAATCATAAAATATGCTGCAAATAATAATAGTAATATAAATAATATATATATTATAATTTCTATGTGATTAAATAATACTAACATTGACAAATAGAAAATTAAACTGCTTATAAACTTAGAGGATAGATTGGTGGAGGTTTATTTAATCATATTATTGGGCTTTATATTTAATTATATTCTACTTAAATTATTTAAGGTTACTACAAATTAAAAAAACATGCAATTATCTATGGATTAAAATAATAATTGATAAATTTTAAATTATCAAATAAATAGAAAAATAGTACAGGAGTAAGCTGATTTAAAAAACATTCTCATGAGATTCAAATTATTCTAGAGAACAAGACTACAAAAGAGTAATTTAAAAGCAAGTCAGAAATCCAGTGAAAATGCAATCTGGAATCTCAGTCTCTTAAAAGGCTTACCCACTCTACATTATAATTTAAGTAAATCTTAGCTAAACTGGAGAATGTAAATGTAGGTAAAATTAATAACTAATATTGTATCTAGTTATATTTATGCCATATATACATATATTGCTATTTTATTATATTATTGAAATAAAGTTTATAATCGATATATTATTCATCTTTATATGCTTATATATATAAAAGTATGTAATCTTAGTTGCTCTGATGCTCTCTTTATGATTAATACATGTGGTGTACTATTCCTATTACTTGCAACGATAACAAACAACCTAACAAAAAGTAGTATAATTAATAACTTATATAAACATTAATTGTGATTTTTATTTGTATACATATTTGAATCATAATAAATTGATGACATGTATTTATATCATTCGTACATTTAAATAACAGTAAAAAATTACCAGATTTATATAATCACATTTAATAGGTTTAAAAAAAAAATTGATAGTCTTGCTTTGGGGGGGGGGGGGGGCGGGGCGCCCCCTTTTTTTTGGGGGGGGGTGGCGGGGGGGTGGGGGCGCGGGCCGGGGGGGGTTTTAAAAAAAAAAAAAAAAAAAAGTAATTGATGTCTATAAAAAATTATGTTTGTTGGTAATTGTTCATAATAAGAATTATGTAAACAATAATGGATATTTAAACTTTTAACTTTGATTTAAGATAAATGATAAATGCATAAATAGATTTGTCTGAATTATGATTTATGTACTATTACTCTGAGAGGACATTCGAGCTGGTAATTTGAATTACGGTTTGTTTGTTTTTATATGTACACAAGATTTACCAAAAAAAAACCCACTTTCTGATTAATTACTGTTGAAAGAAACGCAAATTAGTCGGCTATCATTTTTAAATTTAGTATTTCAATAATGGTACCCTTTTTATATAGACAGACTTAACAAAAACAATCCACTTTCTGATTCATTACTTTATCCCCCCAAAAAAAAGAAAACGGAAATTAGTCGGGTATCATTTTTCAATCGAGTCTTTCGATGACGGTCCTTACTAATAGTAGTCGGGTATCAATTCTAAATTGTAGTATATAAATGATGTTACTTTTGATAGATTTAGAATTACGTCTTGCTTTTTTAATAAAATAATTGATTTACTCTTGTCCAAAAATATCGTAACTTTAAAAAAAGACACACATAAAGTCCAAAAAAAATGAGAAAAAGTCCCGTAACTTTAATGAGACAGGAAAAAACTCACTGCTGGGAAAAACACAAACCACAATAGCATCAATATCAAAAATTTACTTGTCCCTCTTTGGAAAGGTCGCATTACTAAATGCCATCCTGCTTCCCAAAATAACCTACTACCTTACTGGATTCAACCCCACCAAAGGATTCATAAACAAAATAAACTCGGCATGCACCAAACTTTGCTGGGGAGGAAAAGTCGCAGCCATCAGTATCAAGACAATGCATAACCCCAGGAGAGAGAATGGTCTCTCACTCCACTCCATTGAAACAGTCAACCTACAAAGAACACACAATGTGCTTCACAAACTTTTTAAGGTCAATGATGCCATTGAATGCCCACTACCTGTCGAGCCCACAGATAGGCCACCACCCTTTAAGATCGGAAGAACGACGCTCTTCCGACAATCAGTGACTCTAATCCTGAACCATCTTTCAGCCAATGCAAGCCTATTCACAAGAAAACTCACATATTGGGAGATCTTCAATATTACACACCGCAAGAGTTCCACTATCTCTGCCTACCTCCATATTACCAACCAAAGACTCATCAAGCTAACGAAACACTGGCACCTTCCCCCAAAGTATGTTGACTTCCTCATTAAAGTAAATCTGGAAGCCCTTCCCACAAATGCCTTTCTCTACTATAAGAGAGGCTTCAAAAATCTAGCAAGCACATGCGCACTCTGCCAGAGAGAAGATGAAACCACCAACCACACGCTAACGAACTGCCCAAGTCTACAAAAGCTCCAATCAGCAATACGGAACCGATTCAAGAACCAAACCCACAATTCTTTGTCTCTGACCAATGTATTAGAACAAGGAACTTATGCACATCTTAGACTGGCAACATTTGTGAACTTTACAATCTGGTCTCTTCGATGTAAGCTGGTCATAAGCAAGTCTGAATACCCAAACATTGAGACAGCCTTCTATCATATGCTGAATAAAACTCGCAAAACAGACTTTTCCACAGCCTACCTTAACATTGCAGAAAACACATGGGCCCTAGTTGATCTACCCAGTGAAGAAGTACTCTAAGATTACGCCGGAACACAACACCACAGAACTCTATAATACATGCATATAAATCATTGTAATAATCTGTATAATCCATAGTAACAATATGTAAAACCAATGTAACCATTGTATAATTCCTCAATAAAGTTTGAAGAAAAGCCCCGTAACTTTAAAGTCACACACACACACAAACTAAAACACAATCTAAGATTAATAAACATTGACTTATTACGTATTGCTTTGGAATCAAATTATTGATTTACTCTTGCAAAAAAAATACCGTAACTTTAAAAAGACACACCTAACGTCCAAAAAAAAATAATTAGAAAAAGCCCCGTAACTTTAAAGACACACACACAAACTCAAAAACAAAATAAGATTAATAGACATTTACTTATTACATCTTACTTTTGAATAAAATTATTGATTTACTCTTGCAAAAAAAAAAAAAAGACCGTAACTTTAAAAAGACACACGAAAAGTCAAAAAAAAAAAAATTAGAAAAACACACACACACACACAAACTCAAAAACAATATAAGATTAATAAACATTTACAAAAATGAAAAAAACTAACATCATATAATAGTATTAGTTAGTAGAATATTTTATTACAAATCTAAGAAATCAGATCTTTTTAGATCAAATCGATCATTTAGGTCCGACCCGGAATCGTTATATGTATATGTTTTTGATTAGCATCAACGCCATCCTGTGGTGAACACCAAGGATGAGAAAACAACCGTTTGTATATTTTTTTTAATTTAAGTCCACAATTTTGAATTTTTTCCTCTTTTTTTTTAGGAATTAGCAATTATATAGCTACTAAAAAAATCTTAAGTTTCATTACTTAACGCTTTAAATCATATACAGTACTGTACTTTTATGGTGCAATATATACATTTGTTTATATTTATATATAAGACTTTAAAAAAATTAAAATGTGCTTAATATTTATAATAGGATACTATTTACTTACTAGTCTGCATTATTTCTTCATTTATATATTTACCTCTTTTGAAATTTAGCTAATCTTTAATATTATTTTACTCTAATATTATTTAAATAAATATTGACTTTTTCATATGTTCCTTGACTAGCATTTAGATCTATGTTTGTGCTTTACATGTTATGTTTCCATATTCAGGAAAATTAAAATTGAATGTTTAATGAGTTCATTATTATCATTATTAGTGTTATATTCGCACTTACGACTGTGCCAGTGTGATATCCGCAAGTCTGACTGTGTGGCTATCCAATAACGTTCGCTAATGTTCTCCAACAAATGGTCTATTCCTGCAACTAATGCTCTGTTCTGCAATGCATGCTCTACTCTGCAACTAATGCTCTGCTCTGCAATGAATGCTGTACTCTGCAATGAATGCCCTGCTCTGCAACAAATGCTCTACTCTGCAACTAATGCTCTCAATATCTCCGTTGTGGTCTCCCCATCTCTGTGGGCTCTTTCAGCTACACCCGTGGACTACATTTCCACTGGGCGCTGGTCCTTAACCACTAGCACTGACCGTGAGATATCTCTACTCAAAAACTACTAGACATCTACTGGCATTGTACTCAAATAACTGCCTCTCTCTGCGTAGTTGTTACACTGTCTTTTATTGCTTGCTGATAACTGTAGCAATTAATCCTTGTCCAATCAGGTAACGTCTTTTATCCAGAAATATTTGCAATCAGCAAATATCTCTTGGAATTATCACCTGCCATTATGTTAATTAACCTCCTCCGTTATCAACGTGCGATCTACAACAACCACTATAACAAATTCTAGTTTTTCTGGAGTGCACAAACATGTCTGCCACTTTTACAAAACACTACACCTCCCTCCACTCCAGAAAAACCCTTGTTGCAATTCCTTAATGTTTTCTTTTTCTATTCCTACTTGGCCGAAACATATTTCCTGTTATTTCCAAACTTACAACATTACATCACGTAAACTTGCTATTCACTTCCGTTATTAACGTTACTAACTGGGATTTCCATTTTCACCAGGTTTCTCTGTCTATAGCTAACTTGTTGTAATGCAAAACTTATTCACTACTCACAGGTTCCAAATGCGACTGTGCCAAGGTTATATCCGCAAGTCTGACTGTGCGGCTATCCAATAATGTTCTCTAATGTTCTCCATGGTCTATTCCTGCAACTAATGCTCTGCTCTGCAATGTATGCTCTACTCTGCAACTAATGCTCTGCTCTGCAACAAATGCTCTACTCTGCAACGAATGCCCTGCTCTGCAACGAATGCTCTACTCTGCAACTAATGCTCTCAATATCTCTGCTGCAGTCTCCCCATCTCTGTGGGCTCTTTCAGCTACACCTGTGGACTACATTTCCACTGGGCACTGGTCCTTAACCACTAGCACTGACGACGAGATATCTCTACTCAAAAACTACTAGACATCTACTGGCATTGTACTCAAATAACTGCCTCTTTCTGCGTAGTTGTTACACCATCTTTTATTGCTTGCTGATAACTGTAGCAATTAATCCTTGTCCAATCAGGTAACATCTTTTATCCAGAAATATTTGCAATCAGCAAATATCTCTTGGAATTATCGTCCGCCATTACGTTAATTAACCTCCTCCATTATCAGTGTGCGATCTACAACCCCTCGAACAAATTCTAATTTTTCTGGAGTGCACAAACATGTCTGCCATTTTTACAAAACACTACAATTAGATTTTCATATTTTTTATTAAAATTAACAAATTAATTATTCTTGCTTTTTGCAGATCGTTTAACTTTCATTTCAGAATAATTTACAACATGTATGATTTCTAAACAACTATATTTTCATGACATCTGAAACGGAATGAATATCATTAACATAGTCTCATTATAGTAAATAAGAGAAATCAAGTAAATGTTTTGAAAAATAAAATGTATCTGCTATAATCTCAAATATGCTAATAAGAAAATGATTCCATAGGTTTAAATATTCTTAATAAAAAAAACTATTATAGCAATAATGGGATTAGATTTTTGAAAGTATAACTTTTACAGATTTTAAATTACTTTAAAAATGCAGCAATAATTTATTGGCCAGATATTTTACTTAATAGAAAAACTATGTTTAAGGAAAATTGTTTTCATTAGCTATAAATTAGCAAAAAAATTACTGAAAATAAATTTTAATAATACAGTACTGACATATTTTATGTCAAACTTTTAAAGTCGATTTTATAAGGTGAATAGTATTTTTATTAGTATCATTGTCTTTAAATAACTCAACGTCAATCTACTTCTGAAAGAAATAATGTTAATAGACTAATTTTTTATTATTAGTCACAATAAAATTTACTATTTATTTTGTATTCGACTTATGATTTTTAAAAAAGTTGCTATGTGGGAAAATTTTATTTAATTTATTATTATGACTTATCCTGTCCATTTATAATAAGTGATTTCGATAAAAGGTAAATATTTAAAACTTCCGATAGCAGCCAATCCTCTCTTATAGCGTAATTTCAGGGTAAAAGATTTTCCCATTAATCACTCTAATTAAAGGTTATAATTCACTCAATCATTATTGAAGTATCAAAAAATATTTAAGTAATATTAAAGCATTATTTTTAATTCATAGTATATTTCAAAATGACATTTACAATTGTTTTTAAATAATTTCGGATTGTGTGCATTAATGTTTTTTTTTACAAAGCACTCTTAAATTATTAGAATTATAATATGCTAGACATTCAATATATCATATGAAATAATATTATAAAATAAAAATGCTTCCAATACTTAATTTACAAATGTTCACTGTGTTAGCATAGACTTCATGCATGTGGACCATTTGGAAAATAATATTCATTTAGACAAAATTGTTATTTTATCTAATAACATCATTAACAATATTTTTAGAAATATTAAAGGAAAAAATAATAATATTGAAGGAAATACTCTGTTTCACTCATCTCATTATGGTTCCACTTTCATTTTCATCTGTAAAAAATAAATAAATTAGTGTTTCTAAGGCTTTAATGCTATTCCAATAATTTTATGCTTTTCTGTTAAAAAAAACCTTTAGTAATTAGTTAAGATAAAAAATTCATGAAAGAATAATTTTAACTTTGCAAAAACTAAAAAAAAAAATTCATTTTTCTTTAATTAACATAAATGTCAATGAATGTCAGTTTTTATTTTTATGAGAGGATTTTATTTCACTTCACTCCCAATTTTTTTTACTATTATTTATGATGGCTCAGTTAAGAAACAGATAACTATCCTATTAATAAGTCAAAAAATTTACTACATATATACAATACTAATGCAGTAATTGAAGACCACAATACACCCATTCCAATAAAATTAATTCCTTCTTATAAACTTCTATTGGTATATCTTTGTCCAAAACATGTGTTTTTAGAATAATGTGATACCATTGGATCATCTGGTACTGAAAAAAAACTTAAATATTTGAATTCTGAATTTTATTAAGATGATAATACTTCTAATGAAACAGTTAATGACTCAGAAAAAAAAAAAAATAAGACATCAAATGAAAGTAATTCAAAATAATCTATTTATGGATCATTATTTTATTATTTGTTTTATTTTGAATGTAACAGAACTGAAAATATAAAATAAAATTCACAATTTTTTTTTTAAATTTTGCAGTCTCCACCTATCTCACATTATTCCCTAATAGAAAAACTAAAGTCACTTAGAATAAAGCCAACATATTTCACATAAATTATTCTCTATATGGAAATGAATAATATCTTTAATAATTGACACTATCTACAATGTTGCTCTTTTGATGATGTGAATGTTATTTCTGTGCCAATCATAGTACTTCATTAGTTTGTAACTTCTTTTCTACTTTCATGTTTTAGATTTGTATTTGTGTTTAATAAAAAAGGAACAAAACATTCTTGAAATTCCTAGCAATTTATCATAAGGAAATATTCCTTCATACCATTATAAATATCTGTTCACAAAAAAGTTTGCTGTTATTACATATTTGCTATCTAATAATAAATATCTCATTATCAATAATATATCATTGACTAATTATTTAATTTTGGAATTGCTTTCATCATACAGTTTATTTTTCATCATAGCATGATAATTTTAAACTGGACTGTAATCCTAATTCTTATAACTATAAAAACCAAAACTGAATGTATAACATGACTAGATGTCTAACTATAGATTATTTATCAGATCTGCATTAGAATTTCATCACATCAAAAACAACTATTATTTATACAATTTTCTGGCAACCAAGACTATCTAACTCATAACAAAAACTTATCTAAGTATTAATACTACAATTAAGTAGCCAGACTTTTTATTCAAATTAAATATATTATTTTGAATCTAATTATAATTCATATTTTGTATTTATCTATATATTTTATTTTTATAAATAAACTTAATTTTACAATTGTATTTAAAAATGTTAATCATTTTTCAAATGCACTTTGTTTTTTCTCAAAAGTAATCTTTATCAGTCAAAAGATTACAAAAAATTATCGGGTACACTTACCCGTAGAGGATTACAAAGTGTTCAATGTTACAAAGCAAAACAATTATTGACCAGGTTTACAAAGTATGTACACTCGATAACAAATATATCCATAAAAGGGTTGTATAATTTTGCTTAATGTGTATCTATACATGGATGAGCACAAATCTGCACTGCCCAAAAACAATCCATCAAGGTAGCACAGCAGCCCATCAGAGAAGAAAAGGTACTGAAAACTTTGACCCTGCACCCTCCCAGCATGTTTTCCAGGTAGTGACAATAATCGTCATCAGCCCGCACCCATAAACCAGACCCTCAATGACCACCATCATCAACCCCTGAAGAAGAAATGAGGTGTGCAGACCCGTGCCCGCAAATATTAAAACAAAACTTTATTACTGTTACAAAGATGATATTTCTAGCTGGAGTGTCTAGTATCCAGTGATATCATCTTGCACACTGAGGTCAATGGAGCTGAACATCTGCCTTTAATCATTATCAAACTCCTGTGTCTGCAAATGTTCACAATAGCTGCTCAACCCACCAACCAAAGTCCTTCAGGGTTCACGGTTATTTTTATTTGTCGATCCTGCTTCTTTTGATTGAATTTCAGGTCTTGATTAGTAATCAATGATTCAAGTATAATCTGAAAGTTTGTTGTTAAACCTTGGAAAATTCTCAATAACTATTAGTTAAAAGAGTATGAATAATTTGCAGTCTAAAACATCATTTGTACTCATTTTTGTCTTTAAATCATTATTTTTTAGCTCATGAATCACTTCATTGTAATTCTGTGTTGATTTCAAGAAAAAAATTTTTTTTTTTTTTGTGGCCCCCAATCCACCGGAAGAGGGGTAATAACTTCTGTTCTGATCATCGGAGAAACCTAATTTTTGTGCAGGGAGATAGCTTAGGTTATTTTCTATAATGTTCAATTCTAAAATTGAGATCGAATTAACATTTAAAACTTGTTTAACATTGCTAAAATCTGATGCACAGATAAATTTCCTAAAACCATCATTGTTAACGTATTATATTACACGTTTTCTATGAGATTTGATGTCCAAATGAATTTCCTATTTATTCTATCAATAAAATTAGGATTTCTAGTGTCTATTCTTTTTAGAATTATTTGGTTTCATTTAAAATTATTTTTAAAAGGTTTATAATATTCTAATGATTCTAAGAATTACTTAAAATGTAGTTTGTTGTTTAAACTATTCTTTCAAGTGATTTAATTTTGTAATGAAAAATTTCACATTAAATATTAATTAATAAAAATAATACATATATATAAATTTATAACAAAACACACCAAATAGTCATTTGTATAAGCAATGAAGTTTTATATATATTGTAACGGGATGGAGTCCTTTTGCCCTCAAAAACTTTTAACCTTTTTAATTTTTATTAATTTTCTAAATATTCATTCTATTTTTATAAAATCGCCAATCATATTATTTTGCAAAAAAGACTTTTTAAAACCCGTTACTCAAGCAGGGGAATAAATAGGACTAATACTTACGTATCAATCATACCCCAGGTCAGACCAAGATTTAATAAAATATTAAACCGACGGACACCTTTTCAGATGGAAGCAACTCTCCGGCTGCATGAAACGTGAAACATCCCATGGGAAAATTTATAACAGGTTTAAAACCCAGGGCACCATCAAATACTGAGATTGGAACCCATGAAATGTCACTAACACGTTTCAAGCGCTTGGCCCATGGCTAGTTCTTCATATGAGACCGGCAACACATTTGCTTATATGAATGGAGAGATAGAGTCAGAAAAAATAACGTTAATAATTTAAACAAAAATTTATTTTCAAAAAAATGATAATAATTATGAATGTAATAATAATAAGATATAATTAAAATGTGAACACATAAGAAATATTATACATTTAACAAATTTTGCATGCTTAGGATAATGAATAAAATTTAAAAGTTTTTATCCTGATATCAATAAATATTTACCTAGGATTTATAGTGCTGCTTTTGGAATTTATTTGTCATTTCAACATTGTCTTTGATATGCGGTTTAAATGGTTTTTGATTTCCATGGTAGATATCATAGTTCTTGGATTTTTTGTAGTTGGGTGATCACCCCTTTGTCTTCGGATCGGGTTAGTTTCTTGGTCCAGGTATTGGTAACATGAAGACAGCTTCTTAGTTTTTTGTTCTTGGTGTGACGGTTTACTTAATTTAGAAGGCAGGTTGAAACCAAGGCAGAAGGCAAGCTAGAGTAATTTATTACATCATTTTGCTAAATGGCACAAGGGAGAAGAGTGAAGGAAATGACCGAACACCAGCGTTCAGTTCTAGCCAATCATTCTTTTTAATCTGGCTTGAACTGACTTTCTGAACTTAACTTCAAACTTAACTAGACTATTGAAACTTAACTGCAACTGAAATGAAGACAATAGAGAATGTGTGCCTCTTATATTACCCTGACTCCACCTTTGCTCGCGTTTTAACCGCGTTATCGATACATTTTATCTCTTAAAAAATTTAATTATAATGTTTTCTGTATTTTCTGTTTTTTAATTTTAATTACAGCGATTAGAATTATTTTGAACTAATCAGTCTGGAATTTTAATCTCCAGAGCCTGATTATTTTTGTACAAACTATTTAATTAATCAAAAGAATTTTTTTTATTACTTTAATAAAAAATAATTTTTTCCTAAAGAGTATTTTTGACAGATAATAATATATAAAAGAAAGACAAGTTATAATTATTAGTTTCTAACTTATCTCTAAATTTTCCTTGTATTTTAACTTCTATACTTTCAAACTATTGATTCTGATATATATTTTTAAAATTTATATATTATTTTTTTTAATGATAATAAATAAAAAACAAGTGAATTATGTAACTCGTATACACACACACCTGCACAATGCATGTACATACATACCGTTACAATATAATATGTAAAAGAATACATCAAACTTCTTTTTAAAACTTGTTTTTATATGACTATAATAAAAATAAAAATATACCCAATGTTTCGACTATTTTATAATAGTCTTTTTCAAGGAACAATAAAAAGTAAAATAAAATGAAAAAATAAAATAAAAATAGAAATATATAATAATAAATATCACTTATTCCAAACAAATACAAAACATTAAAAAATACTAAAAATTTTCTCTTTACCTCACTTCTATTACAAACAATCTCAACTTAATCATTTTTTTTACATTTATATACCCAGCCAAAAATATCTTTAAAACATTTAATTAACAAACTATTATTTTCTTTTGTCTTTTCTATGAACATTTTGTTTAATTCAGATTTAATTTCACTAATGTAAATTCCTTACTTTTATTATTCTTTCATGGTATGACTTTATACATTCTAAAAGTTTAATTTCAAAATCTTTATGTTTAAATTTATTTGTATGATTATAAATAACAGAATTTATTTTGGGTGTATTTTTATTTTTATTACAGTAAAGCAAGTTTTTAAAAAGAAGTTTGATGTATTCATTTACATATATGAAAAATTATGAAATATTTTGAAAAGAAAAAATATGTAGATGATAATTTTAAATATTTTTTATTTTAGATTGATGCTGAAGCAAGATGGGAACTGAAAGATCCTGATGGCTCTTTGGTTGTTTGCTTACAAGTTCCAGTTAGGATTGTGCCATAAAACAACTTATAATACTTCAATCAGTTATTCTTGGAAGATTATAAAGAGCCTTTTCCGATGTAGAGAGAAAATAAAAGGTCTTTCTATCTATCTTTGATTATAAATCAATAAACGGATGCAATATACTATAAAATTACATAAAAAGACAATAAAAAATATTAAAATTTTTGTCTATTATTATACAATAAATAAATTTAAATATATATATAAAGTTGTCAAATATTCATTTTTAATTTATCACATATGTATAATTAGTTATGTGTGTATGTCTGTGTTAATTTAATTTCTAGTAAAATCATTAGTCTTTTTTTACATTACTTATTTTCGTATTAATTTTTGCATATGAACATATTCACAGCTCTTATAACTATAAACTTTTCATGATATTATATACAATTCATTTTATGTTTAATTATTTCTTTAAACACTGCTTCAATGTCATACAATAATTTTTGGATAATTAATCAGTAAATTTAAGATTCAGCATATTTTATATACATAAAGTGTAGGTTCATGAATAATTAAAAAATAAAATAGAAAGTAAAAGACAAAAATGAAACATTTTAGCGCATTAAAATATACTTTTTTAAGTTTTTAGAAATTAATTTAAAAATAAATTTTATGGTTTTCATTTATATTGCTAAAAAAAAAATTTATATATAAAAAAATATATAAATATAAAACTGAGTTGTTTGTTTAAATTGTTTTTTATTTAGACTTATGGTCTCTGAACAGTATATTTTTTTATTCTAAGAAAATTGTTGATTTACACAGTTGTATATTATTGATTTCTATGGTAAAGAATTGCTAGTGAAGACAGTGCATTGGCATTTTTATGGCAGAAAGATTTACTTAATAATGTAAAAGAACAATGACCTTGTATCAAATACAGATCCTCTATAATGAAGAGAAAAAAAATTTTAAAAGGAAGTTTAAAGTGATTTTTCATCATCCACAGTATGACTGCCACATTACTCCATCAATACATAATGGCAATATGCTTTTTTTTGTGAAGTAAAAAGTCAACAACTATCATCAGTGGTAATCAAAAGAAATAATTTTCATTTTAACCTTTTTTTAATTAGTTGTTGATTCAAAGCAAACCAATTCATTTTTATTTGGATTTCTGAGATAAAAAAAATGTAGCTGACAATTATTTTGCCCTTTAGTATTATTGTTTTCATAAAAGTAGATAACATTTTAAAATGGCCATATTTTTTCTCCTCACTTTTTCAAAACCAAATAATAAATTTAAAAAATTTAAAGGCAAATAATAATAATAATTTCAAACAAACTTGTCAATTACAAATAATAAGAGATTGTTTGAAATTATGTACTGAATTCATAAATTAATTTGTAAGTCAATATTAAGTACTGTTGTGAGAAATCAGTTTTTAAAATAAACATTGAAAACTTACAAATGACAAAAAAATTTTTCTCTCCCAACTTCTATTTCTCTCAAAACCATATAAGAAATTGAAAAAACAAATAATACCAAAAATTCAAAACAAACCTGTCAATGAAAATGAGATTTTAGATTACACATTGAATTTATGAATGACAGTAAACACTTTTTCAAATAAAAAGCATCTTGAATTTATCAGTTATTCTATTATTGTTTCATGATGTCAAAGCAATGTCTAATGATTCAAGTGAACATAAAATACAATGTATATATCTGAGTCCATCAGTATCCTTCATATGCAAGGAATATTGCTACTTCTTTTTATAAAATAAATAATAACATTCATTTAAAGTAATGTCTATATTACATATATTTATGCCATTAGTGACTGTATATTTTAGAAATTATTTATTCATACCCATCATCTTTCAATAAACACATAGGTGAGCATTAATCATTTTTACTTGGATTAAAAATTATATTTCCTTTAATATTAGATATAGACCAGGAGTAAGCAAGTTCTTAAAAAAGTAAGAACCACATTAAATACTTTTCATTCATTTAAGAATGTTAAAAAACCACAGTTTTTCATTAACAAGAAACATATAACACCTTTTACACAGAGTCACAGAAAATATTATTTTAAAATTGTATTTATAAATAACAAAAAATAGAGCTCTTTAATAATCCTATTCACCATTTAATAACTAAATATTTTTTACTAAATATATCTGTTAATAAAATCCATTTTAATGACTAGTATTATTTAAAAGCTAAAAATGGAAAGTTCACATATCAAATTTTATTTATCTTAAAGCATTTAAGAATCAATATTTTCTAATGTTAATATACAGTATAATATTTAGATTACTAATAAAAAATAACAATAAAAACCAATATTGTCATAAAACTTGTTAGATTAATTTTGGGCATTGCAGGCAGAGTTTACCAACCATTGATTACAGGTACATAATTTAATAAATTTGAATATGTCTTTGATATTTTAATATAGTTTCTGATAATCTTTTATAAAAAAGAGAATCTTTTATCCCTTTCTACTGCTGTACCACAATCTTATTTATAATGAAACTTGTTTTTTTTCACTGACTCAATAACATGTATTTCAAATAATCACATACCTTTACTTTGGCCATGCTTGATGTAGCGTTTTATATGCTAAACTAATTTATAAGTGTTTTATTTTTAACAAGTATTTATTCAACTCAATAAGTTTTTAATACAGAATGCATTAAACAATTATTTTTAGTAGGTTATAAATTATTGCATTTTATTTAATCTTAGATATACTACACATTTTATAAAGTTCTAATATAAATATTTTATTTATATAGATAAATAATAATTTCCATTTTTTAAACTTTTACCTTTTCCAGTTATTGCAACTTGATTTTATTTTTAATTAATAGTTGGTTTTTATATTTTAAAAAATGAAATTTATGCCAATAAAAACAATAATCAGTCTCAAGATAGAATTTGATGACTTAATATGCTTTAAAGTTATACATTTAGTTTAATATAAATGAGTAATAGGTTTACAGTACAGTTTCAAACTATAATTTTAAATTGAAAGTAATTAACTCTTTACACATGCATGGTACAGTTATATTAAATAAATCCTCTGGTTGATTGTGAGGAAACTCTTGATCCAAGGCACAAGATAGAGACTCTGAAAAGATAAAAATGGCCATCTTATCTGTGTACCTAAATTCAATTATATAGAACGATCATTAATATCTTGGAAGGAGAGTGTAAAAATCTTATATTCTTCACTCCATTTTCTTTATTATACATATTAACACCCATCAAATTTTAATATTTACTGAGTGTTAATTTTCACAAATGTTAGAATTAATGTCATTGTTTAATATATTCACGGGTGCATTTCAAATTGCAATTTTAAACCAAAGTTAGTCAACCCTTTACACATGCTCTCATTTCAACATACTTCAAATTGGCCTAAATAATTGAATTTAAGTACAATCTAGATGATGATTCTTATCTTTTCAAAGTCTCTATCTTGTTCTTTGAATTAAGAATTTCCTCACATTCAACAAAAAACAATGATTTAAGCACAAGTGTGAAAGTTGATTATCTTTGGTTTAAAATTATAGTTTGAGACTGTATTAGTAAATCTATTATTCATTACATTAATTCTAATATCTCTGAATATTAACATGTAGTAAATATTAAAAATTTTGAGAGTATTAACATGTGTCATAAAGTATAATGGAAGTAAATTAAGAATATAAAATCTTCATGCTCATTCTAAAATACTTAAAATTGGCCTATATAATTGAATTTAGATGCAAAGATAAAATGCTGTTCTTATCTCTTGGATCTTGAATCATAAGTTTCCTCACATTCAACAAAAGCAATGTTGATTTAACAGTACATCACATGTGTAAAGAGATAATCATCTTCAGTTTTAAATTACAGTTTGAAACTTCTAGTAAATTGATTAGTCAATTATTTTAATTCTAACATCTATGAATATTAACATGCAGTAAATATTTAAAAATTTAACAAGTGTTAATACATGTAATAAAGAAAATGTAAATAAAATGAAGAATATAAAAATCTTCATGCTTTTGTTCTAAGATACTTAATATTGGCCTATATAACAGAATTTAGATACAAGGATAAGATGGACACCCTTATGTTCACAAAGTGTCAATCTTGTGCTTTGGATCAAGAATTTCCTCACATTCAACAAAAATGCTGATTTAATATAACAGTTTAGCACATGTGTAAAGAGTTTATTACCCATAATTTATAAATAACTTTAGTTTGTAAATGCCTTATTAGCATGTAATTTTTATTAATATCTGTAACTGTATGACCAAGTAAATACGATTTTGTTTAATATTTTTAGAAAAGCTAATTGCATAAAAAGTAAAGACATTTGAATAATGTAAAAGTAAAGCAGTAATTAATATTTATTAAACTAATTAAATGATAAGGCTTGATAATTCATTTTTGTTCAACATTACAAATATTTTCATATATAGCTATTGTAATTTTTGGTTCATCCTGTAGATAATAGATATTTTCAGTTTTCTTTGAATTTTTTTTTTACTTTTGGAAAATGAAAATATAGAAATTAATTAATTGACATATTATTTTAAGCTTTTTGTCCAATTAAATTCATAGGCAAGTCTTGTAATTGCATAACTATTATGGAATCATTCAACTATCTAATTTGATTTGCAATGCAGTATATATTACATCTTGTCATGGTAATTTATTGCTATCAAGTTTGTAGTTTCATATTCATCTTCAGATATAAGCTTCTACTACTTATAGATTACTTTAAATTATTGAATTTCATATCAAATCAAATTCATATAAAGTAATAGACATGTAAAATATAGAATTCACATACAGTTAAGGGAAACAAAGTCATTTAATACAATACTTCATATCATTCTCACTACTAAAATAGTTGTCATTAAATTAAAGCAAATAAAAAAACATTTACATCAGAATTTCTTTTATTAATAAAAGATAAAAATTATAAAGACATTTTCTGAAAGTACTTTCTAAGTTGATGATAAACAAGAACCAACTAATAAAATACATATATTGAAGATCATTTTATCTTTTTTGCATATAATTGGTCATGTGTATCAATTGTATAAGATAGAGTGGATAGCTGTAGGAAGTTTAAAAATGAGTTCAAATGCATTTTAATTACATTAAGAATATTCATTCTAACAGTTCTAAAAATTAACACCTATCAAAAACAATGATTACAGAAGATTATCTACTAATATGATCTTTGATAAATTTATGCTGCACAATATTGTTGATTGTAATTTATCTGAAGATCTTTTTTTTTATTTCAAATAATTTAAAAGCATTAGATGTGATATGATGCACTATGGCTTTTCCTTTCTCAGAGTTGAAAATCTCAGCTACTATGCTGAGAAAAACCTGTTAGCCACCTTCCCTTTTCATTCCCCACTCTAAGTTTTTCCCATATTCTTCTCTATCCTGCTCCATCCCATTTGCACAACATTATCTTTGTCAACTCTGAGCTTTATATCTAAATCCTCCTTTCACAAATCCAGCATAAAAACCAAGAACCCAATTTCTATATAATCACTTTCTTTATATTTATTCTCCCACAATTTCATTATTTGTATTCTTTCTGCTTATAGGCATTCCCATTCAATTAATAGATGCCTAATGTTTTCTATGCCCTTCCTTACATAACTTGCAGACTAAATCACCAATATTTTTCCATTTATGCATATATTTCTTTGTTGCTAACGATTCTATTTAAGCCTTGAACAGTAAATTACTTTCTTTGCTATTATCATAAATTAAGTCGCACCCAATATTCTGTATACTTCTATACTCTCCATACTAGTTCATCTCTCCAACTCCATATATTTTTATTAATGTATCTTTCTATCCCATTCTTTGCCATTATAACATTCAACAATTCTTCTAACACAATCATCCCACTTGTTGCATAAGGATACTGACATAAAGTCTTTATCCAAATCTTCTGCATACCATACTAACTTTCTCATCCATCTTGTTGCCTGTTCTTAAATACTATTTTGGTTAATCTCTTATTATCTATAAATTGCAATCTACTGAACATTTTCATGTTGAATTTTGCATCTCATATAACTTGACTACCCCATTTCTTTTTCAATTGCATTCTTTGCCATCCACACATCTGCATCTAATGCATGTCTCCATACTTCTCTTTGTACTTTTTCTAAGTAATATAATACCCATTTACCATAAGTTAACCCTGCTACTTCCATTTTCTACCATACAATTCTAGCTACATCATATTTATTGTATGAAAACACTGTTAATTTTTTTATCAGTTCCTTTCTTTTCTTTGATTCATTCCCTCTCATTGTTCCAAACAATTTCTCAGATTACTTAAGACAATTCCCAAATAGTTATACCTATTCATCACATTTAATTTTATATCCCCCAATAAAAATCATTTCTCTTCTCTTTCCCCAACATTTATCATCATTTTTTAGTTTTCTTCATTAAATTTAATCTCCATCTCTTTATTCACCCTTGCACAACTTCCATATCTTCCCTACTTTTTGTGCACAAGAAGATATCATCAGCAAATAAAAGACCTGATAATGTATATATTCCTTTGCCACTTATTAATGATATCTCTACCCCTCTTTTTATTGCTCTCTCTCCATTTCTCTCAAATATAACAAAAACAAAATAGGTGACATAGGGCATCCTTGCCTATGTCCCATACCAATTTTAACTTTATCCAATTCTATATTTCCTAATTGATATGCATAATAATTATTTTCATATAATCTCTTAATAAGATCCCCTAAACCTTCATTCATTCTCAGATTTACTAAACTTATCCATAATCTGTCTATTTACTCTATTATTTGCCTTTTCTATCTCTATAAAGACCACATATAACTGTATTCCTACTTGTATTTATAAGTCATATGACTACAGATAAATTATCTCCTATATGCCTATCCAATTGAAAACCTACTTACATTATGCACACTATTATTTTCTACCCTCCATTGTGTGACTCTTCCAACCACCATATATGCAAAAACATTATATAACACTGATGTTGCTGCTATCAGTCTATAATTATTTAACTTTCTATGATCTTTACTCTTTTCTTTAAATAGTAGCCTTATTCTTGTATTATGCCAGTTATATGGAAATTCTCTCTTCTGTGTCATCTTATTGAAACATGATAATAGATTTAATTTTGTCATATTTTCTAAATTCATCACCTTGCCTACTCCCCAACCATCTAAAACCACTTGCCTTTCCCCTTTTCAATTTCTTTCCAATATCTTTTCTATGTATATTACATACTTATTTAAGATTCTTCTCTAGAGCTACAGTCTTTCTTCATCATCTAATAATACTATTTCTCTCCTACACTCCTTTTAATATATTTCTCAAAAAAATGTACTCATATCTCTTTCACTTTCATTAATATCTTCCAATAATTTATTTTTAATTTCATTCTCTCTCTATAATTATCTATTTTAGCCAAATTCTTTTTTTAATACTTTTCCAATTTAATATTAACATCTTTTTCACTTTCTTTATTTTTAATATCATATTTATATTCTCTGCATGCTTTTCCTCTCTCTTTTACACTTTTACTAATTCTCACTTTTCTATTACTTTTATTTTTTAAATATTCTTACATAAAACTCTATTTGTTGCTTTTTCTACTTCACCATAACAGCCCTTATGTTCATCTCACAAATTCTTCTATGATTTTTTTCTACTTTTCTTTTATATTCATTTAACTTATTCTTATCATTCACTCTCCATCCACATCTTTCACTATCCTTTCTACTTTTATTACTATTTCCCATCATATTATTAACCATTTTTATTACAAAGAAATGAACGCTATTACATACCCTTTCTTCATTAACAAACACTTAAATTTTCTGTACTTTATTCATCCCCTCTTTCTTTACTAATACATAATCTATGGCATGAAATATATTTCTAGCCATGTGTATCATCTCTCAAAAATATTTAATAAATTTCCAATGCTCAAATTGACTCTCTAACAAAATTCTTCAAAAGTTGTCCATTCTTGTTATCCGCATCACCAATTTCTTTAATATGCCAATTCATACCCCCTATAACCATTATTTTCTTACCCCTTTTTTAAAACTCTATATATCCTTAACTAGACATTCATATATGCTACTGTTCCACTCCATTATAGTTTGACTATCTCCAGTGGCTATATATTCTATAGCCATTATTCATTCTAGTCTTCCTAACCTATCTTAAACCACATATGTTTTTGACAAACATTTTTTTTGTCATAACTCATATCACCCTTATATATATATATACACACTCTGCGATACCTAGTTTTCCAGTGTAGGTTCTTCTCTTAATTGTGTTTCCACTATTGCTAATTTCTCACGCTCTTCATTTTTTACTGCTTTGTTTAATCCTGTCATTTTTTGTTACCTTGTACATTGAAATATACAATTTTAACAATTTCTCCTTTTCTTACTAAAAATTCTTTTGACTCTTTCTTCTATATTACATTTGTAAGTAACTTGCTTATCATTAATTTTACAGATCCATTTCTTCTCCATATCTACATTTATATTTAAATCAGCTACCTTTTGTTTATTTCTTACATCCTATATATTCTTCTTTTTGATAACACTGTAATTTTAAACCTTGCTCCCCCCTCTATAAGTTTCTCAAACTATATTTTTTTATAAATCAAACTTCTTCTTCTTCTTTTTTCTTTTCAAATGTATTATCAAGTTATTATAAAGTCAAAAAACTACGGAGAGAATTTCTTTTTTCAATATTTTTTTTATATACAAAATAAATCTATTCAAAAAAAAATATATATAACTTGCCTTTTTCCTTTTTTTATAAAATAATATGGAGTTTTTTAAAATTTTTTAAAAAAAAAAAAAAAAAAAAAAAAAAAAAAAAAAAAAAAAAAAAAAAAAAAAAAAAAAAAAAAAAAAAAAAAAAAAAAAAAAAAAAAAAAAAAAAAATAAAAAAAAAAAAAAAAAATATAATACAACATCACTTTATATAATAAAAAAAAATTTTTTTAAAAAAAAAAAAAAAAAAATAAAAAAAAAAAAAAAATATTTTTTTTTAAATAAAAAAAAAATATTATATATTATATAAAAAAAAAAAAAAAAAATTTATAAAAAAAATATAAATAAAAAAAATAAAAATATTATTATTAAAAAAAAAAAAAAAAAAAAAAAAAATATTTATATTTGTTTATTTATATATATAATAAATAAAAAAAAATAAAAAAAAAAAATACCCCTTTTTTTTTTTTATAAATCAAACTTTCTAATATTTCCTTGTTTTGCTAAATGAAATCCTTCTTTACTATACAACTCCCTCTTACTAATAAAGAAATCTCACACATCCACAAATATAATATAGTTTCTCTCATAATTTTTTCAATTTCATTTATACAACATGCCCTATCTAACAGATACCTATTATCAAATCTTGATAATGATCCAACTATTTGTACTCTTTCTTTAATCTTACTCAAATTACTAATCAATTCTATGTACTCATCCATTACTCTCTCTGATGGCTCTGACAAATTATTTGTCCCTACCATATAAACATCTCTACTCCCTGTTTTGTTACCTTATATGTAACATCCCTAATTCTAGCTCCAGGCAAACATATTCTTGTATCTCTTACAACTTTCTTCATATAGTAGCACCACCGAGTGCAAATCATAGTAAACACAGAAATAATGATCGTATGATGGTTTCTTCAAATAATCTACAAATTTTCAATATTAATATATTGCATAGAATTAACTAGTAATTTAATTCTCAATAATCAGCCATTTTGTGAGTACAATAACTATGAATACCTTCATAGTAACATTTTTAATATTGCAAACATTTTTTCCAAAATGCTAAATTTTCATCTTTTACTTTAATTGATAAGATCTGGAAACTCATATTTCTATAAACTACTAGTTCTCAAATTTTAATATTTTTAACAAACTCCAAATATCAGTTCACACCTATTTGATTTATTTTTTTAAATGCTGTAGTATCTTTTATATCCAATTAAGTTTTCATTATCCATTATCAAAAAAAATTTTTAAAAAAAATTCTAATCATTCTCATTGAATTTCAAAAAGTTATTATATACTAACCCAGTTGACTTAGCTAACCTAATATTATCCATATTTATTCAGGCAGAAGTCAGCCAAGAAATTAAAATATGAAATGTTGAAATCAAATATTACCACAAACACAAAGTAATTTAGTAAACATATTGTACTATACAAGTATGATACTGTTAATGATATCAACTTATACACTTATTAGAATGGAAAATATTTATTATATATGAAGAAATATTTTATATTCACATCGCATCTGTTTCTTTAAGATTCATACCAGCCAGAAAGGATACTTAGTAAGTAAAAATAAATATATTATTTTGTATTTAGATCCCATTCCGATAAGATAGCTTTTAAAACTGGTTTTTTAATTTATTTATTTTTAGTTTCTTTTTTTTATTTTATTTTTTGAAAAAACAGTTATAGATATTTATAAATTGTAAAGCCCCAAGCTTCTATGTAACCAAATATAATAAATATCTAGGCAAGAACATTGATTTTTGAATATAATAAAAAGGTATAAAAACAAACACAGTTTAATATATATACAACATTTTAAATGTCATATTCTAATTAAAATATTTTTAGACTAGCATATATAATCCAGATTTGATTTTTTTTACTTGTCATATTATTCTAAAATTATGAAAAATTAATATATAAAATTATATTAAATATCTTTACAGAAAGATTAATAGCCTGGATTATGTAAAAAGGTTAAGTGTTTAACAAATTTTTACTGAATTTGCAATTGTTTGAAATATCAAAAAAATATGTTTTTAATCCAAAGTTATTATAGAAATATAACTTTGTGTGTTTCTACAATAAAAGAAAGTGATGATGCATGTTATTACAACATTTTTAAGTAATCAAAGCTTCATTTGCTTTATTTAATATATGAAGTTTATAAAATGGAAGCGCTAACTTTTAATAGCAAAAACTTCTCTAAAACTAATTATGGAACAGACAATAAAGTTCTGATATGTTAATTTTGAATGAAGAATTATTAGTATTACAAGCCTTAGATAGACCATACTTCCTGCATTTAAAAAAAACAGTAGGTGTCAATTTATAGTTTTGAATGTAAAAGACAGTCAGTCAAATGAACAATGAATGGAAATAAAAATAATAATTAAAGAACAAATTCCTGTAAACTAACAAAAATTAAAATGGATATCAGAAAATATAACATTTATTGCAAAGAAGAATGTTTCAATGAATTTTTGGGAAAGACAAGAATCAATATTATAACAGTATTTGGAATGGCTTTAGAATAAAAATAAACTATAAAAAAAAAGCTTTTTATGATTGTTTTGATATCAAATAAAGTTTCAACAAGGAATAAGTTTGCTGAAAACCACAAAGTCATATTATAAATGAAATAATTAAGATCAGTCAGAAATGGGAAAAATGAACTGAAACATCATACTACAAAAAACAGTTATTTTAGGTACTCTCGATGCCTTTTGGGCACAAATTAATCAGTTTTAAATTTTCAACAAAAAAAAAAACTTTTTTATGCGATTTATTTTTTATAAAACTATTAAAAGTTTAATAATTTATCCAATTAACCATACAAAAGGGTTTCAAGTAAATATTTGGATATGTAATTATTATTAACTAAAATACAAAATCACACAATAATTTGGCTTTCAAATCAATTTCAATACACAGAAATCAAAAATAAAAAGTTTGTAATATAATATTTTTCATTTCTAGCTATAGAGGTATCATTCTCATTAAGTTAAGCCAAAGGTTTCCTTTATTTCTTTACTTTATTAAGAGAACTATAAATGTATAGTGTTTTTATTAACCTACATTTTCTAACTTATCTATCAACATATAATCTTATTAAAAATAAAACATTTATGACAGATCAATTCATCACCTGCCTCAAAAAAAATTAAAATCAGATCACATACATGTATACAAACAGGGCCCAAACAAAAATATGTTTTAGACATGATACAGTATAGAAATACATTCTAACAAAGCATTTTTTCTTTGATACAATCTTGAGGAGGTGATTAAAATATGTACTTCAAAAGCTTATGAAAAAATGAAAAAAAGGAATTGACATATGTTAAATATAAATGGATTATAGTGATTGATAGCAGATTAGTAGTAATGTTAATGTTTTAAACTTTTGAATTGCTTTAAATTTAAAGATTGATATTATTTTTGCTACTTATTATATTCATAAAATAACATGTTCCAAAACAAAATGAGATTGAAAAACAATAGTTACTAAATCTAATCAACATTAAAGAAATTTAGATCCTGTGTGGTTCAAGACAATGGTGGAATGTTGACTCAAAAACTAAATTTTTGAATTAACTGACAACTTACTAAAAAACATCAATTTGGTCAAATGAGAGGTAGGATTATACTTATCCTGCTATTGGAATATACAACATCTTATAATGTAACATGCAACTAGTCACATAATAATATAAACATATACAGGGGAGATACAAATGCAGAGATTATCATAATTGAACACTCCATTATTAACAAACAGGATCTTTCTATAAAAAAAGTTCCCATTCCAAATCCATTCTTTTCTGATTTGAATTCCATAATATGGAACAAAAAGAGACAAAATATGAGAAGGATTATATCAGATAGTGGAATAAATCACTAAATACAAATTTTTTATTTATGAAAAAAAAATGTATGAAAAATTTTAAAAAGAAACATATTATAATGATTGCTTTATTGAATATATCACAGCTCTAAAGAACAAGTTGACCATTTGGTGCTAATATTCTTTCTAGATCATCTACTCAAACAGCTCTAAGCAGACACACATTGGATTGACATAAGGATGTTATTTCTACCCATTGATAAATAAATTTAATTATTAAAATATATTTGAAGAAGACTTAGTGATGTTTTGAGACTGACAAATTTCAATAAACTTAAAAATTTTCTTTACCAAAAATTACTTAATATATATTTAATATTTTTGAAATACAAGCATAATTCAAATACTTGGAGTTTAAATGTAATAGGGGATTTAAACACAGACTTTCAAGCTCCTTTCAGCTATGCACTCTATCATATAACTGATACATATGACCACGCACATGTAAAAAAGATAAATAATCTCCAATGTATGTATTTTGTGATAAACCAGCACTCACCAGTTAATGTGTGAGATGATCTGGACCAACTGATGAATGTTGGTTCAGGATGAAATATGTATATTGGACATCATTTATCTTTTTCACATTGTGTAGTCATGTGTATCAGTTATATAATGTAAAGTGGATAGCTGACAAAAGCTTACAAGTCCATGTTCAAATTCCCTATATTATATATATATATATATAAACGAGACAATGATCTCAGGGCACATAATGTACTGTATGCATGCAAATAGATTTAAATCTTAAAAGGAAAATTAGAAATTAATAAGACAAAAATTACTATAAATATGTAATCTGAAATAACGTAAAAATTGTTTAGGTAGAAATATTTTTTGATATTTTTAAAATACTGTAAATTGTGCAAAATCAAATATAAAAATCACTATTTAATGTACATATTGCAATTTTATTAAATTTTTCTGATTTTTACAAAATGTAAAATATTTTAATGATTTACACAATCATAAATATTACATATATATTATATATACATACACAAAATTATTATAATCAGGCAGTACTCTCTTTTCTCCTCACTCAAGGAAACAGATCATTTAATCACAAATATAGTTCTGCAATCTAGATGGTATTTGACAGTCTCGTGTGGATTGAGATGGTACAAATCTTTCTTCTTCCTTTGTTAATATTCTTTCTTTTTGATTAAACTGTTTTGGGAATAGCAAATTCACTTCTAGTATTGTAGCTAGATCATCAGATTGGTTACTTTTTTCAGATAAATTGGTTTCATCTCTTTGTATATTATTATGAGGCATGTCTTCAACTAATGCTTCTGATACCCTGTCAGCACACTCATTGTCTTTTGTGGATCACTGTTAATGTAGATTTGATCTTTGTTAACTAGTTTTAACAGCTCATTTTTATAGATTTTTAAATGATTTATAGGTCTTCTCATTTCCTTGCCATTATCTAACTGTATTAATCTCAGTTGATTTGCTAAAACTTTCAATATAACACCAAGGTAATGCTTTTTTTTTCAGAACTTCTCTTATCCAGACTATATCTCCAATTTCAAAAATTTTTACACTCAAATGTTACTTTTTGTCATGTACATGCTCAGTACCAATACTGAGATATGTGTTTAACCTCATTAAAATTTCAGCTTGTTTTCTTTATAGATGTGCACAGTATAAAATACTGGTAGAATATTGCAATTATTAGCACTTTATTGATAACATTATAGTTGTTTTTACTGTATTGACTTAACTGCAGTGATACTCTTTTAACCAAGCAATTTAATTCAGACTAAAATGGAAATGTTATTACCTGATGTATATTCTTTTGAACCAAAAAGTATTTTTTAACTGCAGTAATATAAAACTGGCCTTATTATCTGAGATTATAATTTTTGGATATTCATGATTTACAAATAATTCATTCAAAATTTTAATAGTATATTCCAACTTGTATTTTTCACAACTCTGTACTCAATCTATGTAGCAGATGACACAATCACAATCAGAAAAAATATTATTGTTTAATGATCCTTTTTGGTTCATGTGTAGTCTGTACCAAGGTTGGGTGGCTTTTGGTCAAGGTTCCTTTTTTCAGTGGTAATGTAGCTATATATTGACATTCCCTACATGGCTTAACTGGTTGTTCAAACTCACTGCTTAAACTAGGACAATACACATATGAATAGGCTAATTTTCATTCGTACTTCTTCAAGATATTCTTTATATAACAATTCTAACATCTGTTTTCTGCCTTCAGATGGTATTATGTGATTTATTATTAGGTACAATCATTGCACATTGCTAGAATTTTGTATACATTACACAGATGTTCAACTAAATATCTGTTGACTTTCCGGCTATCTATATTGAATCCACTTCTTTAATATTTGATGTCCAGTATCATTTTTAATCCATAATTCTAGTACAGCACTTTTCAACACCTTACCTATCATAGAGTCTATGTTAGTTTATCTCTATGATCTTAGGTTCAAACTTGCATGCACCAGGTAATCTTGACAGTATATCTCCATGACCAGTTTCTTTATTCAGTTTATAAATTAGTTTTATATCATACGCTATCAATGTTATTCTGTCAGATCATTTTTGACTAGCATGTTAAGGAGTTTTTAGATCTTCTAAAATATCAAGCAGAGCTCAATAATCTCATTCATAAACATACTGATGGAAATTTTTACTGTGAAGACAATCACCAGTCTCCTGACTTTAGTTCTTTTCTCTCACTGTTAATGTTCTAAATACATGAAAAATTGGGTGTTTATCTCCATAACATACCCTACTACATAATCAGAACCATGTAATGATGATCACTTCTTGATCACAGCTATAGTGCATGAGTTGACAAGAGCTTAATAAAACCTTAGCTTTCTTGAATGCTTTGTTCTGCTCTTCAGTTGGTATCATCATTTTCTTGTCAAAATCTGTCGTGTGTCGAAGCCTGATCATTCTTAAGACAGCTGTTTAAAATCTGATTGGCTGTCTTATGTATGTGAAAGATTAGCAAACTTTCAATTATTATTTCCATCACTATTCTTTTCTTAACAATTAATTCTCAAAAAGAATTAAAGACTAAAAATGCTTGTAGATCTTTTATCTATTTCGATTTTGTTTTTTAATAGCTTTCCTCTTACCTCCATTCAGATATATTTTTTTATGATTTGTTACCTAACCCAGATAAATTTAATACAATTTTTATATGCATATCAAAGCATTTATTCTTACATTGATTTTTTCTAATTTAGCACAAACTTCAAATATGCATGTTGACAATTTATGCAGTTTCAGTTGTTCTAAAGATGTCTGGATACTAAATATAGAATAAGTTTCTTTATTACATATCATACCATTTACCTCTTCTTAGCCACTTAATCAATACTTTTATTTGTATTACACTAAGTTTTGACTGTCCTGCAGTCATCATCAGAGCTACAATAGTCAAATATATAATTATACAATTATTACACTTATACATAATTAATACACAATATAAACAAAAATAATTATTCATTTTAATATGATCTTTATAAATATTTCCCATTTTATTACATTATCTTCCAAATAATTTGATCAATATTTTATATTAATTTATTTTATTTCACTTTATTTTATTTTTTAAATATTATTTAATATAATAATTATAACTTTAACATTTATTTTTATTATTTAATGCATATTATTATCCGTTTTCTTATATTATAGAATCAACTTCTAATCTTGTCTTATTTTTATTAAATATTACTATCAATTAACTTTATCCACATTAAAAATTATTTTTTTATTACAAAAAATTATTTATTTCTTGTTGATTCTATTACCCAAATCCAACTGACAAAAAAATTCAAAATTTGTATTTGTTTAACACTCCCTCTATTGTCATTTTCTTTAACTTTTTTATTTTAACCTTTTCAAATTGTAATTATTTTTAACAATTGTTTATAAAATTATTGTTCTTACCCTGAAATCTCTATTAAGACTTGGTTTTATACTCTTAATCAAGATTGCTTCTTTAATTTTCCTATCCCTACTATAATTTGTGTAATTAATCATTTTTATACAATCTTTTTCAAACCTGTGACATGTTTCTAATGAATGCAAATATATAAGTGATCTCTTATCATATTTATGTTGAATTAATCTGGTATAAATTGAGTTCGTTTCTCCCACATAATTAGTTGTTTTTTTTATATATATTTACTTTTACATGATTTGCATTTAATATAAAAGTAAAAATATAAAAGCTAATTATTATGTGGGAGAAAGAAAGAACTCAATTTATACCAGATTAATTCAACATAGGAATAAACATTTGGATCATTGATTGCTTATGTAAAGCATGGATTGAAGGCATATAAAAAATTATTGTCCAGATAAATATAATATCTAAAAAAATAAAGTTCTTGTTATTACTTTTCAGTGATTCAAATTATAAATTTCACTATGAAACCTGTATTATGACTTGATCTTTGTTTCATTAAATCACCTATAAATAGTTTCAAATACCACTGCCATAAAATCAAAAACAATGTTCAAAGAAGTACATATTCTTGTTCAACACCATTTTCATTTCAAATGACTGATTTTTCATTGTAATAAAATTTTCACACATTTCTTCATAAAGAAACTATAGAATATGAATAAATTTTGGTGGACAACTAAACAGTAGCCATAGATTTATTCAGTTAATTGAATCAAATACCTTGATTATATCAATAAAAGTAACAAATAAATTACGTTTTATATCTAATACTTTTATCTACTTGTCAAAAACAAATATGTTAATAGTGCTTCTTAATTTTCCAAAACAACATTGAATCTCTATAACCAGTCATCTATGACTGGAAGAAATCTATTCAATAACATTGTTGAAAGAATCTTTGCTATAACAGGTAATAATAGTCCAGCATTGTTAGCTGAGAGGTCATTGCAGCCACCTTGCAAGCAAGTAGTTGGTTGTGGGTTCGCCTCCTGGCCGATGCTATGACATGAAAAAAAAACAAAAAAACAGGTAATAATGATAGTCTTTGATAATTATTGCAATCTTGTCTATCACTTTTAGTTTTAAAAATTAGAGCAATAAAATCATCCTTAAGGGCAGGCAGCACAACTTCATAAATCCATATATTCCTAAAACATTCAATATTTTTAAAGCTAACATATTACAACCATATTTCAAAACTTCTCCAGGTATCTCATCAACACCTGTAGCATTTTCATTTTTAAAATTATAAAAAGCTGTTTTACAATCAACAAATTGAATATCTTTGTCCAAATGTAAATGAAGAGAAAATTGATGTATCATTAAAATTTATCAATTCAATTCTTAGACAACATTATCCAAAAGATGATCAAAATGCACTTCCATTTATTCAAAACATCATAGTCAGCATATAAGGGTATATGATTATTAAATTTAAAGGTTTGTAGTAGCATTTCTCGACCACATGCTGCTTTCAATACATCAAAACAATATCTAAAGAACCACAATTAATAAATATTTGTTTTTTCTTTATGATTTTAATCCATCGATTATTTTTAAATCTTCTTGAGCTAAATTTAATTTATTATTCTGCCAAACAAAAAAAGCCAGAGGTTTAATCAAATTATTAATAATAAAATCATTATTAGAAAACCAGTCATGATTATTTTTTACTGAACCTAAGAATAAATTTACTAGTATCTATAACACATTTCTTAAGACTATTTGAAACCTCAATAACATGATAATGCTGAAGTCCAAATTAGCAATTTTAGCATTTAATAGTTGTTAAAATTTAGCATCTATAGTAGATAATTCAACAAAATGAACATCAATTTTTCTGCATCTAAAATTGAAATAAGGCCTACATTTTAAAAGCAACTATGATATTCAATCTTTAAGCATAAAATATACAATCTTCTAAACAATCTGCACTAATATGAACTTCTCTTGTATTTTGACTTCTAACTATAACTTATTTAAATATCATTGTTTTGACAGGATGCATCCATACTTCTTTATACCAATTGTTTGTTGTAATCAATGTGTTATAAAAAAATCAATTACAGTAAATTATTTGAATTTACACTATCAATATCATTATTTCCAACAACTTTTGTCCAAAGGGTCCTATATGTACTATCCAACATGAAATAAAAATTTCCTTTCTCCGCATTTTCTGAATCTAATATTGGAGCATATGTACTAATAAAATGAGCACTAGTTCATTATGCAAGCCAAATTTTAACACTATTAATTAGCCTTTCATTGATACAATAAGATATTAAAATAAAAGATACAAAATTAGAATTCACAGAAAATTCAATATTATGCATTTTCCTTTCAGGAGTTGATTAATTCTCCCTCCAAAAAAAACATGTAGCCACCTACTTGTTCTATTAAGCTTCTTTCCTTTAGAATACAAGTTTTATTAACTGCAGATATATTGTCTCAAATCTTTGACAATTCTTTATAATGCTATCTATATTTCTGATCTTGAAGTGTTTATATCAAATAAAGTTCATACATTTCAAGTATTTATATGTAGAAAAAAAATAGAATTATAATCCTTCTCTTTAGTACTATCACTGCCTTTTGCTTTACCAATATTATCAGACATGGAAATCTACCCAGACTGTAGCCATTTTTAGACATTTATCTTCATTTTTGTGATAGACATGGGAATTCCTAAATAGGGCTTCCATATTGCCATAGGCAAAGATCACAATTAAAGACTGCCGTGCTATTAAGACTCTCCCTTTTTATTTAAATTTGTGAGTGCTTAGGCTAAAAAATAATAACAAAGATAAATGTTATCAGAAATGCTATACAGGTAATTTTGTTTGCACAAATAGACAATCTTGTTGTTACAGTTAAAATAGAAAGAATGAGTGATGGCATGAGGGGCTCATGACAACTGAATACTAAAGTTTAAATGTCTGAAAAAGGAAGAGAGAACAGAAAAGATAGTATAAGAACAGCATCTAGCCTTGGATGAATGAAGACTGCAAGAAGTATTCTTCATAAAGCACTGTTTATTTGTATTTATAATTAATTCTATCTGAAAATCATTCAATTTTTTCCATCTGTGGAGCCCTAGGTAATCCGGGTACAGCATCCAGATACTTCATAAGAATATCTACATCATTGTCTTTTGTGAAACTCCATTCTGAGGGAAATCCATGTGTTGAAGTAAGTTAAATGATTTTCCTTTAAGGAATAAAAAAAAAAACTTTAATGATGAATATTATTGTGGAACTAAATTTTAAAAATAATTAGATATATTTATTATTATTCATTTGTTGAATTTTTTTTTGTTGTTTTACATTCTTAACACAATTTTAAAGATTTATATTTTATATTATTGATAAGTCAAGAGCTTTCAACTAAATTAATAATAAAAGTATATATTATAACTTTTTGATTCTTAAAAATATTTGGTAAAATATTTTCCCATAATTGTTAATGTAACCTCGTCCTTGTAATTATAGAAATATGAATACAAATACTATTCAACAAGGACCCATTACTCACTCTAAAATAAATACATTACAATAATATGTTTATAAACTAGGGAACATTTAACTTGAATACTTAAGTTTTATTTGTAATTCAATAATATCAATTCAAGTTAATTAAAATGATCATGGTTAAAAAATAATTTATAAAAATATCAACATTTAAAACTTAAATAGGAATAGAAACAAAAGATAATTTGCAAGCATGCATATGTAAAAAATTGCCAAATAGAATGTGAATTCTAATAACAATTAATTAAATGTAAAATTTAAAGTATTACGAGATCATTACATTATTTATATCCAAATCAGACAGAATAAAATAAATATGAACAGAGAATTGTTATTTTAAGAAATTAATAAATCTGTACAATAAAATTTATATATTCTAAATGATTGTTTAAGAAAAATGTTATATAATAGTAATATTCAAGATAATGAAAGATTTAGCCTAAGAGATTTTATAAAAGATGCAGAAAATTTGATCTACTTTTTTTTTTATTTTTTGAAATGTACGAGATAAAATATTTTAGACAAAGTATGCCTCTGTGAGTCAAAACTATACAATCATTTTAATTCACTATGAATTAAGAGATTCATATCAAAAAATTCAGTGAGTAGTCAAACATTTTAAATATACAAACCACTTCATGTCATAGCATCGGCCGGGATGCGAACCCACACCCGTCTGCAACCAACTACTTGCTTGCAAGGCGGGTGCGATGACCTCTCGGCTAACAATGCTTGACTTATATACAAACCACTTTATTGTACAATTTAAATGATAAAATTAATTATATAAGCTTTTGTTAAATTATGATCAGTAAAAGATACTTATTGGTTAGGAAGAATAGTTTCCAGATGCCAAAATATTATATAGTGATATAATTGATTTTTAATGTTTCTAATATTGTATTAGTAATATTTTTAGATTACAAGAATACAGTTAAACTAAATAAAAGATTGTACACAAATAAATTTCACTTCAGTGAAATATAGAAGATTATCAATGTTAGACACTAAGATTTAATTCATTTGCTTAATAAAGATCAAATCTTGTAAATATTAAAAATTCTATTCATTATTATTGTTTATTTAATAGTTATTTTTCTGCTGAATAATGTTTCTGGGTCATCGATAATCATTCTGAACCATTTTAAAAAGAGGAAATAACTTATTTATAAAAATAGTGTTAATAATACATTATTTATTTATTATTATTTGTTTAATTAATTATTAATAAAATTATTTTTTTATGTTAATCATGTAATTCTTTTATATGTCATTCCTTGACAGATGAAAGGTGAACCTAAAGTTTGATAAAGCAAATGCTTTTCAGTAAATAGTCTTGTTTGTCATTGACAGTACCAGATTGGATAAATAGGCCACAATGGTTCTAGTCACTTCATGATTGAAAAGGATATATATTTACATATTTATACTTAATTAAATATTCATTTTGCACTTATCTGGAGATTTCCAATAGATTGAAAAAGACTTCTAATATTAGATAGATGGATAAAATAAGGAGCTGGTATGGGGAAATGAGGTTAGAGATTAAAGAAACTGGATTAAACTTAGAGAGATCTTCATCCTGAAGTGAATCAATAATGTTTAAAAATGATAATGATGAGTCAAGTTTATTTATAGTAATCATTTATTAAAAGAGGAGCCTAGTGGTTTAGTTGACAATCATATGTTAATATGTAACAGTTCTAATTCAATTTCACAATAATCTAATGGTGCCCAGGGAAATTAATATTACCAGCAGCACCAAGATATACCCTGTATGAAGAAATCTGACTGTTGCAATAATTAGATATTATATATATAATTTTGATTTATTTTAATTTTCTCTTCATGATATAATATTTTTGTGTGCATATTTGCGTCTGCATGACAAAGTGCAATATTTTTTCCCACCTCTTCTTTCGGCTTTTATTATTTGGCAGAGTGTATTTTTGATGATGAGCATCATGGTATCTGGCATTGAATGTGCACTCAGACAAATAATTAAAGCCAGATAATAAAAGTACAAAAAGGCAAAAAAATATCCCACTTTGTCAAGCATACTAACATACATTCACAAAGTATTATAATTTGATTTGCATAATTTTATGCTCACTTAATGAAGAAATATAAAACATTATTGCTCTAGAATAGTTTTATCAATATGGATCATCATATACATACAAAAAAATAATAACTATCACAATACTTTTAATTATTTATTAAATCAGAACATAAATTAACACATGCATATTGACATGGTAACCTTTCCAATCCCTTACTGTTTCACCATCAATCTGATTACATACTCATCTGGGCTAGTTTCAAACTTATTTAATGTATTTGAAAACTCATAAATTAAGCTTTAAAATCTGTCATGGCTGTCTAAATAGCATTATTTATTTACATACGAAAGAACGCTATAATTAGGTAGGATTAGTAAAATTATAGCTTACAAAGTTCACATAATATTTATAAAAATGTTTATTATATTATTAAAGTTAGAAGTTAAATGATTAATTTTGTTGTTAATATTGTAAATTCGTATGTGGATAGATAATCTAATCCATATTATGATATATATGGGGAAAGCATGAGTCAAAATATGTTGTTTTCTTCAAAAATCTGTTAACAGATTTTCTTATTTTATATATTTCAAAGCAAAAGTTTTCTTGAAAATATGTTTAAAAAGAAAAAAGATTTTATTTTAAAATACAAAAGTACGTTTAAGAAAAAGCGTTTTAACATTTTTATTTATGTAAAATTAAAAATAAAAGTTTTGGTTCTCATTTAAAAACAGATTTTTGGTTGTAAACAAGAATGTAATTAATGACCCCAGCCTGCATTAGGTAATGGTAAAAATTAGTTCAAAATCTTTCTAATTAAAACTGCATTAGATAAGATTAAGTTATTTTAAAATCTAAAATAGAAATTGTTTGTAACTAGAAATCTTAATATGTAATAGCCTAGGGAAGGATTTTAACATTCCAGAATTTATCTAAGATTTAAATCTGAATTAGATAAAATTTTATATTTAATTAAATATTAGAGATTTGATGAGTCCTGAGGCAAAGTAAATTCCAAAAAGTGTAAAGCCTCAAAGAGAGAAGACTCCACTTTTGAATAGTTTTGCCATGAGTCCCTACACAGATTTAAACTTGAAAATGACAGGCTAGAAAGGCAATTTGTGCTGTTTCTCCATGAGAAGAATGGGGGTTTCGTTTCCATCAGATGCCATAACAACCCAGTCATTGCTTAAGAAGAGACAAAAACCTAACTAAATAAATAAAGATGCAGCTGCCCAGAAAAACTCACCAAAATCTGCAGCTCACTAACCTACGTTCCAGCTAAATGAAGATGTCACACCCACCCAGGAAAGCACACCATGTTTGCAGCCCAAGAACCTACACTCCAGCTACACAATAACTGGTAGATAATCAAAAACCTGCAGAGCTCTGTGTAATTCCTATATAAATTTCTTAAATCATAACTCTAGCTAGCTAAGAGTCATTAAACTATTTAAAATATGTAATTGAAGATCAAATCTGTAATGATAAATAATAATGAATCCAATTTTCCTTAAATTAATGTTTTAAAATTTATGATAACCTACCTGCTCCATTTGTAATTTCTATCAAGAAATATTTCTTATAATTATCCTAATTTAAATTATGTCACTGTGGTATGCCTATATTTCTATTTTGATTATTTAATTTAAATATTTTTTTTATTCTATGCCAAATACTTCCCTACAGCAAGTAGTTAATTTTATAGTTTAATTAGAGATAATATTTTGATATCTTCACTTAAATTATTTCCTAGCATTATTTCTCTGCACGCTATTTCAAAATCCTATTTTATAAATAATAATGATTCACTCTGCACTCACTATTATTTGTTATCATTAATTATTGAATGATTTAATTTTATCAAATGGCTTGTGCTGATCTAAATTTTCATAAGTATAAAATTATTTAATAATAGACTAACCTTGAAAGACATTAGAATAAATCCCTTCAAATATACTTTTCCTCCTTAAAATATTGTTATAATAGCATCAATAGATCGAACAGGGCAAAGTAAAGACATTATAATTCCCACTAGTGACACTTATTTTATAAGCTACACAAGAGTTGGCCTCTATTGATAGAACTGATAAGCTATTGTCCTTGTACTTCATAATATTAAAATTTATAATACTCTTTGCTTGGCAGATGTGATTGATTTCTTTAATTAAATATTTTGTTGTTTTGCTGCTATGTATATTTACATCTTTACGATAGAGCCACAGTTAAGCCAGCATATCTTCTCATATGGTAGTGCAGTAGTCAAGCCTGAGTTTAAGGCCAGGTTAGCATGTAAGACTCCTGCCGTTTCTGAATGCAATGTTCCTCTCTCATGCAGCACGACGATTGGTCCCAGAGTACTGGCATTTGTCGCAGAAACCCTTGATTGCTTTATTAGTGACCTTTCTTATTATTTACCTGTGCCATAGTGCATTGGTAAAATCTACTGCAGCCAACTCTACCTTCTTAATATGTCATTCAGCAGTGATCTGAAACATTCTTGAAAGCCAGGTTTGATCTAAAGTTATTGAGCTGATTTATACGCTCATCTTTTAATATAAATATGTGTAACAATAAATGAATTGTTAGTTTTAATCAAGGTTCAATATAATTATTTATAATCCACAGCCACAATTTAAATAAGAATTGGCATATTTTTGTATAGACATACGTAGTGATTATTTACTATAATTAGATTCCTAAGATGAGAATCTGTTAAAACTCATCTTTTATAAAGCATTAATATTTGTATAAATACATTTATAATTAACCTGTAAAAGAGAGTCTGTTATCTTTTTATGTATTCAAAATGCCTGCATGCATTCTGCGCTGAAGTTATGTAGTTAATGATTATTTACTGTAATTAGATTCCTAAGATGAGAATCTGTTAAAACTCATCTTTTATAAAGCAATTCACGCCACAATTTAAATAAGAATTAGCATATTTTTCTATAGACATATGTAATGATTATTGACTGTAATTAGATTCCTAAGATGAGAGTCTGTTAAAACTCATCTTTTATAAAGCATTAATAATTGTGTAAATACATTTATAATTAACCTGTAAAAGAGAATCTGTTATTTCTTTATCTATTCTAAATGTCTGCATGCATTCTACACTGAAATTATGTAGTTATATTTTATTTTTGTTTACTCGCAAATAAATGTATAATTAATTTAGTATATTTCGTTCTCAGTCTCATTATCGATCCAATTTAGTCCAATTCTAATTATTATTTATAAGATATATGCATGAAGAGCTATGCATTAATGATCATATTTCAATTAATTGTATAATATATTTAATCAATTTAAGAGCCTTTCTTTTATTTATCAGTCTTATTGTTTCTCTCTGACCTATGCTGGCCATGAATAAAATGTTATATGAATGTACTTTCAAGGGTGTCATCTGTAGGGTGTTAATTCTTGGAACACAGAGGTACAGTCAGTCTCAAGATCTTACCACCCCATCCTGATCAGCTTTGGTCTCTTTGCCTGGATTCTAGGGTCTGTTACGTGAATGTACAAACTTGACCATTACATAGTATTTTTTTTTCAGGTTTGAATGACCAAGTGTGGGGCTACGATTATTCTCCCCAACCCTGAACTAATTGAACATTAATAATATATGTAGTTTTTTTTCCTGCATTTGAATGCCCAAATCATGGAGCACGTCAATTAATTCCACGCACTGAATGGGTCATTATATATATATAATTTTCTGCTGTAAATGCATAGTAAAAATTTAAAGGGATTTTTTATTATTAAATATTTTATGTTAATTTAATGTATGCTTTCCTGCTCATTGGTGACTGGCGCTCGAGGATGATTTGAACAAGCTAAGTCATTCTCATATAAATTTGTCATTAGGAATAGAGAGAAATTTTAGGTTAAAAGAAAAGGGGGGATCCATTGTTTTAAAATAAAATTTTACAAATTGGATTGAAGAGAGAATGAGAATGAAATTAAAAGCAGATCAACTTGAAAATTTAATATGTTTGAAACTGGCACAGATGTGTAAATCAAACCATAGAGCTATAAACATGAGCCATTAAAAGTTTTATTTCAAGGAAAAGTAGTTGGAAAAGACCAAGGGTGAGTTTTATACATTTTAGTAATTTATTTTTTATATTAAGTTTTAGTCAACTATGTTTTTAAATGTTGGGCAGGCCTCATCAAGTAAAGTGAATGCATAGTGGTGAATTATATATATAATATCAGAGTTAGGTGCAAAAGCTAGGATGGAAGTGGACATACCATTCCTGAATGGGGAGAGCAGCAACAGCCAAGTACAGCAAATTAAGTAATTATTAAAATTTTGTTAAAATATTGTTAGATTGAAAGTGACAAAAGTATGGATGAGGAAAAAAAATAAGTGCAGGGAAGAAATGAAGAATGAAAAAGAAAGGATTATATTAAGGTCAGGAAAAAAAATTACAGAAAATATTAGCCACGTGGAGGATGACACAGAAGAGGTGTATAGAGAAAAAGCTGTTACTATATCAAAAGAATCTGCCTCTAAGATATTGGCACAGAGTCCGATGGATGAAGTTAAGAGTGAATGTCTGGATATGAGTTCAATGTTGGAACAAATTAAAATGGAGATAGTGAAAATGAATGAGAAACATAGACAGGAGATAGAGTAAAGTGATCAGAAGAGAGAAGAAAGAGATAGACAGTTCAAGGACAAATTATACAAGGAACTGCAGAAATTAAGTATCAGCTGCCAGCCAAAATGTGAGGAGATTCGGATGGAATTCACAGAATAGTTAGACAAAAGCCAAGACAAAAATAGCAAGGAAATGCAGAATACTGTAGAGAATGAGGACGGAGAATCAAAAATGGTCTTGGATATTATACACATAAAAGAAGAGATCACACAGGAGAGATAGGTTGGACTTAGGAAGCATGCAAATTATTGTTGAAGTATCAGTGGATTTCCATGTAGCATTGAAGTCAGAGATAAGAGTGATAGTGGAAAGGACAAGGGTGAAGAATGAGTGACAGATCAAGAAGAGATAGCGACTGATAATATAGTAGTAGAAAAGAGGGATGAAATAAAGATGTTAGAATTAGAGAAAGAAGAGCTAAGAGATGGCAAGACAGATGAAATAAAGGTGCGAGAGAACACAGTAGAAGTGGATGATAAAAAGTAAGATTCCACTGTTAGTAAGGGTTTGAGTATAAGAAAATGCTGAGTATTGGAGAGAATGTGGATAAAGAGTCTGACTACATAGATATAGAACCCATAATGGAAGAAAGTCATGAATCTGAAGCAGGAGCTCCAAATGGATAGGAGAGAGATGGATAAGGAACTACATAAAATAGAGATGTATGGGAAGAGAGTATGGAGTTCTAAAGCAAATAAGTAGAAAAGTACCGTAAAAGGCAAGCATAATAAAAAGAGAAAAGACCCATACATTGGTAAGATGAGAGCTAAGTTAAAGGCAAATAATTGCTCAAATGAAATAGTATTGGATGAAGCCATAGAAGTTTGTCAATGGAAGAACAGGGCAAGTATAGCTTTGAGACCTGTTCCATAAGGAAACATTGGGAAGGCCCAGAAAATATTTCCTTATATACCAAGAGGTAAGTGTTATCCAATAAGACCCAAAGTATGATGTCTTCATGAAGGGATGTTATTAAGGATTGAGTGATGAAGGGAATAAATTTGGCAATATGATAAAAATGCCCCCAGTGCAACCACTTTTAAGTCTGGCAAGAGAAAATTAGGAATCTGGCTGGATAACAGATGATGATGATAACCTATTGGGATGTTATTTTAACCCCAGTATTGAAGCTTTGATTAAGCAACTCCTAGACCCTATTTAAATGATAAAGTATTATGTGAAGGGATCTACCCATCCCCATACCTTGTAAATATTGCATTTTATATATTTGTATGTAAAAAAAAAAAGTAAACTAACAAATCAATGCCCTTTTGACCAAGATGTGCATCCGTTTGGATATATATCGATTTATACTGAATATTGTAGATTTTGCTAATAATCAATAATTTTATATATATATGTATTTTAATAATTAAATCATGTTATCTATTTTTAACTTATATTAACTTAGGCTTAGGATAATGCCATAGGTAAATAATTTTTTTTATATGGATAAATAGGCCGTAATAATTTAACTCAAGGTTCATGATTGTAGACACTAAGCAAAGCAAGTAAAGTCATTTTTTCTTGTTTTTTTTTTTTTTTGCAAGTTGACTGATATGAAATTTGTTACCGTTTCACCATCAATCTGATTACTTACTCGTCTGGGCTAGTTTCGAACCCATTTAATGTATTTGTAAACTCATAAATTAAACTGTAAAATCTGTCATGACTGTCTAAATAGCATTATTTATTTACATATGAAAGAACACTATAATTAGATAGGATTAGTAAAATTATAGCGTTCAAAGTTCATGTAATATTTATAAAAATGTTTATTAGATTATTAAAGTTAGAAGTTAAATTATTAATTTTGTTGTTAATATTGCAAATTCGTATATGGCTAGATGGGGAAAGCACGAGTAAAAATATGTTGAATTTTCTTTAAAAATCTGTTAACAGATTTTCTTATTTTATATATTTCAAAGCAAAAGTTTTTTTGAAAATATGTTTAAATAAAAAAAGGGTTTTATTTTAAAATATATAAAAAAGTATATTTAAGAAAAAGTGTTTTCTTTAATAACAAAATGTTAAAAGATTATTTTATGTATAATTAAAAATAAAAGGTTTTGTTCTCATTTAAAAACAGATTTTTGGTTATAAACAAGAATGTAATTAATGACCCCACCTGCATTAAGCAAAAGTAAAAATTAGTTCAAAATCTTGCTAATTAAAACTGCATTAGATAAGATTAATAGTTATTTTAAAATCTAAAATAGAAATTGTTTGCAACAAGAAATCTTAATATGTAATAGCCTAGGGAAGGGTTCTAAAATTCCAGAATTTATCTAAGATTTCAAATCTGAATTAGATAAAATTTTATAATATTTAATTAAATCTTAGAGATTTAATGAGTCCTGAGGCAAAGTAAATTTCAAAAGGTGTTAAGGTGAAACATATAAACAGGCTATGTTGTAAGCCTCAAAGAGAGAAGATTCTATTTTTGAATAGGTTTGCCATGAGTGTCTACGCAGATTTAAACTTGAAAATGACAGGCTAGAAAGGCGATTTGGGCTGTTTTCTCCATAAGAATGGGGGTTTCATTTCCATCAGATGCTGTAACAACGAGGTCATCACTTAAGAAAAGCCAAAAACCTAACTAAATAAAAAAGATGCAGCCACCAAGAAAAGCTCACCATAATCTGCAGCTCACTAACCTATGTTCCAGTTAAATGAAGATGTTGCAACCACCCAGGAAAGCTCACCATGTCTGCAGCCCAAGAACCTACACTCCAGTTTACACAATAACCAGTAAATAATCAAAAATCCACAGAGCTCTGTGTAATTCCTATATAAATTTCTTAAATCATAACTCTAGCTAGCTAAGAGTCATTAAACTATTTAAAATATGTAATTGAAGATCAAATCTGTAATGATAAATAATAATGAATCCAATTTTCCTTAAATTAATGTTTTAAAATTTATAATAACCTACCTGCTCCATTTGTAATTTCTATCAAGAAATATTTCTTATAATTACCCTAATTTAAATTATATCACTGCGGTATGCCTATATTTCTATTTTGATTATTTAATTTAAATATTTATTTTATTCTATGCCAAATGCTTCGAAACAATGAGCACTTAATTTTATACAGTTTAATTAAAGAAGATATTTTGATATCTTTGCTTAAATTACTTCCTAGCATTATTTCTCTGTGCGGTTTTGAAATCCTATTTTATAAATAATAATGATTCGCTCTGCGCTCATTATTATTATTTCTTATTATCATTAATTATTGAATGATTTAATTTTATCAAGTGGCTTGCGCTAATCTAAATTTTCATAATTTTAAAATTATTATGTAATAATAATTAGTCTAGCCTTGAAAAACATCTAGAAGTATATTTTTTAATTAACTTCTTTCTTAAATCCCTTCAAATATACTTTCCTTTCTTAAAATATTAATTATGTTCTAATAGCATCATTAGATTGAAAGGGGCAAAGTAAAGATGTTATAATTCCCATTAGTTGCATGTATTTTATAAGCTACACAAAAGTTGGCCTCTATTGATAAAGCTGATAAGCTATTGTCCTTGTACTTCATATTAAAATTTATAATACTCTTTGCTTGGCGGTTGTGATTGGTTTCTTTAATTAAATATTTTCTCGTTTTGCTACTACATATATTTACATTTTAAGATAGAGCCACGGTTAAGCCAGAACATCTTCTCATAAGGTAGTGCAGTAGCGAAGCCTGAGTTTAAGGCCAGGTTAGCACATAAGTCCCCCACCACTTCTGAATGCAATGTTCCTTTCTCACGCATGACAATTGGTCCCAGGGTACCAGCATTTGTCGCAGAAATCCTTGATTCCTTCATCCATCCATAGAGCAACTTTCTTATTATTTACCTGTGCTGTAGCGCATTGATAAAATCTAATGCAGCTAACTCTACCTCCTTAATATGTAATTCAGCATTGATCTGAAACATTTTTGAAAGCCAGGTTCAATTTTGAGTTGGTTTATACACTCATCTTTTAATATAAATGTATAATAATAAATGAATTGTTAGTTTTAATCAAGGCTCAGTATAATTATTTATAATTCACAGCCCCAATTTCAATAAGAAGTGGCATATTTTTCTATAGATACACGTAGTGATTATTGACTGTAATTAGATTCCTAAGGTGAGAGTCTGTTAAAACTCATCTTTTATAAAGCATTAATAATTGTGTAAATACGTTTATAATTAATCTGTAAAAGAGAATATGTTATTTCTTTTTCTATTCTAAATGCCTATGTGCATTCTATGCTGAAGTTATGTAGTTATATTTTATTTTTGTTTACTCGTAAATAAATGTATAATTAATTTAGTACATTTCGTTCTCAGTCTCGTTATTGATCCAATTCAGTCCAATTCTAATTATTTATAAGATATATGCATGAGAGCTATGCATTAATGATATTTCAATTATTTGTATAATATATTTAGTCAATTTAAGAGCCTTTCTTTTATTTATCCGTCTTATTGTTTCTCCCTGACCTATGTCAGCCGTGAATAAAATGACATATGAATGTACTTTCAAGGGTATCATCCATAGGGTGTTGATTCTTGAAACACAGGTGAATGAATTGAGATGCGGTCAGTCTCAAGATCTTACCATCTCATCTTGGTCAGTTTTGGTCTCTCTGCCTGGATTCTAGGGTCTGTTACGTGAATGTACAAATTTGACCGTTATAATATAAAATCTCATATTTATGTCAAAGCACTGAATGGAATCAAACTTGACAATGGAAACCTATTATAATAATGGCAAATTAAAACTTTTGTCCTTCTATAATAATCTTATTTCAAAATATTAGTGAATTTTTATGACTACAAATAATGCTTATTGGGCTATTTTGTAGATTATAAACAAAAATAGAATTAAACTGACATAATGTTGAAATAAATAATTAATATGGATGATTTAAAATTATTTAAGTATATAATAAATATGGCCCAATAAGTGTGTGGACTTAAAAAATTCATAATATTGAGTTTGATTTCATGTAGAATAGAAAAAAAATTTTCCAAGTAAACCAATAATAAAAGAGTATCGACTTTTTTTTTGCTTAAAGGTAAAATAAGATGGGGAAACTATAAACATCTTCATTAATTGGCAGATGATTAACTTCATGAGTAATATCTTCTTTATCACTATTGCCTCTATAAAGAAATGCTGGAGAGCCTTTATTTGATTTTTTTATAATTAAATAGTTTATTGCTCAAGATTCATAAAAAGTTCGAGTACCAGGATTGATAGAACTGAAATTGTAATCCATAGATCTTGAGTTTTGTTGTATTTTGTAAAAATTGCATACAAGTTTGTGCACTCCAGAAAAACTAGAATTTATTCGAGAGATTGTTTTTAGATCGCGTACTGATAACTGAGGAATTTAATTAAAGCATTAACGTAATGGCGATCGACAATTCCAAGAAATATTTACTGATTGCAAATATTTTTAGATAAGAGACCTTACCTTATTGGAGAATGTAATTAATTGTTGCAGTTATCAGAAAGCTATGTAACAAGTACGTAAGGCCATTATTCGAGTGCATCTCCAGTTGACTTTCCTGTTAAATTCTGGTAGGAGAGATCTAGCATCAGTGCTTTGGTTAATGTCCAGCGCTCAGTGGAAATGTGGTTCACGGGCATAGCTGAATAGGCTCACAGAGATTGGGAGACCATAGCCTGAGGAAACCGTCTGGATAGCAGCTAAATGAAGAGTTGAGTTTCCAGCGGTTTTCAAGTGGAGTTACTGGTGGACTGTTGCAGAGACGGAAGCTGTAAGAAGCTTATAGTCAGTTGCAGTGCTACACTACAATGTGTTCATGTACAGATAAACTGGACCGGGCCAAGGTGTGCATAAACCTAGCCCATTGTGAACCGCTTTGTAGCAGCCAGCCTGAATGTACATTGAGGGAATTGAACATTAGCAAACTGTAGAAATAGTGTTGTTACAAACTATTCGCTATTCCGATTACTTAAAATATCATGAGTCTTTTATTGTATATATTCATTTGCTGGCCACCCAGTCATACTTGCAGACACAACAAGTTTCAAATTCTGTTAGTCCACCATTTCATTAATCTAAACTCACTTTTGACTTTTTTAAAATTGATTTTCTCTTTAATTATATATATGTGTATTAAATACTATGCCTAACGATTAATGTAAGAGCTAACCAAACATATACTCTCACAACTAAAACAAAAAATTAGACCATGATCAATTAGTTTTGAGTTTGAAGCAAGCCTTAAAACATGTGCATTTTAAAATTATTAAAAAGCTTATTTGAAATGGTCTATTAAACCAAGCAATAAATGTAATAAGAACAAACATGTATTAAATACATATACTTAAAAATATATTTTTTCAAAAATAATTTCTCATTTTATAATTTTATCTTATTGCATTGCCAAATTCATATATTATTTATTTTCTTTGTTATTTTTACTTTACAATGCTTCATATAACCGTCAATAGTTAGTTATAATTATAAGAATCACTGTAAAAGTAATAAAGAAAGTAAATGCTATTACTTTGTCATTTTACTGCCTGTTCCAATTTGATGTCTTAGGCCTTAAAAACTGCATTATAAAATATTGAAATGGCTTATTTAAAATGGTTTACTGAATAAAACAATGAAAGCAATAGGGGGAAAAAATGTGAAGCAAATAAATATACTATATTTATTGAAATACATATATATTCAAATATAAAGTCTTATTCTAGAATCTTAATATTTACATTTATGAACTTCACTGAGTTCTTCGTATTACTAGGTTGTGAAGAGTAATCTCTTCACGTTCTCAAATCAAGATGCTTCAGATTGGACTATATAAAAATTTAAGTTAAAAATAAAACGCTCGTTCTTATCTTTATATAGTCCTTTTCTTATGTTGAGGTTTGTGAGGTCCCTCTATAATCAGAAACTATATGGTTTGGCTATTATACAAATGTTTAAGGCGCATATGGAAAAAAGGTTAAAGCCTTTCTCTTTCCAATTACTAAGATAAATAAATACGTATATAATAATTAATTTATACTGTATTAAAAAATTAATTAATAAAAATTATATCGATACTACAATATTATCCAACATTTATGTTCTCGTCAATACTTTACCAGCAAGGGTTGACTATAACAAAAGTAGATTTAGTAGCCTAAAATTCATTAATTCTTAATATTAAAATAAGGTGTAAATATGTTACTTATAATGAATCATGATTATTCAAAAATAAAGCTTAACTAAAGAAATCATAACTGCAAAAACGGAAATACTAAGACCCTAGCGGATTACAATAAGAGGCCAATATTGCCTGCCATCTTTAGGCCAAATTGATAAACTAATATTATTAAATTTTATTAAATTGGTCGTTTGTTGAATTTAATTTTAAAGATAAACAATAAACTAATTACGACTCATTTATTTATTTTTAAAAGATTAATTGCTGTATTTTTCATTTAGTTAAATAAATTAAATGATTTGATTAACAAGCTACTCCGATTACATAGGAAACAAAAAAATGAGCAACGGATTTGAGACTCAACAAATCAAGTAAAAGGCAAACTGTTTATCACTTTATCATGTGATTAAATGTTATTTATAACAAGTAATATCAATTGCTGTACTGTAATAAATTCTATTAAATTGTGATTATTTGCTATATCGAACCATTTACAAATATTTGTCAAACAAGCACAATATTTTAAATATCAATTGCTATACTGTAATTAATTATATTAAATTGTAATTATTTGTTATATCTAAGCATATATAATGTTTATCAAACAAGCACAATATTCTAAATAATATAGAAATCACAATCTTGAAGAGAATGGAAATGTCTTCATAAATAATTTTTATTCTTTTAGTAAATAATGCGAATATACAGTACTCGTTTTTTACTAATATATTTTTCATCTTATAAATGTTTATCTGTCTCGTCATTTCTTTTTTTTTTTTTTACCAATTACTGATAACTGCAAAAGTCCCGACTTTTTATGTAATCATAATAATTTATTGGGATTCTATTCTGAATTTTAATTATATATGCGTGTATTTAATGTATTGATGTTTTAAAGAGCTATTGAAATTATTAATAGATTATCCTAAGTTTTATTTAATCATTTTCCCACTCACACCAGTAAATATCTTGAGACATTCTTATAACCCTGTAAATATTTTATTTAAACATTAGTGCATCAGCACAGTTATACATTAGTCAAATAAAAATAAAATTATAGGCTTTTAACAAATTAGATATGAGTATTAACATATATACAGAAGAAAAAAAGAATTTGCTATAACTTATGATACATAGCTTATAAAAATATACATTACGACTATTGTTTGAGAACAGATAAAAATGATTTCATTTTACGTAGATGAATGTATAATTTATATGCTATATATTATTGTAAAGTAATGTACAACTAATAAAAATATTGTTCTGCCAAATTTTGCTCGTAGTACTTCTAGGTAAGTATTTTAGAACATATAAATATGTATTATGCCACTCTTATTTTTTTTAAGAACATTGTATTTTTCGTTGTTAAAAATTATGGAGCAGCGAGCAATCCACATGGTTCTAATGGCATGAATAAGGGCATTATAAGGATGAAAAAAAAATTTTTTTTTTTTGAGCAATTGTTTAAGATTATTTGCTTATTGTAACTACCATAAGGATGAGAAAGTATGGACTGCTTTGGAAAATGTGTATCGTATACTCTGGATGACTATTACAATACCCTTGGGATCCAGATTTAAGTTAAAATGATTAATGAGGAAGATTTTGGTAGGAATTGTGCCAAGTAATAAGTTAAATAAAAATTTCATCCATGATTGAGGAACACATATATTTTAGAATGTGATTAAAGTTTGGCAATTGAATTAAATTATTGTCATGTTAATTGGTGTTTAACAATACTCTCGGAATCTTAAATCTTTTTTTTCTTAATATTAAAACTAAAACCAAAATATTAAACTGTTACTTGGAGCATTGTCCTTTTACCTTCACCATAGTTAAAACAGTACAATATAGAGGTAGTATTTACTATTATATTTATGTGTTTAACATTATATAAATTAAAATTTCCTGTAGATTGAACTATATAATTATTTTATTTATATAGTATTCTAGTATAAATTTATATTATTAATAATTGTATAATTTTTGATATCCTTGCATAATGATTTAAATATTGCCAATTATTTATTTAAAAAATAGTTTTGCAATACATTTGTTTTTATAATATAAATAATGACATGTTTATCAAATCCTATTTACACAATAAATAATACCTGTTCTGATGACTAAATAAAATTGTTTAAAATTAATATAAGGATCTAATTAATAAACTTGATAATAGTCAATTTAAAAAAGGTATTTTTTTAGTCAATATTAACAACTATAAAAATGTTAATAATAATACACATTGATCAAAATGATTTTTCATTTGATAAAGTCTTTAAAATAATAATACATTTAAATAGAATAACAGACAGAAAATAATAATGATAATTCAACATATTACTTTAAAATTACAAGTAAGGAAATAAATGGAATCAATTTATCTTGCTAAGATTTTCATGACACTTAAGGAGATCTTGTTGACAAGATGGTATTACTTTTTAAATTATATTAAATCATTCTATTAAGAATCATTAATACAAGTTTTTATATATTATTTTTATTTATTGTGATCTATTCTTTGATACACATGCTTTGATAACTTTATGATAAAATTTAGCATTGCAATTTTAAAAAATATTATTTTGTCAATATTGATTTTCAATACATTAGCATATAATTCTTTCTAATAGTTAAAAGAAAGAATGTCAACATTTTAGAGCATAGTTTAGAATTTGATTTTTTTACATTTCTTCTCTTTGATACTGTTATAGAAAATTGTTGTAAATAAGAACATGTTCCAACCTGATTGACCAGTGGGACTCATTTTAGTACAATTTGTGCATTAGTTATAATTTCAGTCCAGTATTTAGCTCTTGGTCTTTTCTTCCTTTTCACAATGCAGAGTAGGAAAATATATGCATTAGATGGTATATTTTGTTCTCTTTTTGAGAAATAAATAATTAGGTAGAAACTTATAAAAACTATTACATGGTGATGTAATCGTAACAGCAATGTAAATATGAGAATATCTGTAAACATTATGAGTTATAATTAATAAATGTTGTTGAATTAAATCAATTATTTTTTCATTTCAAAGCAAATCACAATGATTGGCAATGAGGATAAAAAAATATAGGAGAAGTTAATGTTTAGTCAAAGTTAAATCTCTGATAACAAATTAAGGCTGAATTGTGTTTTTGAGAAGAGTTCAACTTACCTTTCCTGAAAATTAAATGTTATTTATAAACCAATTCAATTTCATTCTAAATGCCAAAGGCATTGTAAAGTTAGTTATTAAACTGGCTACAGTGATTACTATATGTAATCCAATTAGCAAGTTCAAAAATCTAACTCTAAATTGGCATATGAAAAAGCAACAGAGATAAAAACCATATGGTGTCCAAAGCCATTAATCATTCTATAACTTTATGAATTCAATCAGTTGAATCCAAGCATAACAAGAAGTAACAATAGTACTGTGAAAAATAATCAAATATATCCAAATTCAATATGTATGTAAAAGTAAAAGACAGGTTTATATAAAATATGAAAGACAACAATCTATGGATAAATCATGAATTCAGAAATCATATTTGGGTTTATTCTAGCTCAAGTGATATTAGCAAAAACAGTCATTCAATCTGCACTTTTGGCTGATATCAGTTCTGAGTAAAAATAACAAATGTGCTAAAGTTTCATAAAGATTGATCAAGACCCAACAAGAAAAAGCCATTCTAAAGTGCCACTGCCATAAATATTATCATGACCCTTTAACATCCTGCTACAAAAAGAAAATGTACAGACATTGGCATACAGTTGAAGGAAGACAGATAATTATAATAAAAATAACAAGTTTATGCTATAAATAAAATATTTAAAAGAAGAAATAACAATGCAATGGTGACTGTGCATACCCTTAAGACAATATGGTATATACGATGCACTATGATATTTGACAACAAGAAATTCAATTGGCTGAAAAACTCTATAGCGATTGGGAAACTTATTTCAGTCAATGTCTAAGATACTTGCCAAGGAAGATGATGAATTGAATCTGGGGTGGTCCTGGAATAACTCTGTGAGATTATCAGATGAATATATGTCTTGAATAAAGGTTTAATTCTTATGTGTGGCTTATTCCTTCAGCTAATTAATCATTTTGTTACATGCTTTGCTCATTTGAGTTGCATGTCTTAGAATCTCCTTCTAGTACAGTGATACAAGTCAATCTCCTTGAGTTTAGGATAACTAGTTAATTGCCTGCATACTTTTTGTCTTAATAATGGAATATATCAAATTCTTTGGGGTTTGGTATACAAAACTGTAACATATTTATCATTTGTTTAATTACTTGTATAAATTGTAAATATTTATTGTGTTAATAAAGGTTTTTATTTTTAAAACAAAAAACAATAAATTTGTGAAAACAAACATTGAATGCTCTTTAAAGTCTCCAAAAAACCTTGAAACTGATAACAAAGAAAGTGCTGCAGCAAAAGCAGCTTTAAATACACAACAGATTTATTTGCTGGTTAATGAAGTATCAATATGGGGCGAAAAAATTTCAGAAGTGATAAATTCAAAAAGAGGATTTAATAAAGATAGCCTTTACTAATTTCAGTCCAAAACCATAGTATTATAAACATGACTACTTTGAGAAACAGGTTATACTGGAATTGTAGTAGTCAGACATAACATCTATCCAGATATAATAAAAAGTTCCTCAAAGTTTTAAAAGAGGGGTAGGATACAAGAAAGTTTCATCTGTTTGCTTCATTATAAATGTCAAAATTTAGTTGATCAGTTCTAGAAGCAGATTAATTCCATTAGTATCAAGATTCAAAGTGGGAAAAGAACTAAATCATCTCCATATGGAAGGAATACTAGGGCCAATCATAAATACAGACTAAATAAGACTTTATCAGTACATAATTAACTACAATTGTTAATCAAACAAGTAATAGAGCTATTGTCAAAAGGCAATCTTTTCACTAAAATAGACCTAAAAAATACATATCTTCAATTTTCTATTTATTTTGAGTCAATCAAAAGACAGGAAATAATATCTTACAAAGAGTTATTTAAATTCTATAGTTTGGCATTTGGGATATCTGTGGTTCCAATCATATTTCAGCATCAATTGGCAGTGAATATTCTAGAACCTTTACCTTATATTGATGACTTTCTCTGTAAAATGAACATTAAAAAATGTGTAAGAAAAAATTGAAAAACTTTTCAAAACATTCAATAACTTAGGAATTATTGCTATTCAAATAATGTAAATTTGAAAACTACAAGCTTTCTTGAGTCTAGTAAATTATTATAAGAATTTCTTCCATAATAAATCTGAAGTGACAGGTCATTCTTGATAGGAACATATTGCAAAAGAAACAGGGATTAAGTTTAAGATTTGTTAAAATTAAAGAAAAAATTTTTAACTCAGACTTCAGATCTGAAAGATTAAAGTAATATTATTTTTTGGTAACAAAATTATTTCAGAGAAACCAATAGATTTTCATCTGCACTTATATAGACAAAGAGGTGATTATTATAGTTTTAGGTATGAAAAGATTTGACTTATTACAAAAAATTAAATGCTGGTAATTCCATGAATTGAAAATAGCCTTGACAGTTATTCTGGTTTAACCTATTATCTCTTATAACTTTGAACTAAATAATAGACAAGGCAAAAAAAAATATTATGCCAATGCCTTATAATAGTTACCTATGTACTCAAATAACTAGGTTTATGAGGAATACTAAGTAAAAATAACATGCAATAGATTTTTAAAGTCATAGCAGTAAAATGTTAATGGGATAGACTAACCAGGTTCCAGGATACTGAAAACATATTAAATAGTTTTCAGTGGTCAGAAAAAAATCCACAAATATTACATAAATCATTTGGTTCATAAAATTATCCATAGCAATCAATTTTACTATTTAGAAATCATAAATATTTATGTCTACTGAAAATTTTAAACAAACAGCTAGAGAGTTAGGAACAATCAAGGACATAAAATATAGTTTACAGAAATGCTGACAATCCCAATCTATGCAAAAAATGCTTTTAAGCTTGAGTCATGGCTTGTCTAGAGACCAAGGAGCTCTGGTCTTCATCCATATTGATCACATAAATTCATAGAAAATAAAAAAACAATGATAGATTCTTATTCTAAGTAGATGAATATTGTAAATATTTTTCCATGTGTGCTTCTACATCATTGAAGCCCTGAAAAAAATGTGAGCTATTCAAGAAGTTCATGGATTGTCTGTCTGTACATTATATATATATAAATTGTGACCTGCTCGTTATGATCATCAACTAATCTAGACTTATGTTTGTCGCTATAATCCGCCTTTATGACATATCCTTTGAATGCTGGAATCATATATATGAATCTGGCCACACATTTTCATGGCACCAAATCCACCCTTTGTAATCTATCATACTCTCATTATCAAGACTATAAGCATAAAGAAACAAAAAAGGTTAAACTAATAAAATGATTCCTGTATTGAATAAAACTACCATGAAACTATAGATCTAAAGAAGATCACAAGGTGATTACTAAAGATAATAACTTCTGGTCAAACAGCTTTAAAATCCACACAAACAAAATGTGATGAGTTAAATTTGATATTTAGCAAACTAATAAATAACTTATAATTATATCTCTGGAATGATTATAAAATTAAACTTATAAATGAAATGATAAGTAAATTATGATGTAGATGATTAAATGGATGCTGAAAAGAAATAATAATTAAATAGTAGAATGAAATAAGTCTAAGGATGAAGAGCAAAGAATGAAGATGTATGAGAATAATGAATGATTAAGGTAATGATAGAATAAGAGTTAATGAATAGTTAAGATGATAAAAGAATAAAAGTTAATGTATGATTAATCAATTATGATAATGAATTAATATCAAATGAGAATGAATAAATAAAAGAATGATCAAGAGGAAATTGAAGAACAATGTTAATGATGGAGACTGAAATCTTAAACTATAAACTAATATTGTATTAAATGGTATGAAGAGAAGCTAAATAAAAATAGGGATTCCAAGCATGACACAACCAGAATATTTATCATGAAGTTAAAACAAGCTATACTTTTTACAACAAAAGAAGTAATTTATACCTTAAAGTTTGGTTGACTTTCATAAAATAGTGAAAGTAATCTAATTCAAGTCCAACTATACTAAATAACTAGCTATCAAATTTATTATAAATTTTAAATTCTACCTTGACACTTAACAGCTAATTCTTCTCAGGGTTCAAACACTCAAAATCATTATACAAAATATACTTGGGTCAGTGAGACCACTACCCAAATAGAATGCACAAAACAGCTCTCAATATAAACTCAAATTAACAACTATATTTAGCAGTTCCATAAAAACTTATAAACTCAATAAATATTATAAAATTTAGGAATAGGAATGACTTTTTAATAATTAAAAAACAATAACTTACCAAATTCCTTTTCTCAAATAATTATAAACAATGTGATCAAGATCAGTGAACAATAGCTCTTCGGATTTAACTAAACCAATTAAATCAATATTATGTTTATCTTTTAATATATTACTTAAAATAATCTGTATTATAGGTTACTATCATTTTAATTGTTATGTGATGATGCTGTAGCTGTACTCTTAAATTATAAGGCTTAATAAAATTATTATGATATAGCATAATATAGTTAATAGTACTATATTGTTCGATGATGATTTCAATTTATAATCTTCTGATATGTCGATAGCAATAACAATAATAATGTGTATATGGTGATTAGCAATAAGACTACAGGCAACTAAATAAATTTTTAAACACAACAAACTTTATTTACCATATTTACAAATTTCAATTCAGAGACATTGTATGAAATAAAACCAATACATCAAACTAAACTCAGGAATGGAAAAATACTTGGTATCCTATTGACCATATTCTTGGTCAATACGACCAACTTATACAATGATATTCAGAGTATCACTTATTACTATTTAGCCTATCTTAAAGAATGAAATAATGAAACTTATTTAAGCTGAACCAGCACTTAAATTACAAAAACAACAGTTTATTTATGACTTTAGGGTATGCACAAATTTTAAATTTAGAATTGAAAAGTTATAAGGTCGTGCATCATACTAAAGCCATTTCTTTTATCAGAATATGATAAGGGCAATTATCATATTCTCCACAATTAATAATTGATTAAAATTTGAGATGAATAGGTTTAGTGTATTAAAGCAGGAACAGATATCAAAAGTCAAATACACATATCACTAAACATTGCCTATGTCCACGACACTATCATTTTTATAATTAACCTATCTATAGGGGAATCACTGCTTGATAAAACAAATAAATCAACATTTTATATTTAAAGTAGACATATTCATAGGCAATCTTAATAAATGAAAAAAAAAAAAACTTATATTAATTCTTTTACATAAGAAAGCAATTAGGTCTTTAGTATATCTTTGACAAAATATCTGTTTGTTCACCTTTAATAAAATATTAAAATCTGTTTAAAAAAAATACAAGAAATAAATCTCTCTAACTAGATGAATGATATATATAATATCATGTTTTCCCTTAACTGGAAAAATAAAATACATGTAATAGATGTATATATTTTACGATAAAGGTTTATTATAACGGTCTATGGGTGTTTTCCCTCTATTGTTTAAAATTTAAACTAAGTTGTTTGACAATCTTACGTGTATGTTATTCAAATGTAAAAGATAATAAAAAAAACATTTACCTTTTTAAACATAATTATGTCCTATACACACTAGGAAGTTGGAGAAAAAAGCGGTATTGCTGTATCTACTCCGGAGGGAAAATTTATGCAGGTACGATGAAAACAAAGCTCTGCTAGTGCCAGATTGGAATTTCAGCTTACGCTTTGCTCTCATCCACGTTTTCAATATTCTGGGTGTGTATGTCTTGGTATTCAGGATGCACGAAGTTGTCCTAATGGACGACAACCAAATGCATATACACACCATTGTTGAGACTGCTGATATTATTGTACGCAGCCCAGCCATCAGAAATAATGTGCGTAACTGGTAAAATGAACCGCTGTATCAGCCATCCTGTCTGCAACTTCTGTCAAGAAGCACTTTCTTGATGCTCTCTCTATACCACCAGAATAGCAGCAACACTCAAAATTTCACCATCAGGTACTAAGCATGTAGCAGACATTTTTTCCAACTATAAAACTGTACATGTGTGCATGTAATTCACGCCATTGAACACATAGGGTGTCTTTTTTTTTTTTGCAACATGTACTATAAATGTAGTTATTTTAAATTCTTAAGTTGTAGACAGTTTAAATTCTTAACTTTCAAACAAGTTAAAAGTAATTCTTTTAATTAATGTGGTGTAATTAATCCAACATTCAAAAGGTTTTTTTATTTATTATTATCTTTTACATTTGATTAAATTTTAATTTATTTGTAATATAATAACATACACGTAAGATTCTCAACAATTTAGTTTAAATTTTAAACAATAGAGGACAAACACCCATAGACCGTTATAGTAAACCTTTACCTTTCTCTTTAACTCAATATATATTTCATACCACAATAAAACATATATGTTTAAAAACAAAATTCCCAAATAACACATGATATATTATAAACTAACATAGCGATAATAAAAAAATATAATAACATTTTCTTCCATTAAATTTTATCCTATTCGTCCAAGTTATTTCATCCTTGTGAGTTAAAATGATAAGAACTGATATGATGAGTAAACACTCCCAAATAACGCATATATATACTTTATGATTATCCTATTTGATCCTAAATAAGACACTATTTAAGCACTTTTCCAAAAGCAATAAAATTATTTAATGGTTTATTTACCAATGTCAATATAGTGAAATTAAAATTCCAACGTTTCAAGAGTACATAATTAAAATCAATTTATCCACTTTTCTCCAGATAATTTTCCTTAATAATTTTATAGGTGATTATAATCTTCAAAACAAACTTTTTAAATACATTTATTGATTTATTTGGTATTACATAGTGAGACAAGATTTAAACGTTTCAAGTGTAGTATAACTAAAATCAGTTTATCCATGTTTTAATCCAGATAATTTTCCTTGAAAATGACTTTAAAATTTTATTGCCATTAATATATTTAATTTTTTTTTTTTTTATTGATTCTATTCTTTCCTCGCGGTAATATTTGTAACACTAAGTAATTGGGACATTTATCAGACATTTTTTTTAAAAAATCTTATTTATATGCGTTGCACGGAAAAATTTTATAAGTAAATATTTATTTAATTACATTTCTATTGGTAAAGTAATAACTGTTTAACAATATTAAGACGAATTTATCCAATTATAAATACGATATCCTTAGCATTTTTAATTAAACTGTAATCGTTCATTTCTATCATTACACAAGTTCGTGCTAAAAACAAAATTTGTAGATGGGTTTTTATTTCTTAATAAGAATAAACAATAAATTTATACATTTTCCTTTTACTTTATTAAACTTTAGATGATTTCAAACATGACTTTTTGATTTATTTACTACATATATCATAATACTTTTCTTCAAAATTATCTTGAATTATTTTTTTCTTGAGATTTTAATTCACAAGCACATGTAGTTTTCCACTAAATAATAATAATAGCGCACACGAAAATCAATATTGTCAACTTTTTCTTTTAAGTCCAAATAATTTATGCATCATTTTAAAATCTGAAAATTAACCATTATCAATAAAATAAAAATAATTTCTTACATTTTCTTGAATTGTTCTGTATCTGAAGTAATCTTTATTTAGGTAAGAACTTTTCCACATGGCTTTCATTTCTATTTTCCAGTATGACTTTGGAACCATCAATCGACAGAAAAATGGTATTGAAATTATAGCAAGGCTTTTAGATTTTCTATTCAATCATTTTAGATAACAATATATTATAATCCTTATTCAATTAAATTCCAATTTTTTCTGATTTTTTAGCTTTTTTCCTCCTTATTTTAGAAGATCAGAGTTGAAGTCTGTTGTTGTTTAGTTCTCTTTTTCTTAATCAACCCCCCCCCTACAACTTTGTTAAATTATATATAGCTTGTATTACAAAGCATTGTGGTAACAAATGCACCAATAATCTTAGTGTGAATATATTAACATTACCCCCTCTGGCTTCATTTTTAATAACTACCCATAATATCAAAAACTATTTTCAATTCACTACAAAAAATATGCTTAAGAATTAACTGTAATGATTCACTTTACAAGATTTACACATTTAATTTATTTATTTATGTATTTCAATCGCTATTCAACAATAATAAAATAGCAATATATTTTATCTCCCAATTAATAACAATATTTTTAAATTGTTATTTTATCCCTAGTTTCAAACCTACACTGGGTTTGAAATCTCATCTCTCCGCAAGCAGATTTCCTAGTGCATTCAAAACAGTCTTTATTTTAAGGCCACTTTCTTAAGATTTTAATGCTAAATATATCATTATTTAAAATTTTGGATTATTTAATACAGGGACCTGAATAAAAGGTCACAATACATATATATATATATGAATGTAAATAAAGATTATTATTTTACTACGTAAATATATGCAGAGAGTACATGAATAAATTATGCTACTATTATTAAACTACTGCAAAAAATCTGCATATGCCAATCATACATTTAAATGTATATTAGGCAAATGAATAAAATTATGCTTAAATGAATAAAAAAAATCTGCTAGGATTTTATGAAGGTTCTATGTGTGTACTGAAGGGGAATAAAGTGCAATGAAAGTGAAATGAAATATAATGAATTATGACGAAATGTAAAAAATTCAAATATAATTTGTGTATTACAGTAGCAGCTGATTATCAGCATAATGGTGATAGTTTATTATTGACTTCTGTTTCTAATGGTTATATGTTTATATTGCAGTTATATCCAAATGTATATATGAAAAACTTTCTTCAATTAAGATGCTCTGCAATAGATTATATTTATCTACTGAGCATGGATAGAAATTAACACATGCAGGAATTTATTAATAGACTGTAGAGACTTCTTATAAAATTTCTTATTGTTTTCTACTCATTACTCTTTCTCTATTTTGTTATTAATATTAAATAAATTTATTTTCTTACAATAAAGTTATACTCAAATTTTTTTAAGGGTTACCAATGCTGTCTGATTAATTCATACCTTCAGGGCATAACAGAATGTGTGCAATTGACAGCTTAGCTTATGAAGAACCTGTGCAAACAATGACAAAACGAGAGCCTTTGTAGGACAATAGCAGAATAGTTCAGTTAATATAAATCTCCATGTTGATTAATAGAACACAGAAAAATGGTGTCACTATGCAGCAATATTCATGAATTTTATATGGATAATGCTATGTTGATAAATATGTTCATAAATAAAATTGAGGATTATAAAAGTGTCTATCCTGATGTGCTTTGCAGGAAAAGATTATTGAGATTAGCAAATTAATTCTGCAACCCCAGGACTATCAAATGAAGAAGAAAATAAATGTTTATTTCATATCTGTGATAACTAAATGGGGTGGCATGATTGAGATTAAAGAATAGAAAACAACTACCTCATGAAAAATATTAGCACTATGATAATAACACTAAGGACATTGTGATTATGTTTTAGAGCTAAATGATAGGTTATTAGAACAACTATTATATGGACTGATGGATGATAACTTTAGAAAAGTATTAAGTGAGCCAGAACTTAATTATAAACATGCAATAGAAAAATTAAATACATTGCACAAGAAACTGTATTAGATAATGCTTTGAAATTTCTACTTTTTAAACAAATGGATAACTGTCTAATTTGAGTAAACAGATATAGATAGATGAGACTGCAAGAGAACAAAAAATGTTCTGACATGGCATTGCTGCATGAAAATTGGCAATTTAAAAGAGAAATTGCAGATTTAGAAATGAAAAATACAATGTTTGTAAAACAGTAGAATATTTAGCTACTGTCTGCCACAATAAAGATGGGAATGTGTAAACAAAATTAATGTTATACTATAAATCTGAGGGAGTAGAGTATGAAGTAAAAATACTGCAAAGAAATTAAATGATATGAGTAAAGAGTTATGGAAGTTGAAAGTGAAGCAGGTCTGTCATTATTATCTTATAAAGATTGGATGAAAATTAGTAATAGATGTAAGAAAAAAATGTCACTTGTAAAAACTTATGTCACCATTACAGATGTAAATAAAATTAGATATGTATGGAAAAATGACTGTACCTATAAAATTATATTCTAAGGTTAAATTTTTACCACTGTATATTGTCAACAAAGATTTTAACCCATTACTAAGGAGAAACTGTTTCTGTCTTTTGGAATATTCAGTTATAATAATAAAAATTCTAGAACATATGACAATATATGCTGTGCTGAATAAATGTACTAGCAGCATATGATTATGAACTGTTGTTTAGCCTGGAAAGAAAATTTACAAACAGGTGCTCCATCATGTTTGCCGATGCTAATGAAGATCAACAAAAACTAAGAAAAATCAATTATATTGATATTATGAATTCTAATTTAATAAACTGTTCAATAATAGGTAATTGGACAAGAAAATATCCTGGTTGTGCAACTTTAATGAAGTGGATAAAACAAGATTGACTGGAAAGCTATCCTAATGAAATTGTAAAGCCTATCTAGAATATGAGACTTTATTAACCTGCAATATGAGAGAAAGTTTATCAATATCAGCAGTTGCATATTAATGATCAATCATGTTTTTGTTCCTACAAAAGGCTGGAAGCTTATGCTCACTTTACTTCATCAAAGTCATCCAGATGTCTGCATGAAAGCTTTGACTAACTTATATGTCTGGTGGCCAAATCTAAGCAAAGAAATAAAGTAAATAGTGAAGAAATATATACAGTGCCAATCAACTGTTAATTTATCACCAAAAAAGCTGGGTTCGTGGCCTAAACCATCACATCCTTAGAAATAAGTATATTTGAATCACAGTGAGCCAATGAACTGTTGTATATTATGAGTGTTTGTAGACTGATATTCACAATGGATGGAATGTAAAATCATCAAAAACTCTAGTGCTGAAAATACCATTAGAGCACTGAAAAAGACTTTATAAATCTGTTGTCCCAATACTATTATAACAGATAAATGGACTGTTTTTGCATATGTATATCAGCAATTCATGGATTATCTAACTGACAAGGAAATACATCATATACTTACTCTGCCAATTCTTTCTGACTCTAAGGGTATTGCTGAGAATGCAGTTCAAAACTTAAGCCTACATTGAATAAAACTTGCCATGTAAATATTATGGAAACATCAGATGCAATGTTTTTCAAAAACTTTATGTACAGCTGTTAATAAGACACCAGCTGAATTATTAATGTGCAGAAAATTCTGTACACATCTTTCTATATTATTGTTTATTACATATGAAAATTTAGAAGATTCCATGGATTATGAAAACTTTAAAAGTGGAGAAAGCATTTGGTTATGTGATATTTTAAAGAATAAATATTAGGAGTAATATTGAAAATCTTATTTCAGCAAATTAGATTAATACAAGTGCATAATGGAAAAATATTTAAGAAACATAAACCACTTAAAACATTGTGAAAATGAGTCATCAGATGCAGATAGTATTAATCAGAAGATGAAAATTTTATTGAAAGAATCAAATTGTGGATATAGATCATGCTGTAACAAATGATTCAATAAGAGATCAAACTATTGAACCAGCTGAAGATTATAATCCATCAAGTGAGCTCTAACAAAAAGAAAGGATTATAATTTCACCAGAAGAAGATGGACTTTTTCCAAGAAAGCACATGTATACAGAAAACCTGCAAAATTAGATAATTATATATGTGAATAAGTGCATTATTTGTACAGTAGTGAGGAGTGGACTAACTGTGCATGTATAATATGTGCAGATAGTATATGAATAAATTATCTCATCATTATTATTAAGAACTACTGTAGAAAATCTGCACATGCCAATCATACATTTAAATGTTTATTAGGTAAATGAGGAACAATTATGCTTAAATAAAATCCTGTATAAAAACTTCCACTATCATTTTATGAAGGTGCTAAGTGTTTAATGGAGAGAAATGAAATGCAATGAATGTAAAATGAAATGTAATGAATTGTTAGAAAATGTAATAAATGTATGATTTGCATATTATAGTAAGCAGCTGACTGCATAATGGTAATATAGTTTATCATTGATTTCTGATTTTAAAGATATATATATATATGTATTGTAAGGGTAGCTTACAATCCTATCAAAACTAGCCTACATTTGTCCACATCATCAAACCAAATCTATTCAAAACATAAGCTTAACTAATAGGTGGTTGAATATGCCCTAACCTTCTTTTTAAGATCACATATATATGTAGGCAATGAATGTTTGTCTTGTCAAATATCAACATAAATAAATATCACAATGAAGTAATTTTCCTTACTTAATAAAAAATAAAAGTCCATTTAAAGAAATCATTTAAATATATATATACTAACAATAGACTAATTATCGATGTATTGTATGTCACGAATTGAGACATAGTCTGAGTAAACATGGTGATAATCCAATGCCAAGCTAATCATTAGGCAACCAAATGTAGAAAATAAAATTAGAATTATGTTATATAATTTTATATATATTTTTATTAACTACAACTAATATAATTTGCACAACAATAGACAGCTACGGCAATGTCAAAGGAAATGGAAAAGCTAGTATACCAAACACCAGAAACTAAGTGTAGAATAAAAGCAAGCACAATTCATTTCCATCGTCTTTTATTATTTTTCAAAATAATACATTAGCTAAATAAATCCAGCATCCTGAGACCGAATGTTCGCATGCAAAGGAAAATGGATGATTTGTTCAAATACCATGAATTATCCATATAAGTTTCTTAGTGCAAAATCATAAATTAAAAGCGACGTTTGAATTAAAAGAAGTTTGATAAGTTCGTGCAGTTTAATAAAATAAATGAACTATATTTAAGTGGACATTGGAGAAACTGTGCTATTATTAAAACACGAACAAAGAAGGAATAGAATATTGCCAGCACCTAAAACAAATGATGAAGTAATTTTTTTTTTTTTTATAAGCCATTAAATACCAAATTGCAAATAAAGGAAAATTAAATCTGTTATGAACCATTGTGCAATGTAATCTGGCTAAAGTAACGGTGTGATAGGGCTGAGAGCCACTATCTCAACCCTGAATGGACAATGAATTAACTTATTGTATGGGAGTTGCAGTAACAGGGTTAACATGTGGCAATGATGTGATGGGTGTTAGTAAAGGTTATTAGATTACTTAGAAAAAGTACAAAGGGAAGTAGGAAGACATGCATTAGATGCAGATGTGTGGACAGCAAAGGAGGCAATTCAAGGAGAAATGGGAAGGCCAAGTTTTTATATGACAGATGCAAAAAGCAAAATGAAAATGTTTGGTAGATTGCAGTTTATGGATAATAAAAAATAGCCAAAATAGTATTTAATTGGGTTACAAGTAAAGGGCAGGCAACAAGATGGGTGAGAAAGGTAATGTGGTGTGCAGAAAATTTGGATAAAGAATTTATATCAGTATATTTGTACAAAAGGTGGGATGATTGTGTTAGGGAGATTGTTGAGTGTTATAGTGGTAAGGAATGGGATAGAAGAATAGATGCATTAATAAAGAATAGGGATATGGAAAACTAATATGGAGAGTAAAAAGAGTTTAAATATATATAGAAGCAAATGGAACATTGTGTGCGAGTTAATTTACGATAATAGTAAAAGTAGTTTATTGTTTAAGGCTCGAATGGGATCTTTAGCAACAAGGGAATATACACATAAATGGAAAAATATGGGCGATTTAGTCTGCAAGTTGTGTAAGGAAGGCATAGAAAATATTAGGCATCTGTTAATCAGTGTAAATGCTTGGAAGCAGAAAGGGTACAAATAATAAAGTTATGGAAGAATAAATATGAACAAAGTGATTATACAGAAAATGAGTTATTGGTTTTTATGCTGGGTTTGGGAAAAGATAAGGGGGGATTCAGATATGAAGGCCATGAAGTTGACAAAGATTATGTTGTGGAAATGGGATGGAGCAGATTATGGGAAAACTTAGGGTGGTGAATGGAAAAAGAAGGTAAAGTGGCTAACAGGTTTCTCTGGGCATAGTTGCTGAGAGATTCCTAACTCCATATACGGAGAAGTCACAGTGCATCACATCACATAATCATAGCCATATTAAAAATTGCAGTATTGTTTGTATTAGAATTAATACATGCAAATGAGTTAGTTTGTCCATTTTTTAGAAATATCAAAGCATCTGTTTATTGCGTTATTATTACCGTTGATAAAATATGCCTCTTTTATTTTTTCTTTTACAGTCGTTTGTTTCTATACACACAATTCTGGGGTTGGAGGGAATGAAGTCATGGCCAATCTTTTTTAGATGTTCAAGAAATGTAGAAGTGTTGTCATTGTTCTTCTGTGCCTTTTTATATGCGTACATGTGTTAAAATATAAAAATAAGCTTTTTATTAAAATATATATATATTTGTTTTGACGATAAATTGTATTTAAACTGAAGATTATTTATAGGAAAAATTAATTATACTGTTTAAACTTCAATTTCATTATATTTAATAGTTAACACAATTTAAAATACATTTGTTTATAGAGGATGCATTAAAGAAAGTACATTAAGTTTAATGCATTATAATACTGTAATTTATAAAATTATACAATATTTTTAATCTTTAAATTGAAGTGTATAGCACTGAAAAGATAAATACAGTATTTAAAGTATTTCATAAGGCTGTCTGATATCTAACAAAACATTAACAGCAATATCTAGAGATCAGAGAGTCATTGTTCAAACCTTAATTCAGGACAACTGCTTTACCATCTCTATGTTGTTCAAATGTTACATTCTGCAGTATCCCATTGTATAAAATGTGTTATAAAATAAATATTAACATGTTATAGTTTTATTGTGCAGTGAAAATTTTCTTTTTCAATTTATGGAAAGATATGGCTAATTAATACAAAAATGTACCTTTTTTCCTATAAAACCTCAGATAAATCAAAGAAAAAAAAGTAGGGCTTTATGCATGTAATTTCATGTTAAAACTAGAAATTTTTTGATTTTTGATGATTCCAGCTGCCAGATATTAAAAATTATAAAAATTAAAATTAGTATTAACTATTTAAATGCTCAAAAATTATCATTTAACTTAACAGATATATATATAATATTTGCTCTAATAATGAAGAAATGAACTGGAAATGAATATTATGCTAAATAATGGAAGTTTACTAAAAAAAAAATAATATTTATATGAAAAACAATACAAAATTCATACACTGAAATTTCTAATGATTGTAATAATAACAGGTTTATATAATAATTTGTCTCTAAAAATTAGAAGCACTGTAATGATTTCCAGATTCAGCAAATAATTCCCATATAAGTCCAGAAACAATTTCATAAAACTGTATTCAGCATATATAATTTACTCTATTATTATTGTACTTATTTAAAAGATATTCCTTTTTAAAAGAAATTCCAATTGAAATAAAAAAGTGTTCTTATGATAAAATAGAGAACTTACAGATGCAACACATTTCTATTTTATTAAAATTTTTGCTGACTCATGTATTGCAATGTTGGTGATATCTATGTTTATTTGAAATTTTTATTTTGTAAATTATTTGTATGTATATGAGTGACAGTATAATAATGTACATGACATTTAAAGTATTTGAATTTTTTAAAGTTATGTTTAGTTTTTCAAAACTAATACTAGAGGCATAGACAAGTAATTATAGTGATGCACTGATAGTAAATCATCCTTTTTTTATTTAATGTATTTTATCATTATGGAAACAGACAACTTGAAGCTAAATTTTATTGACTTTAACTCACAGCATTTTTCATTCATTGCTTTATATTCTTGATTATGTATTGCATCATCATTTTCTCATACTTCATGATTGAGTTAAGACTTCAATATGGCAATTGAATGTGTATATATGGATAAATAGGCTTAATTCATCAGTGGGTGCCTTGCTATGGTACTTGTATAAATAAAACTAATGGAGGTATATTATTTGGTCTTTTTATGAACATAATTTCCATTAAATAATTATCAATGAATGAATGAAAGCATTCTTGTTCAGGAACATAATTGCCAATTCAGAATATAGCTATACCTACAAGTTTTATGAAACACACATGTGCCTAATACTCCCATTATATAACTAGCACACCTTTTAGTTATATTTACAATATAACATATATTTCATTTACAGATAAATCTATTAATTTCATAACCAGTTAACTTTCCTTTTTCTTATATGTAGTAATGCATATTATCTAATTGTGCAACTATATTTTAATGGTCGATAATGCATTGGTAATGTACAATATGTGCTTGCATCTTTATATATACTAATGACTAATTTGATAATGTGATGTAAGCATAATAATACTGAATAAATAATTTACCTACTCCATCCTTCAGAGTTGCATGACCATCAAAATCTGGGCACCACCTGATGAATGCCATCAGAAATGTTCCAGGGATATACCCTATTTCTGCATTAATATAATTTGTCACAATTTTCTTAATATTTTAAGCTTTATATTAATCCTACATATAATTTATTGATTAATCCAACCAATACTCCACTCTTTATTTATCAACACCTGGCCCATTCAACAATTGCATGAATTACTCTTACATGAAATAGACCATGAACTTGATGTTTCCTGACTGATAATTTTTTATATAAAATACTTGAAATCTCATAACATTTAAATAAATAATAATAAACAATTTATTCAATAAATTAAGATTCAAATAATTTTCTGTGTATATAACTCATTTATTTTTATTATCAAGAAAATGTGATATATCTGTTAGTTAACATTAAAACAACACAAAATAAAGTGTTATATTTAGCATAGATTATTATTGGTTCCTTTTAACTTATATTCTTTTCATTTAAAGTGTATTCTTTCTTAAATAACTAACTCCTTCTCTAAATACTCTTTGTAAATTTTATTAATAAGTAATATTATTTTTTGAATATTCTTATTTCTAACTTAAAATTTAAATCAATATTTCATGAACACATGTAAAAAGATAAATACACAACAAAAAATAGCATTTAAATATCATGACTAAGATTTATACCTGAATAACTTTAAAAATGTTAATTATATAAAACATAATATATATTATTATATAATAGAAGCATTGTTTGCTGTTAGCAAATATCCCATGCATTTAATACATCAAGAATAGACTTACATGCTAATGACTCCCTAAAAAAAAATCCAATTATTTAGTCACATTTAAATTCATAGCCATCACATTTATCTAAAGTAAAGTCACACCTCCAGTTTAAATCTAAATAAACATTTCTATAATTATCTATATTTTCATTAAACTAATAATACAAAGAGTTGAACAATCCTATCCTTTATAAAACAATATCATAAAACTCATAATTCATTGGAGATGGTCACTTTTGCATCCTAACCCTGATAAACACTATTTTTATGTCTAAATCACTTTTAAATAATACTTTGAACATCTCACATATATTTAACTACAACAATGTCATAAATAACTATATAAAATTCATAGACATAAAGGCATGTTAATTAATGCAAGGGTCTAAATTTTCATGTGAGGTAATACCTGATCACATTTGTAATACACAATTTGTACATTTTTTAATTAGTTTTGGCTTTTTTTTTTTTTTACTTCTAGGATGGTACACATATGATCATATATAAATTACCATATGTGCATACACACTATTTATTGCCTAATGTACCTATTGCTGTGATTATTGTGCTTTCTTGTTAATTCATGTTTTATAATTATAACTTAAACATTATATCATTTTATTTAAAATGTCATCTTTTTAGATATTTCTGAATATTAAAGATTACATTTAAAAGGAGATAATCTTTAAGAAAATTTATTTTCTTTTTCATTTACAGCAATCTTTTTTTTAAAGAATATATTAAAAAGAGTGAAGATTTGACTGTAAATTCTTTTAAACTGAGAATAAATTAAATTACATTAGTAAATCAAAACTGGGTATTTTTTAACATATGTATAATAAATTGCTCATTCATTCATTTTAGATATATATTTAAATCACCAATTTATATTAAGTGCAAACAATATATATGCATGATTAACTAATAATATTAATTGCCTAACTATATACACTTATGAAATCAGAACAAATGCTTTTTAAAAAGGTTCTTAAAGAATACTTATAAATTATGGGGGTTTCTTTTGAATAATTCAAGTAAAATTGTGTCTTCACATCAGTAAAGTTTTTTTTGTAGGAATTCTTTGTTTAGCTATTTGGGAGTCTTGTATGTTCATATGTTGGAATTTTCCTCATAGAAATGTACATGTTGAAGACAAAGCTAGAATGTCCACTTATACATTTTCTGGCAGGAATCGAATGTTTCCTTTTTTCTGGCTTCCGATTTTGCTTATTAAAACTTTCTACCATAAATATTTTCTGCCTCGTCACAATATATTTTCTGTTGTATTAGGAGTTAAAACTTTTTAGCATAGCATATTAACATTCTCAAGATAGGCTACAAGGTAGATTTCAAGCACTTGGTAGTGACTTTTGTACATTCCTAGCCATTAAATATCATTTAGCTTCTATAGTGTTCAGCTTTAAAAACAATTTTTAAAGAAATCTACATCTTTATGTGTGTTCTGTGAACTGAAGTTTTTTTTCTTTCAAAGTTTAAATCTCATAATTTTATTTAATTATCATTTTCTTCTAAAATTATCTTCTTAACTAATTTCTTAGAATAAAACTAAAGATTTACTTCTACTTATAGTTTTAACTATTAATTAAAACAAAAACAATATTGGCTTGCAGAAATGCAACTTTATAAAAATATATAATATATAACCTAATGGTTTTTAATTTTCTTTATATAGACAGTATACATATTTAAGCCAAAATGTAGATACTTTAATTATCTTACTTTTTTTTAAAGATCTATTTTCAAATCAATCTGGCTTATTTAATTGTTATTTTTTCTTATTTAGTCTGTCAAATTTTATTGTTCTAATAGAAATAATGGGTTGTGTTCTGATCTATCGTGTCAGCCGCGGGATGGTGCTATTTGTAGCTTAATTTCTAGAAATATGCCGTTTACTGCAGCGCATCCAAGCATTTAAGCCTTCTTTCTACAATAAATCCTAAAAATAATGTTAACTCGGAGTTAAGCCTTTTTTCTAGATAAAACCTAGAAAGAGTGTTAACTCGGCTGGCGGCTAACGCTATGGCTTTTTCCTTTGCTAAAAGCAGAGGAAAATGCTGTAGTTGTTTGTGTTATGCACTATATCATAATGCTGTGTTATGTATGAGGGTGTGTTAAGTTCATTGTGTCAAAATTATTTAAATTTTCATTGGGGTCTTTTTTTTCATATGAATTGATGTACTGTTATCTTTTAACAGTGTCGTGATTGTTCCTCATAAAGCTGCAAGCCTCCTAAATTCTCTATTAGGGTGGGGTAGCACAATTTTTTTGACGATCACGTTTTTGGGAGTGATTTTCCAATATCAAGAATATGGCTAATTCGAACACAGAAAACTTGAAACGATAGGATTTGCCAGACACGGAAGCCGGCGCTGTAACATATCTACAGCAGAAAAACATCCTGCTGAAAGAAAAGATATGTTTGTGCGCCAAATATATGCGACTTAAGGTCCATAAACATCTTTTGACTTTCATTTGTAAATCTCGTTCTTGCCGACGGAAATGTTCATTTCGTAAAGGGCAGCTTGTTTGAGGGATTACAAATGACCTTCGTCAAATATAAAATAAAAGTAACTTAAATTTTTATTTAAACATACATCCCTTTTCCCAATAATTGTTGTCAATCAAATGTAAAATAAGAGTAACGTAAATTATTATTTAAACATACACAAAAATACCCCTCCTTCTAATTATTGTCAATCAATAAAAGTAACGTAAATTATTATTTAAACATAACCCAAATTACTATTTGAACGTGCACCAAAAAAGACCCTCTTGTCAATAAAAATTAAAAAGCAATTATTATTGTCCCATTGTCAAAAATATTATTTTGGAAAAACAAATAATTTATAAACGAAAGAAAGTAAAATTTGTTGTCAATCGAATGTAAAATAAAAGTAATTTAAATTATTATTTAAACATCCACAAAAAAAAACCTCTTCTCCCAATAATTGTTGTCGGAAATCAAATGTTAAATAAAAGTACCGTAAATTATTATTTAATCATACACAAAAACACCCCTCCCACTAATTGTCAATCAAATGTAAACCAATAAAAGTAACGTAAATTATTATTTAAAGATATATAAAAAACCCGTTCTCTCTTGAATTTTGTCAATCAAATTTAAAAAAACAGTAATACCATTTAAAAAACCCAAATTACTATTTGAACATACACCAAAAAAGACCCTCTTGTGAATAAAAATTAATTAATGGTTAGCATCAACACCATCAAGGCTGACACGATACATCAGAGCACAAACAAATAATGTAACATTGCAACATAGATTCTTTCAATTATATTTCTAAGTACATTTTTTAAAATTCTAAATCTTTAAATTTCTGATAATAAAAACTAACTTACTACATTATTTTTTTTATATTACAAAAATTTTAAATTTTATTTTAAACCCTTCAGTATTCATTAATAAAATTAATCTACTGCAATTATTACTTTAAATATATTACAAAGTATTATTTTTTTCTTAAAGTTATTTTTAATGGTAGTTATGTATTACACTTGCTGTGAAATTTCACTTGTCATTCCACTAACTTTGCGATGTCAAATAATGTGTACACGGGAACTTCTGACAAACTTAAGTGATAAATTTATAATTGCAAAATTTTGATCATTTTCTACTTATTTTATACACATATATAAATATAAAATTGGATGCCCTAAACAAAGTCATTGAAATAGATGAGCCTTTTCAGCAAATTAAAAAATCAAGTCAAATACTTCCGATACGGTGAATGTTTGGAGGCTTCTGCAGGTAGAACAACTGTTTCATCATGGCAATTGAGGATAGCACAATGGCAACTCTGATGAAAGCAATCAAACAAAATGTGAAAGAGAATTCAACAATTTATTCAAATTGCTGGAAAAAATATAAAACTGAGGAACTACAATCTGCCAGATATGAACATTTTGATATCGATTATAAATATAACTTTGTCTATCCAGAAAATGATGTTAACACTCAGAACATAGACTTTGGGGTGCAGTGAAATGATGTAATAATAACACTGAGGAACAGCTCGCCAGCACCTGGATTCATATTTGGCAGAGATTGCACAAAGATGTTGCTTTCCCTTGCAGTCTGAACAATATAAAACAAATCAGTGATTACATTTTGATAAAAGTTTAGTATTTTTTTTTGTTAACAAAATAAATTTAATTGGACATATTTCTCAATCAAAATCCCATGCAGGTATTATAATCACATAAACGTGGTTTAACTCTCTATTTTGTAATTCCTGCCACAGATGTTTTTGGATTAGTCCATTTTGTATTTTTCTGCCACAGTTAATAGATGTATTTTTTTTCTTTTATTTGATAAAAGTTTACTAATTTGTTTTTAACAAAATAAATTTAGTTGGAACACATTTCTCAATCAAAATCACATGCAGGTAAAACCCACGATTATTTCAACATAAGTTTTTCTGTTACGAATAATTTGATTTTAATTGAGGGAATGTCTTTTTTTATTATTTTGCATATATATTTTTGTTAATTTTACTTTAGTGTCCATTTTGCAATTGCCTACCAGATTTAATATATGCCTTTTTTAATTTTAAGTAAAATTTGGTAATTGCCCTGTGTTTGTGATGGCAGAATGCTATACCTTTCTCTAGTGTAGGGAGAATGTTCCCAACAGCAGAATGCCGTATTAAAAACTCACAAGTACTTGTTTTCATTTAGTATTGTAATGTGTTATTTCTGTGTACAAATTTCTACTTTTTGTATTGTTTAAAATTTACCTTTTCAGATTTACGTATTAGTCTGTGGAGTGTCTGCTGATAACTTATTAACCTTGCGAAAATATGTACACAGGGTCTGTTTTTAAAAATTTATCACTTAAGTTTGTCAGAAGTTCCCATGTACACATTATTTGACAATATCGCAAGGTTAGAAAATTATCAACAGATTGATACGTATATGAAATGTCACAGCAGGTCTAATACAAAAGTACCCTTTTTATTATTTTGCGTCACAAGTACTGTTAACCAATTGTTGGGTAACCATGTAATAGATGTCATCTATTTTTATATATATTTATAAAGCATTCCATAAATGGGAAATGAAGAGTTAGAAAAAAGAAAAGAATTAGCAACTATAATAGATTTTAATACTTCCTCTTATTTATTTATTGTGATTTTATTATAGCTTGATTAAAATTATTTTATTTATTAAATATGTTGTCAATTATTGTGTAAATAATTTATACTTATCTATTAATAACAGTTAAAATCTAAATATATGAGTTTCTTAGGATATGTAAAGATAGAATGAATGGCATATAGAATAAATGGCAAAATTATATTCAAAAAGACCATCATTTCCTTTTAATTAAAACATTCATTTCTGAGAATTTATTACATCAGCCTTTCATTTATTATTTTAACCATTCTTTCAAGGGTTTAGTAAAACAATTTTAATATAAAATATATTATATTTCTGAAAAGAAATAGTGATAGCATTCATCATAAGGAAGTGGTCAAGGAGCAGTGGCATCTCTATTTCTATAAAATGCCACAAATCCTACAATGAATGAGTAATGATGAGTGCTGAGCAATATTAAATAAATCAAGATATCACTGGTAGTTAGATTAGTGACAGAATTGACTCAAGTAAGCAAAGACCACTATAGTAGACAACAGTGAGAAGGAAATGGTAGATATTCATTTTATAAATCGTTAGTGCACTAAACATGTTATGGAGATTATTGTTGGAATAAGAAGACAATATAAAACCACTTTGCATTATAATTCCCTTGATTTTTTTAAGAGTATGAACATGTGCAATATCCTCATAAAGAGTGCATTAGAATTGAGAAGTGATAGGAAATAGCACAACTTCAAAAGGAAAATAAAAATAAATAATATTGATGTTATGAATTAAGTAATGTGGAGAAATAAATAGTGAGAATGTTTTATTCTTTGTGATAGAATAGTAAATGGAGCTCATATTGCCGTTAAAAAGAAAATTTGAAATATGACAAAGGTAGATTGTGTTGACGATAAATTTATGATAGAATAACTGCAAGACCAAAGGATTTGGATATTCATAAATACTTATATGTCAACTACTGATCATAATATAGAAATAGAAAGATGTAGAAAAGTGTAGAAGGAAAAATTGTTTTGGTGTTAGAAAAAGAAATGAGATAGTCAGCTTGTGGAATTTTGTAAAGAAAATAATTTTGTGTGTTTGCAAATACTTGTTTTAAAAAAATCATCCAACAAGATTGAATACATGGAAAGCTCCAGGTAATAGAGATATCGGACTATATATTGATACAGGATGGATATAAGAACGCTATTAAGAGTTCACATGCTTTGTCTAATATTGATATAAACCTCCATCATAATATGGTTATACTAAAATTTAAAAAGAATGAAGAGGTGAAAAAAATGTATGATGGAGGATTGAAAGAAATGGAGAAAGTAAGATTTACTTTCACATATGAAATAATAATAAAGAGAATTGACAAAGATGGGGAATATAGAATGATTCTGACATTCATGTAAGATTACAGAGAGAATATTAAAAATGGCAAAGAATGCAGTAGGAGTTATTTGATTATGAAAAGCTAAATGATCTTAGATAATAGAAGATATGTTGAATAAGATGGAAATACAGAGATGGGTGAATGTCAATAGTGAGAAAAGGTAAAAAGCATATATAAAATTTGATAATGAACTAAGGTGAGAAGCATGAAACGGTTAACAAGTGAAATAGATGATAAGAATAAAAGATTAGATATATTGAAAAGATTGGAAAGAATATATGTTTAGACAAGAAAATGATGCAACTAATTATGAACTTGAAAGTAAAGATATGATAATGTTTAGAATAACATATTGACAGAAAAATTAAATCTCTTAAAGAAATGAAAAATGATAAAGCTGTCAATATAACATTTTTGAAGGAAATGGAAGAAACAACTATGAAAGAAATTGTTGGACTGTGTAATATATATATAATAGTGAATTTGGGCTTGATTTCATGAGGATTATAATTATTCCAATTGCTAAAAAAAAAAGAAAGCTGTTAAATGAGGAGAATACAGGGCAATAAATTTATCTCATATTTCAAAAATATTGGGAATTTTAAATCAAAAAATTTAAGAGAAGGTAGAATATTATATTGGAGAACAGTTTTGTTTTCAAAGATGGAAAAGTATAAAATATCATATTGGTATTGTTACGATTGCAGAGATATATTGACAAAGATAAAGGAAAATGTTTTATAAATTTGGAAAAAAAATCATTTAATAATCTGTAATAAATTTATGACTACCTTAAAAAATAAAGGAGTATTTTGAAAAGTTTGATTTGGAATTTCATATACTGGGAAAAAATAAAAATAACATTCAATAATGAGATTGAAGAAGTGAGAATGGAAATAAGTTAGACAAAGATTGCTGTGCCATGTGCTTTTTAATGTATATTTAGATAAATATTTAGACTGTGGAGAAGCTAATATTGGAGGTAGAACAATAAAATATATGATTTGTAGATAAGGCTCTTACAGCTAAGGATAAAAAGAATCTCCAGAATATGTTGAATAAATTGGAGTAAAAATGTATGGAATGTAGAGAAGGTCATCTTGCATTGGTGGTCAAGAGGTCAGCGTGACTGCCTTGCACCTGCAGGCAGTTGCCCGGGTTGTGGGTTTGCGTTCCGGCCGATGCTATGACACTTAAAAATAAAAATAAAAAAATGTAGAGGTCAAATGTTTATGGATAAAAAGCAGTAAAACAAATACAATTTGATATTCATAATAAAATTCAATAGATGGATTTAGATAGTTGATTGAGGGTGTAAGAAGTAAAGGTGAAGTTAAAAGAATATCATTGGTTAAGAAGGCATTTATTAGGAGAAGTATTTTATAGATCTTTAAAGAGAGAATTAATAAAAAGATTAATTAATTGCTATGAGTGGAACTTGAAATGTGGACAATGAATAAAAGAATTAGGAACAGATTGGAGACCTTTGAGATATGGTCAGAGAAACTTTAATTGGATGAATAAATCGCAAATGAGGAAGTCTTGAAAACAATAAATGAAAAAAAAAAAGATTGACTGAAAAAATTAGAAAGAGCAACTGGATTAGACATATACCAAAAGAAAATAGTTTAATAAAAGATGTTTAGGAGAGAATGGAAACAAGGTAGAAAATTGATTCTGCATTTACTTATTAGACCTGCAACATAGATGGTATGCCTTTTCACATCCGTGATGTGTAACCTTGTGATCACATCAAATAAATCTTGTGATGTTATCTGATCTCATATCAAAATGTTTTTTTAAATCTGATCTCATATCAAAATGTGCTTTTTGATGATATTTTGACAATCTCAGTTATTGTCCAGATTTTATTCTGACAACAGCTTCTTTTGTAGTTCTAATTCAAGGTTAGTTATTGTCCAGATTTCAATTGCATTTTTACTTCATAGAAGAGGGTTCCACCATATATTTGGATTGTTAGAAGGCCTATAAAAGTGGTGAATTGAGAAATGCTGGTTATAATCATTTTTGTGTGAAACACAAATATAATTTCAAGAATCCAGAAACTGGGATTTACACACAAAACATTGAAAGACTTTGGTGTTCAGTGAAATGGTGTAATAAGCAGCAGCAAGGAACATCATGTCACCAACTAGATTCATATTTGACCAAATTTATGTGATTTCATAAAGATGATGATGTGTTCATTTGCATACTGAACGATATCAAAAAAATTTCACCAGTATAAAAAATTAATAGAAATATTCTAATTTTTCTTTATTTTTTTGTTTTTAATAAATACATTTATTACCATTTTGGAGGAAAATCCCATTCAGGTAATATACTGCACAATCACGTTAATACTTAAATAAGGCTAAAACCTTAGTACATGTGCCTTGAGTGCTTAATTTATTTCAAGAGAGACCCCTGTAAATCTAAACACAGCCCACTATTTTTCTATATATATAGGCAAATCTAAAGCATTATGATTTGGGAGCATGAAGCTAATAAATTCTTTACTGATTAAGTCCACTATTTCTGTTAAATATTAATGATCGTGAAATCTTTTGATTCACAACCACATATTAAGTAAATGTCCATTTTGGGGAGAAAATTTTTAATTTAAGTCTCCATTTTGGGCCAAAAAAGTTGGTAGACTTAAAATAAAGTAGAACAGACAAATTGATTGTTTCATCACAATAATTCCTGTTATATATTACACAATAAGTATCGTATGTGTATATTTGATGGTTTTTTTTTATATTTTAGACTTTTTATAATTTAGTGATTGTTTTGTCTGTATTTAAAATAACATTTGGGAATTGCATAATTGGCATGCCATATTTTACATATTCTTGTACGGCAAATCAATATTTTTACTACTTTTTAAAATCAATTTATTTGGTGAAATTCATATTTTTAGTATTATTAGAAATTAATATTCTGCATATTTTTATATATTATGCAATAAGTACTGTATATGTATATTCTAGGGGTTTTTGGTAATATGTTAGAGTATTTTTCTAATTCAGTAATTGTTTTAGTATTAGTCCTGCAACAGGTATTAGACAGGCTACAGCTTTTTACGTATATATTCAGGCTGCTGATAACTGTAAATGTTGCAAAAATATCATGTACATGTGGTCCATAGAAGATTCAAATGTACATGTTATTTTGGTCAGATCAAAAGATTAGAAAGTTGTCAGCGGATTGATTCAAATGTGAAAAAGTGCAGCAGTTCTAATACATAATTACTATTATTGAATATGAAATGAAAAAAGATATGGAATTGAAGATCCAAGATATAAACAGAATAGAACAGAGAAATGAATGAATCAGCTATGTGCCTACTATCTGGGCCTGCTCATAGGACAGAGCACTATTGATTAATTGGAGAAAGATATATTTTGCCAAAATATTTAAAATTAATCAATTTAAAAATGATGCTATTCATTAAACATATAATTTAATCTTTAATTTTTTTTATTATTTACTATTATTTAATTTTGTATTTTTTAAACTAAATAAAAATTATGTTTTTTTTCTAATAATTTAATCAAATAAAGTTTTATCTTTTTATATAAATAGAACATTTTTACCATTCTTTAAATAATCAATTGTTTTCTAATTGTTTTTATTATATTTCCAATCAATAGAAATAAAGTTGAATATTTTAATTAATTATACAAACTGAAAGTATATTATTTTTTGTAATATATAGTATACTTTCTAACACCCTAATTTAAAAATTCCTATATTTTGTTTTTATTGTATGATAATTTATAATCAAATTTTTTATCATTAAGGTGTAACTTTAGTTTTGTTTTTAATTCATTCTTAATACTTATTTAATTACATTTGTAATGCAATATAAAGATTCTTTATGCAATTATTCATGTATAAACTGTTATAACAAGAGTAGCAAAAATTCAAAAAACATCAACCACAACAATTATTTTGTCAGGTGCTTTTGGTAAAACACTTGGTAAAATAGTTTTAGTGGTTGATGTTTTTTGAATTTTTGCTACTCTGGTTATCACAGTTTATATGTGAAGAATAATTTTCATAGCAATAATCAATCTGTACCCATTATTTTGATAATCAAGCAACTATTTACTATAGAATGTTTTTTAAAAAATCATTTTTTATAATGTCAATTAATTTGTAATAGTACTGATGTTATAGTATGTTGACATTTTAATGCAAAAAAAAAGAGGAAAGAGAGAACAATTAAATTGTTATCCATTATGTAATTGCAAGCAAACTTTGATATAAAATAAATAAAATACATTGAAAATGATAAATACAACGTAACATAATTTCTATTCAATAAAAGTAAAGATTTTCATTGCTAATCAAAACAATCTAAGCAAAAGCAAAAAATATAAATTTTATTCAGCATATCATTAAAAATAAAATTTCATCATAATGTGCACTAAAAATATATATAGAAAAATGTGTGCATTGTCTAAAATATAATTTATTTAACACATTTCAATTTAATATTATCATAACAATAATTCTTATTTTACTCAAAATCAAAAATGCCGTGTTAAGAAAATTAAAAATATTTTATTCATTATGAAATTCAAAAACGTTTATCATACACAAAAGTAAAATACATTAAAAATGAATATTATACAAATAACATCAACATAAAAAAAAAATCAAAGATTTAAAAAATGTATTTAACAAAAAAAAAAAAATTCAATTTTTTTTGTTCTACATTTTTTAAAAATCCTAAGCCTCAAAAATGTATTAGGCTAAATGGAATTGATGCTGTATTTTATGTTCATTAGATACTTCGTAAAGCACATTTATATATGCAAGCATATATTTTGTCACATTTATGTCAATAAGTTTTTATAGATGATTATATATGTAGATAGATGCTTAAAGATCCCCCCCCCCCTATGAACCACATAATCAATACTTAAATTTAATATAAAAATTACAATGAAGACAAAATTTTATTCTGCTATGAAATCCAAATGATTCTCCTGTTTGAATTGTTTAAATCAATCTCATAAAACTAAAGAGATCTTTGTTTTGTTCTTTAATCTTATCTTTTCAGTTTTATTAGAGAAAATATTTGGAGATGTCTGCAATTATTTTCACATGTACATGTGCATCTGCAGCAACCCATGGAGTGAAGTATAAATGTTGAGCATGAATCCTAGCAAAATAATTAACATCAGCTTGAATGAAATATTTTGTGAATATTATCAATATTAATGCACAAATATGGTTAAGTCCCTGCAATTACAAAAAAGTTTCATTCTATCCATAAGACAAACATAATGCATTTGCATTATTAATGTTTTTTTCATACTTCATGAAGTCTAAAATACACAATGCCTAAACTTCCATTTTCCAGAATTTAAATTTTTAAAACACTGTAATTGCTTCTGTAGATGAGTGAGGGTAAAGTAATTCACTATTATAATACTTAGTTTATATTTATTATTTAATTTTTTAAAAGTAATATTTATTCATTAAATGTTGATTTATTTACTTTAATGTTAGTGTACTTTTTATTCATTTTATATATTTTAATATTTTTAATCATCTTTTATTAGCAATTTTAAAAAATAATTATTACATTTTGTTTTTTATTAATGGAATTTCTTTATTTAAAATTTTTTAGAACAAACTTTTATGGTTCTAATAATCTTTTTTTATAGCGTTTTCATTGTAAATATTAAAACAGGCAAAACTCACTATACGTATGCCGCACACAGCAAGCTAGAGAAATCAATGGATGCCAGAAGGCTTGTGCATAAAATCCCCATCTAGTGCCTACTCATCCAATATCCCCAGACTAGTTTCTGGCTTGTGGCCTTCGTCAGTGAGAAGCCTTGGATCTGAAAGCACTGCATCTAGAACATAGGATCTAATGCAACCCTCCAGCAACCACCTTTTATCTCCATTTAACTACAAACTATGAGTCTTAAACTGAAAACACCTTAATGTTTCCAATTCAAGCCCATCAGCTCATATAGTTATATGGGTCTGAACCAGTTCAGTTCCCATACATTTTGGTGTCTTTGGTTCTTTAACAACCATAGCCACCAATATCCTATTAGGCAGGATTGGTTTTAAGCCAATAAACATCACATGCCCACCATCTCTTATGTTTGTGTATAACTGTTGTTAAAACAGGCAAAACTCATTATATGTATGCCACACACAGATGAAGGCCACAAGCCAGAAAATAGTCTGAGGATATTGGATGAGTAGGCACTAGATGGGGATTTTATGCATTGATTTCTCTAGCTTGCTGTGCGTGGCACACGTATAGTGAGTTTTGCCTGTTTTAACAACAGTTATACACAAGCATAAGAGATGGTGATCATGTGATGTTTATTGGCTTAAAACCAATCCTGCCTAATAGGATATTGGTGACTATGGTTATTAAAGAACCAAAGACACTAAAATGTAAAGGAACTGAACTATATAAGCTGATGGGCTTGAATTGGAAACATTAAGGTGTTTTCAGTTTAAGACTCATAGTTTTGTAGTTAAATGGAGATAAAAGGTGGTTGCTGGAGGGTTGCATTAGATCCTGAGATCTAAATGCAGTGCTCTCAGATCCAAGACTCCTCACTGATGAAGGCCACAAGCCAGAAACTAGTCTGGAGATATTCGATGAGTAGGCACTAGATGGGGATTTTATGCACAAGCCTTCTGGCATCCATTGATTTCTCTAGCTTGCTGTGTGTGGCATACATATAGTGAGTTTTGCCTGTTTTAACAACAGTTATACACAAGCATAAGAGATGGTGGTCATGTGATGTTTATTGTAAATATTGTAAAAAAATCCACAAGTTTTTTCTCTATAATCGCTTTTTTATTATTTATTTTAAGATACATAAAAAAAAATTTTTTCTTTTCATTTTAAACTTTGCTATTTTATAAATTATTAATATTTCCTTTGTATTTCACAATGTCTTGCTACATCTTTCCCTGTAAAATACTTGTTGCAACTCATTAATTTGTCTAAAACATATATTTTAAATAATTTTGGTCAATAAATAGAACCTCTTGTATTCCAAAAAATTATGCATTTGAGTGGTAAAACAAATATAAGCAGGAACACAAGAGCTTCAAGAAATGCCATTAGTAAATTATTATGCAAAAGAAGTTTAAAAAATAAAAAATTTCTTCTATTTATAATCTTGATATATATATGTAATAAATAAGTATATATGGATTTTATACATAATTTGAGATGGGAAACATGCTGTCATAAAGATATCTTTATTCAGATTTGTTTCAGTATTAAAATAATATTTATCACTTTTTTATTATTTATATAGTTTTAAAGTTTCTTATTGTTTACTTCTAAAGGTATATATTTATAAATTGTGATGTTTATTTTACAAAAAATTGTTTTATTGAAAGGCCATGTCTTAAAAAAAAAACTTTTTTGAACAAAAAATAATTATATTGGTTTAGTATTAAATAATTTTGTAAGATTTTCATAAAAATTAAAAAAAAAAATCTTACCATCTTTAATAAAAATTAAGTTTTATATTTGGATTTAGTAAAATATTTATTTTTAGATTCTATCACATGTCTGCCAAATATTTTAGATATCCCCAAAATTTGATTTCATTATACATTTTCAGAAGACATTTTCTATAGCTTATAAATTGCTAACTAAAGAGAACAATTCAAGGTCAAATATTTAATAAAAATGTTTGTTTTGAATAAATGTCGACTAAAAGAATCATTTATTAAAATAAAAAAAAAAGTTTAATAATCAATGACAATAAGGCTTTAGGTACTTGGATATTATTCCTGCAATACGGATAACGTATTGTGCCATTTCATATTTGTATCAATGCACTGGTAACTTTGTAATGTTATTTTGGGAACCATTTGCAAAGTTATCTGCAACTTCAATATGAATGTGAAAAGGCACAGCAATATGTGGTCCATGTTGCAGGACTAATACCTAAGATATATATTTTTAAAAGAATAAAATATATATGAAATATACACATATGCAGAAATGTTTGACACTGAATTAAATTTATTTAAAAAAATGTGTAGTAATATTTTTTAAAAATACATACCAAGACATTACATATACACATAGATGCTACTTATCAGCTCTAATAGAACACCTTGTGAAGTTGGAAGAACCAATGTGGAATTGACTTATTTAAGACAAAATGGAGATTTGAAGTGGAAATTCCCCCTGAAATCATTACTGAGCATGTGATTGCACAGTACATGCTGTGAATGGAATTTTGCCACACAATCTAAGTTTCCAAATAAACCAATGGCAATGTATGTTTTCTTAAATGGACATCAACAACAAAAAATAATAACAAAGTAATTCAATAATGAAATAAAATAAGTGTAAATTATAGCAGTTTTATGACGTTTTTTAAATTGGAAGAAAAATGTTTTTAGATATCGTTTAGTATGGAAAAGGTGTCATATCTGTGTAATCTACACCACATGAATTCTTCCAAGTATGAGTTGATATGTTATCTTGATGTGCCTTGCTGCTGTTTATTTTGCCATTTGGTGGAGCCCCGTAGGTGTTCAATATTTTGTGTGTGAACCTGTTTTGAAATTCATGAAGTTATATGTATGGTTGACACAAAAATGCTCGTACCCAGAAACTGCGAGTTTCTCCATTTTGTATGCCTTCCAACAGTCAGAGTAGATTCCTGGAACCCTCTTGTACATTGTCTTTGATGGCTTCCATCAGTCACTGTACTTCTATCTTTTATTCTGATGACAAAACATTGCTCAGTCGCTCAACATAACTCACTAAACATCCACTGTTGGGGAAGGATTCTGCCTTGTTTGTTTGGAAAGACTTTCATCAATTTTGATGATTTTGTCCAGACCTCCAATTTTAGGTGTTCTTTGTTGAAGCATGGCAGAACTGCAAACTTCCCTCATATAGTTGTTCCAGTCTATGACGGTTTTGTTCCCTAAACCAAGCTCATTTCCCCCGTTCGATAAAAGTTAATTTATAAGCCTAACTGTAAATGAAGTGGATGGCAGTTAGGAATGGGATCTTGGAACTTTCCAACCATATTCTCTTATAAATGGCAATTTTAGTGTTGCAATGCTATTGTTTGTCAGGTGTGTATGTAAAAAGTCATACTGTGATCATTAGGATACACTTTGACTGATGACAGGATGCCTTGATGTTGCAAATAAATGGCTTCTTTTCGGTGGTCGGCAGCTTCCAAACTGTCATCACTTTATCCAAGAAAGAAATACTTAACAATGCAGAATTAAACAACAAGAAGATGAAAACTTGAAATTCAAGATGAAAAAATGCAGAACAAACTCTGAAGATCAAAAAGTCCAAAAAATGCAGAGTAAATAACAAAGTTGAAATTAAAAATGAAAAACACAGAAATAAATAACAAAGTTGAAATTAAAAACGAAAAAAGTTAGAATAAAAATGCAGAATTAACTAACAAACTAACTTCAAATTTAAATAACAAACTTTTTAATGAAAAAAAAAAATTGAATAGAACCAACAACGCAGAGTTAAATATGCAAAAATCTAAAAAAGGTACCAATATAATAGCTTTTGTTATACATTTTTTAAAACACATTTTTCTGCACATTTAAAAACAAGTTTTTCAACAAGAAATAACACTCAAATTGCAAGGTATAAATTTGATGTTCGCAAGATTACTCCTTAATCGCATATGTGAAAAGGTCTATCTTTTCTTTCTTGCAGGAATAATACCCAAGTACCATGTTTTATTAAAGTTGGAAAAAATCACATGTTCAAAAACTAGTGTTTAAAATATAGACTGCATTCTTTGTTACTAGAGATGATTTCAGAAAGACATACTTTCTTTCCTTTAAAGTTTTGTAACTTTAACAATATCTTGTAACTTTTAGACTAGCAATAAACAAAATGAATTGAGTTGAAAGCCTGAGAAGGAAAAAGGTGCCTTCTTTATTTAATGTCAATTTAAAATGGAATGATTAAAAGCAAAATGCTATGCTAACAGCCATGAGTCTAAAACAGCCAAACCTACTTAAGATTGTAGGATTGATAAAGAAATATAACTACAATATTTAAGGATTAAAATTCCCATGGAAATGTACGTATGTGTACTAGCATGAAGATACCAAAGGAAATGCTGCAAAATAAGAAAGTTAAGATGAAGTTTCATGTGTAATAGTAACATGCTTAGAAAAAAAATCTTACTTATTAACAATAGTTAAAATAATAATGGTAACATTTATAAATGTTTATAAAATCTAAAATTAAGTATTAATTACAATTCAGTCTGGTTTGTCATCTGATAATTTAGATAATAATAAAGTAAAAAATCAATTTAAACATTAATATTTGTATAATTAATTTTAAATTTTATAAAATATTACTTGTTATATATATTAAAAGTCATCTGTATATTTTATTTTTACTTGTATTAAAGGAATTTAGTTAATCCTTTTCTGTGTATTGATAATTTTAATTGTTAAACTTGTCACAATTATATTATAGTGAAGGTAAGCTATAATGCACATTATAGGATGTTAATTGCTGTTATAAACTATGTTCTAACCATCACATATAAATGGATGTTTATTTTAATAAATTTGTTATTAGCAATAGGTGTTTTGACTTACTACTGCAGGAACCATTAAATATTTTTTCTTACTCTATAGTATTTTCCAGGTAATATTTCATTATCTAATAAAAGTTAATAAACTTTATTTTCTTTGCCAGCCAAGTCCAATCATATGGATTCATTGGTTCTCTTTATAAATGTATGAGTCCATTGTACATGTAGATATGTACTATAAAACCATTTGCAATCAATTTACTCATCTTTTAAATTGCCTGACTATATTTACTCAATATATTTAGATTGTCCAAATATGTAATATATAAATGGAAAAAAACCACTTGGTTCATAATTATATTTATCCAAGATAGTTGCCCAAATATGTAATGCATTTAGTTTGTAAGCCAATTAGCACTGCTAAGTTATATTAATACATTTCAGGTTACATAATCTGAGGACATTTATTGATAGTTCCATTCATGATATTAGTTGTCTAGCATGATGAGCAATATTTTATTTTATACTATCATTTATAAATTTTATTCATTATTAGAATAGTTTACTTTAGATTTGGCTCATCCAACAAGGGGATATTACTATTCATAAAACAAGAATGATGCATTAAATTGTTTATAGATTAAAATAAATAAGATTTATTAACATTTGCAATATGTCTGCCAAATATCTACTTAGATAATTTATTATACTGCCAAAATTTTATTTCATTATACAAATTATCTAGGTACTTAATAAATATTAAGATTTATTCTAATTAAATTAATTCTATTTTTGCATTTTTATTATCATCTTTATACTTTTTACCTGCCTTTTTTTAAATAGCATCAAACATTTTCAACATTTAATATAACAAAAATAAATTTTTATTGTTATTTCTATTACAAGATAATATTGACTTTGTAAATATTTTTTAAAACTATTATTTTACATTCATTTTGAAGTATTTTCAAAATATGTGTTTTTCATAAATTTTTAAAACCCAAATATGACTACTTTTTTTTATAAATTATATATATTGAACAATGAAGCTATGATATATGTTGTATCAATATCTACTACTTCAATTATACCCCACCCCCTCCACAAGTAAATAAACAAAAAAATAAAATTTGTAAATTTAATCAGCTTTACAATATGGCAACAGCCATTTTTTTGATTTTGGAGCCCCATATATGATTATATTTGTTAAGAATATTTCTCTAAAAATTTAATATGATACAATATTTCATATAATAAAAATTATTGATTTAATGGTGCAGAAAAAAAAGTTGACTCAAAAGTTTAGACTTTAACAGAAAATCTAAGACAGGTAATGGCTAACAGGGGTACTTGTATTAGATTCCAAAGTTGATATGGATTTTGAAATATCAAAACAAATAGAGATTGTATTCTGTTACTAACAAGATTTCCATTATGTCTCCATATATTGATCATTTATCAAAAAAAAAAAGTATAGAAATTTATTATTGTTATTTTTTGAGTGAATGAGATTGAGTAAACACATAGTGTAAATTATTTTTATTTAAAAAACTGTTCTAATTTATATATGCATATTATATACATAGTAAAAAGTACTATACACTTGCAGTTCAGTAAACAAAGTTATAATTAAAGCTTATCAACATCCAGCAATGTATATGAGGAGAACTTGGAAGAAAATATAGCAAATATCTTGGCTCCATTGTAGATTACATTTTCATTTTTAATGGCAATAAAAATGTGAAATATTTTATAATTACATTAATAATATAATAAATAATATAAAATTTAAAATGAATAAGAAAAATAAGTAAATAAATTTTAAGGGCATTGAAATAATAAAAAATATTAAGTTATATATTGAAAGTGATATATAAAGAAGACACTTTTTATGGTTTAGTGACAAATTGGATTTTAATATTATTCACAAAAAACATCATAACAAATAAAAGAATTAATGGGGACATAAAAGTGTTTTAATAAATTGAAATAAAAAAATAAGAGAAAACATGTAAATGTTATAAAAAAAAAATTACCAAGAAAAAATGAATAGATAAAAAGTTACAAGGGCAAATTAAATAAAAATAGGCTTTTATACCAGCTTTAAAATAAATTAACATGTAATAAAATTGAAAAAAATAAATATAAGCAGAGTACTGAAATAAAATATATGTACAAAATAAATAAATCTAAATAATCTGCTAAATCATATTAAATTGAATAATTTAGAAAAATTGATATTATTTATGCAATTAAATGTATAGATTGTGAATTAAAAAAAAAAACAACTAATTACATAACTATCTTTAAAATTAAATTAAAAGCAAGACTAAAGCATCATTGTAATGATAAAGTTCAATTATAAATTACGATACAACAAAATGAAATATAATTATTATAAAATTATGTTCTTAAAAATATAAAATATTTAATGAAAAAATAATTATTGATCTTCATCCTGAAAAAATTAAAGTACTTTGTGGTGGTATGGTTCCAGTGTTGGGAAGATTAAGATACCTTGATTTCCCCAATTAATACAAATAAGTATTTGCAAATACATTCAATTAATTTTTTAAATCATTATATTTTTACCTAATAGATAGAACCTCTTTGATTTTTAAAAATCTGCTGGTGCACAGTAGAAATAATGGTTATCAAGAGAAAGTTCCAGAATGGATGCCATTATTAAATATGGGCTGCAAAATAAGCTAAATCTGTAATTTCTGCTTAATACAATATAATATTCAATAACTACATTAATTATAGATTTAAACTGTTTATATATGTATTGTGTAATTTAAAGTCATTTGCAAATAATAATTACTATTTAACTGTTTAGATTTTTTTAGTGATAAATATTTATCTACATCATCCTAAGTAGTTTTTTACTTTAAAATTATTATTACGTATTTCTAAAAATATAATATTATTTCTAACAATATATTTTATATAAAAGTTGTTACAAAATATCTCTCAAACAGATTAATTTTAATAAAATACATTCATTGGATTAAAAAAAATATTTTTTTTTCCCTTTTGTCCAATTTCTTAATGGAATCAGGAAAAAAAAAATGTAGGAATAGAATTTAAAAGGTTAATATGTTGAATATGATTTATATATAAGAAAAAATAAATCTTTTTTTTTTTATAAAAAACAAAACAAAACCCCATTACATTACAAAAATAAAATTGTAAATAAAAATAAACAGAAGTAAAAAAATTTATTTGGTTGTGAAATGAAATAGTAATAAGGCAAATAAAAGTTTTTGTTTTTATAAAATGATTAAATTATATTGTTTAATTTCCATGAATATTTACATTTTTAAGTCAATTAATTTTTAGATATGTTGGTTTGCATAAAAATATGTATTTTTATACTAAAATTATAACACCATAATAAAAAACAAAACAATGGTTGTCATTTTGAAAATGAAAAATTGTTGTAATAATTTTTTTTTACATTATTGATCAAAAATAATAAATTGAAGATTATTAAAGAAAATGATGGTGCTTTTGATTATTATTTTAAATAAGAAATTCTGAATTAAAAATTTTAAGTGTTTGTATGAAGAATTATTTTATATTTAAGTTATTTAATAAATCGTTAATTAATGCAATTAATTATAACAGGTACTGACTTCAAATTTCTATAACTTAAATGTTACAGTATTCATACTGTGGTGTCTAAAGTATTAATCTGGAATATACACAAATTTACATATATATGTGGTCTATTTGTCCATTACACTTTATAAATATAATATTTAAATATATATTGTGTCAACATAAATTAACTTACACTATCAATATTTTTCCTTTTTTAAATAAACTTTCAACAGCAACAATTGGTTTTAAAAAAATCAATCTCTGCTAAATATGTTTGTCACCAGTAGTTTAGAAAGCAATCAACATTCTATCAAACATACCAATGCAATTCAATTTGACCTTAACATTTGCCACTTTAATGACGGTAAAAAAATAAAAAAAATTTATAGGCTGGTGTAAATTGAATGTTATATTGTCACATATTTATGGTATACTTAATTCAGGGGTCCCCAACCTTTTTGCACTTAAGAGCACATTCTATAATATCGGCTAGGTGGCAGCACCAGTTATTTTTTTCAATCAGATTGCGGGTACTATTTATTTTTTCAATGTAAATTTATAGTTGGATATTGTTAATAATACACATAATGTACAAAAAAAAATATTTATTTCAAAAATAAAATTTTAACAAATAATTAACGTTTATATTTTTACCCTGTAAAAGTATAGTATGCCTTACAATTTGATTACAATATAATACAATAATTTATAAGAAATTTTAAAAATTAAATTTATTTGTATCAGATAAATAATTTTTTATCATGTTAGGATAGCGGCGGGCACACATAAAATGGTCTGCGGGTGCCATGGTGCCCGCGGGCATAGGGTTGGGGACCCCTGACTTAATTATATGTATATAGTAAATGTCAATATATAAAGGTAGGTAAGTTTTATTTGATTATTCTATGATTTGGCTTCCATTCATTTGTAATTCTCCCTTTCTGAAAACAATTAACTGCCATTAACAAGGACTTCCTTATTATACTTAACTTTTTAGAAAATCTTAACATTGTATATTTACAACTTTTGGTAAGCAACAATTGAGAATAATATACTGATAATTATACTGTGACCTCAGTATAAGTTATGGTGATAACACAAAAAGTCTTCTATAATTTTTGATGGTACTAAATATTATAAAAATGAGAATGAACTTATTACAGAATTAAAACAGGTGAAGAAAATTTGTATTTTAGCAAGAAAAGCCAAAACAAATTATTATGAGCATGGATTATCATGGCACCAAAATCACTTATCAGTAATTTTAATGAAATACATGGAAAAAAATTTTTTTTACAGAATTTTTCTGCTAAATTTTCATTTACAAAACTACATTAATTGGATGATACTGATTTGAAATAAAATATATGGGCATAAGAAAAAAAAGACTATAGGCAACAAAATATATATAAATCGGACCAACTATTTGAGCGGTCATGTGATATTCACACATTTAAATGGCATAATAAATAAAGCAATTCCATTTTACTTTTCATAGCTGGGAATTGAACCAGAAATTTGCAGCTTAAGTCTACCAACATATTATTATGTTAAATTATTCTGCCATTGAATATATCATAAATAAAGATAATAAAGAAATGATAATAAACAAAAAAGATGGTCAAAAAAATCCAATTTTTAAAACATGCTACAAAATGTGATGACTGAAATTTAAATGTGACGAATCTGATATAGCATTAGCACTGATGTTAATCAGGAAGATACAAGTTGTAATTCACAAGTTTCCAGCAAAATAAAATGCGAGTTTCTGGTTGTGCATTGATTTGAAAATGCTATTGATAAAACTGATCAAATTAGACTACATATTAGATGATTTTTCAGAGAATTTGTCATTAGGAATCATTTCATAAGCACATTTCAAAATTAAATATATTGATTAAATGCTTTTAATTTTTCAACAACCAATATACATCAGTACATTTATGATCTATAGTTTAGACGTGACAGAATATATATATACAGTTAATTAATTACTTGGAAAATCAAGTGAATACAAAGATTGACAAGTTAAATATAACAGTTCCAATCATGATCAAATTAAGATTTTTTTTTTCTCGGTAATTGATCTAGGAACTTTTAGCTCTAGTTTCCATTCTTATGTGCATTTATTTAGTGTTTTGGCTAAATAAAGAGTACTTAATACTGTTAACTATATAGGAACATTCTCTGTGAAAGTTTTTGTAGCTGTAGAAAACTAAATGGAGTCTGTAAATACAGAATCAGGTATAAAAGTATTAAAGAATAAACATGTACATTATGTGTAAAAAGGTTTGCATTACAATATGAATGAACAATCCAGAATATCATTTTTCAACAGCAACATTTCCCCCCATAAAAATTAATAAACAACTCAAGATAAATTTATCAACATATAATATTATATAAAATCTGCACCATTTATGGATACAAGATATAAAATAAAATGTCAGAATAATATATGAAAATAATAAAATAATGAAAAAATGTTATGAATCATTATATACATTAAACTAAATATAAAAGAATGTTTTAATATCACAATAAGTTCTGTACTTTAGCATGATGCAAGTTTTTTAAAAGAATCATGATCATTGTAAATTACATAAATGTGTGTATTTGACTATATTTTCTTGTTTTATAAATATATAGTTATACAAAATGATTATATGCAGTATTTAAAATTTTATTAGATATATCTTTAATTAGTTTATGCATATCTATTATTAATACTACATTTGTATTAATAATTAATTTATATTATACAAGTTTTTATATTTTAATGTATTTTATTAATTATTAATATTATTTAAATTTATATAGTTTCATATTACAATGATGATATAAATTAGTATAAATGTTTAGATTTTATTATGATGACTGTAATGTATATGTCAAAAAACACAATTGTTTAATATATATTTAGTATAAATTAGTTTAATGAAAAGTTTTTTAAAAAAATTTTGTTTAAAAATTATATCATAATTTACTATAAAAATTGTCCTTAGGCAAAATTACAATTTATTAAGATATTATTTGTTTGTTTGAATTAAATATTTGGGCTAATAAAAAAACAGCATTTATTTCATGCTTAATGAGTTATTACTGAAACTCATTATATATTTAGTAAATATTATTGTTATGAAGTCAAGATAGACAAAACATCTACAATAAGATGGTAAAATAATATATTATAACACAGCAAATGTACCATCATTTTTTCTTTTAAAATATATATGTTCTACAAAAATATCAACAAATTAAAAATCCTTCTTTTTGAAAAGAAAAAGGAGAAGGATTTTTAATTTTTTGATGGTAAAATAAATAACTATTAATAAACAAATTTTACTATTATAAAGTCTTTATTATTTCATATTGAGATAATGAAATAGCAGTTGTGGATAAGAGGCCCATTTTCCTAAGTTAAAAATGTTGTTATGAATTTAATCTTTGCCCTTTTTAGTATTATAATTGTATTTACATATAACAAACACAATTATTTCTCTTGCAAATCCAAGTACTTTCATATAAATTTTATTTTCAAAATAATTATATATACGATTTCTTTATATATATATTATAAATGCATTTTGTTATTAAAAACATTTATTTAAAATAAGTTTTCTAACATGATAAGAATGATAAAAAAAATTTATTTTCTTAAAACTAATAAAAATTGTGGGGAATGTCAGACCCATTATTATATGAACAATAATATTTAACTAACATATCCAACAATAAATAAAAAATATTTTCTTATATTGCAACTTTATGATTATTTAATACATTTGCTAAATACTTTTACCATAAGACTTAAAACAATGTCAAATAGCAAACTATAAAATAAAAACAACCTCAACAATTCAAAAAGGTTTCATGAAGCAAGTATTAGATAAACCATTTGTTGAATGATAAATGTTTTAGCAACTTTCCTGCATTACAGTTAAAAATCTATTTAACAAATAATTATTAGATGACTGGACAAGTTGATTAATTGAAAAAAAAAAAAAAAATCCTAAGAACTGACCGAAACTTGTAAAAATTTTTTGACTTTTACTCAGCCTGGATTAAATCCGTCTTTGAATATATCAGGAAGATGATCTACCTATTTATTATAAAGATATTTTATTTAAATGTTTTACTTCAGATTAAAATCCCAAGTCATAGGTATGGCAAAGAAGGTTAACTAATAGCTATGCTGCATGAATTATAATCACTATTTATAACAGATATCAAATTTTATAATTAAATACGAGAATAACCTACTATATTATTCACAATCCATCAAAAAAGAATTATTCAAAAATTTGATTTAAAACATTTTCTTTGAATGGCTAATTAATATTCCAAATCTTATTCAATTATTATTTTGTGGTTGTAATAGTATTATAATTTCATTTTAAATGTCTTATAATCAGAAACTGCAAGAGAGGCTTTTAATCACCATAAAATTATTAAGAAATTAAATACTAATAAATATTTTTATTTTCTTAATATTGTTAAAATTACAATATGTTAAGTGTAATTCATTTTCAGAGGCAATTAAATACTGAGAAGAAAAAAAACTTATTTAAATAGTAATCTATTAGTTTAAAGAGCATATATTCCTATCAGTAGTAATCCAAATGGTTAAATACTTTAATAATGAAAGAGATCAATTGTCTACATTAAATACTTTGTTGCCAATATAAATTAATTAAAAATAATGTTTAGAAGATTCAGGGATTTGAAATAGCTTTAAAGTTACCAATTAAAATAAAGAAATTTTGCATAATTTTTCATAAAAAATAAGTGAAAAGTAAACATGCAAATAACAATTCTGTTGAATAAAAATTTTTTGTTTCAAACTTTTAAAAATGTATACTGTATTATTTAATCAATAATTCTTTTAATAATTTTTTATTTATTCTTCAATAAGCTAAAAAACCACATATTTTTTTGCTTCTGTATAATTTTTTTTTTTAATTACTGACATTTTGACTTTTTATATTTCTTATCATTTATATTTAAAGTATACAAAAATTTATAACAATATGTATATGTCAATACTCTTTACACATACAAGGTAATAACCAAAAATAACTGGAATTTTGTAATAAAAAATTGTATATTTTTAGGTCTTACAAATTGAATCCCTTTCAAAATATTGTCCATTTAATGCAATGCACTAGTCCAAACTTGTTTTTCACTTTTCAAAGAAGTCCAGAATAGAAACAATTGTAAAAAGATGCCTTTTAATGCTTCTATCATTTTTTTCTTCACCACATCTCTAAATCTGCAAAAAAAAAAAAAGGCATTTTTTCATTTGAGACAATAAAAATTTTGAAGTCATATGGAGTGAGATTGAGCAAATATGGCTGATGGATAAGATGGGTCATATTGAATTTAATTAAAAATTGTTTCATACTCAATGCTTTGTGCACTAATGAGCTTTTATTATAAAGCATGTACTCCTCACTTTACCACAAAATAGGATGTTTATGTTTTAATACATCATACAAAAGTTTCAGAATTTGCAGGTTTAAATGCCTGATCGTTATGAACAAATTCTGAATGAACGTCGTTTGCATCCAAAAAAAACAAACAAAAAAAAAACAGCATAGTCTTAACATTGGCCTTCACTCGCCATGCTTTATTGGGATGTGGTGAATTTGACAACCATTAATCCACATGTAAACTTGTGTATTTCCTAGAGCAACTTGCTTGTATGCTATTTTTAGCATTACAACGATTTTCCCTGATTTCTCTAAAAGAAAACAGAATTTCACCTTGTTTTAACTTTTCAGCCATTCTAAAAATGTACAAATATGCAAAACGCACTTTACAAAAAAATTTGCTACATCGCACCATGATTTCATACAATGTCATTTGGCAAATTGATGAAGGTTTCCCACAACTAGTATCCAGAAAAAGAAGCATGTATTATAACATATGTAGCTACTAGAGAATGATTCCAGTTATTTTTGGGTACCACTTTCTAAACATTGTGAAATTAATGGTGATATATCAAATATAGTAGCAAGATTAGTTATTCAACTTCATGAGCTATACAAACGATGTAATTCAGATTTAAGTACTAACAACATATCATTTTGATAAAGAAATGTTGATCAGATCAAATAGTGTTTTAAAATTATCATGGGAGATTTTAATGTTGGGTTGAAAAATGAAAATATTTACAAATAATTTGGATATAGAAACAAAAATGACATCTTATAAAATTTGGGCAGGGAAAAAAAATAGTATCAATCTTTTTTGAGAAAAATACAAAGTAAAAATGGATATGGAAGTATCCAAATAAAATACAGCAAAGTTGTGCTATATCTTGCCTACAAAATATATATTTCAAGTCCATAATTTACTTAAAAGATTCAGCACAATAATTGATTAATGAGATGTAAGTTATATACTAATGGAAAACTAGAAATACAAAAGTTGTTAAGATAGACCATATTAACAGTTGATATCACAAACCCTCAAAAAAATTCTAATAAATTTAAACTAGAATTGCTATTTATTTTGCTGACTCAAACATGAATGAATTTAATCAGATAACTAATATACTAAAGGCAACAGACACAAAAAATCAGCAATTCATTAATAAATTCTCAGGTGAGATATTGACTCATGAAGAAAAATTAAATAGTTAAAAATGATATATTTACAAAAATTGAATATCTGGAATTTTGTAAAATAGTACTATAAAAAAAAAGTTCAATAGAAAACAAAATTCTCAAAAATATAGTTCATTTTGGTATTGGAAGGAAAATTGTTTCAGCAGTAAGATAATATTTTTATTAAAAAAAAAAAGATTATCACTAAGCATGTGAAAGGGTTCTACAATAAACTATATAGTAAAAATACAGATAAAAAAAAAAATTTGCCCCTACAATTACAATATCTTTTCAAATGTCAAGTATTTTAAAAGAAGAGATGAGACATACAATTAAAACAATAGTGAATAGAAAAGTATCAGGATATAATAGAATTATTATACATATTTTAAATGAATGTATATATTAAATAAGTGTAATAAATGGCAAATCTATAAACAAAATATCTTAATGATAAAAATGTACCAGATGATAAGTGATATTAATAGTAAAAAAGATTAGTAACGGCACTACTGTATGGAGAGTTTTGCCCATTTTAATAAGTTATGAACAAGCATAAAAAATGGTGATCATGTGATGTTTAGTGGTTTAAAAAAGATTAATAAAATTAGACTTAATAGACTTCTGTTAGTTCTATAAAAGATATTAAAATTATTATAATTTGTAAGTTGCTATTTTGTATTGGATTTGTAGATTATATATATATAAAAAAACACCAACATGTGACTATAATTATTTTCATGATGATTAAAGCTTTAGAACATCAAGATATTATACCAAATGTTATTGATAATCCTGAAGAATATTTATCAAACTGTAATAGCATTATCAGTAGTATTAATGGGAATGATTTCATATCTCCAAAATCTTTTATACCATGTTTCCCCGAAAATAAAATCCAACCAAAAAATAAGCCCTAGCATGATTTTTTTTAAGCTCTACTCCCAATATAAGCCCTAAATAAGATCGGCAGCCCAATAGACTTTTTGTTTGCCTGCTGAAACATATAATGGACATACTGAATTATAAATTAATAAATGTATAAATAAACAATATTACTGACATTAATGCTTTAAATAAATGGTAATATAAATTATATGGTCTTTTCAAATCAATTATTTTTGATAAATGCAATTCTACTTATATAAAGAAATAATTTATCTACCACAAGTCAGTATATCAGAATTTATAATTTCATTTATATATTATTAGGTACTTATTTTATTTAATATATAGATTTAGAATGCTTGATTTAATCTTAAGAGTTTCATCATGGTAGCTTTTTAATATTCAAGATAAAAGAAAAATTAGTTTTTATTTCTTAAACATTTTTTTTTTTCTCTTGAAAGACTTTATTAAAATAATTGAAGTGATTTTAAAAATCCAAGTTTAACTTAAGTTAAATCAAATTCTTTTTCTCTTAAAGAAGTTTTTAAAAAGAATACCCAAGCAGGACTATTACAGATTATTTGGAAAATGTTTACAATTTGCGTAATTGATAATGGATGGATGTGGGTGAGTTACATATGAATATTCGTAATTCAATACTCTGTATGTTGTAATTTGTACTTAATATGCACATGTCAAATAAAGAAACATTTTCTGAATTTTTGTGAGGACAAATTACTCTTAACTGTAATCATTTTTGTTTTTACTCTTGTCTAGGAAGTCTTTAATTAACACTTGATTTAATAGTAAATTTAAATGGAATAATATTTTGATGGTCAGATAAGATGAGTGCAAAAAAAAAAAGATATTCTGGCAAATGCAAGAAAGGAATAGTAGGGACTTTCAGGTAAGAATCTTACAACTTTCTGTAAAGAGAAGTATTTGAATAAATGTACATTTTTATACTTGAAATGTAGATTTTTGTACATGAAAAAATAAAATATTCCCTGAAAACAAGCCATAGTATCTTTTGGAGCAAAAATTAATATAAAACCGGGTCTTATTTTCAGGGAAACATGGTAATAGTTTTATAGAAAGTATTTTTAGTACTAAAAATGGGAAGAGAATAAAAATAAATGAAGATTATTGAAGTTATCTTCATTTTCTAGGTGATGTATCTATTTATGCAAATAATGCAATGGAAATGTTATAAGTGTTCTTAGATGAAAATAAAAAAATATTTAAAAAGCAAATAAATGTTAAATGATTTTTCAAAAAAAAAAAGAGAAAATAAATATTGATAGAAATGTATTTAATACTACATATAATTTTGTCAGATTATTAATACAGATGGAAAACTAATGAATGAAATTACAGAATTATATTTGTATGGAATATGTTTAGAAGAAATAGGCCTACATGCAAAAAAGTAAGTATTTAATAAATGTGTTTAATTAGTGCTTATGGATAAATCCGAGATTAGGGTATTTAATCGAAAAAGTAATACAGAAACTTCAAATAATACAATAAAGTATTGAAACGGTATATATCTATATGCAGATATACTTGTTTCATGTTTATTTTAATCCACCTATCTTCCATTGTATATATGTTAACTTATTTATTAAATATTTGCACACATTAGTAATAGGCGCGCGTGTGTGTACAACTTGGCATTAGCCAAAACCTATTAAAGGAACTCACTAAGTGCAACCTGAGGCAGGGAACAAAAATATATAAGCGTACGATTCAGCATTGTCTGGGATAATAAAGATTATTGTTATTCTTGTCAATTTTATGAAAGATTCTAAGTTTTCATAATTATTAAGATTATTAACTAAGTTTTTTTACCATCGAGAAGTATCAGCAAATTTTCGTCTGAAGATTGCCGAGAACCAATAGCGTCAAAACTAAAACTGCGCCTGCAAGAAGAAATATATAATGATTACCATACCTGCAATGAGTGAGTAGATCGGTGTCAGTTTCTCCATAGTCATTCGAGGGGGGAGTTGTGGCATCCTAGCTGTTCCATCAAAATGTGAAGTTCAAAACTATGTTCTACCTCTTCAATGTAAGCTGCAAGATCACCAGTTTACCTACACATCCATGAAATCCTGAGAGCATCCATATTTGCTGGTAAATATGTTCTACTATAGTTATAAACTACTGTAACTTTTTATAAATTTGCACGTACACTTTAACTAGTCTTAACCACTTAAATTACTTAATCTTTATTTTATTTTAAAATCTATTGGCTTAGTTATTTTATAAAATGAGAAGTATATTTGCTATTTTATTTATGTTAATTCTTTGAATGATGGAAGGAATTTGTTTATCAAGTAATGTGTTTACACTTCTTTGCTCGCGAAGTCCCAGGAGATGGAGTGAAGAAGACGGCTAATTTAGAATCAAATTTTAAATAACAATAACTAAAAGATTTAACTGATTTTCGTAATATACCTTATTCCACCATCATGTCAAGGAAGTTACCTTTTAATTCTCAGAATTTGTATACAAAATAATTAAAGAATGGCAAGCGTATTTTTTTTAAAGTTTCTAAATTATTTGTCACGGTATGATTTTATATATGTGCGATATAACCCGATTATTTGCAATAACTTTGTTATAAATTAGTAATAGAATAACATATTGACCTAATTTAAACTATTCCTTATGTACCGCCAAACTAATGATGCTATTAATAATAAAATATTCTGTAATAAAATTCAGGGCAAAGGCAGGAATAATTATAGGTCAATATGGACATTAATCGCGTATTGCAATACTACCTCTAGCTTAAACCGCAATCCCCACCGTATATATATAATGAATTTAGGATTGCATTATCAGCCTATTTCAGGAACAATCCACTTCTAAAGCCACTATAAATATAAACTGTCAACTTTAAAATACTAAAGTACAAAATAAGTATTGTGCGCGGGTTCTTAATTGAATTATTTATTGGTTAACTAGTGACACTCGTGGTTTCTATATATATGTTTCATAAAGTTGTTATCGTAGGCAGTTGGTCAATAATAGATTCCTAGTTATTGATATTTGTATTCCTACATATATATGTTGGGTTTGGTCATTATTTTTCATTCTATGGTCCATGCGCCTCAGGTCAACACTGCATAAGAGCAGACCAGATTCCATGTGCTCAGGTTCCTAATCAAAAAATTAGTGCTAGTCTAGGTTCGGGAGAAGCCGGACTCTCTGCAACCCCAAATCCCGATGCTCTCTCTCCACTTGGTTTGCGCCCTCAGTTAGAAGCAGATACACCTCTATGGTCAGGGATATCCAGTTTCTAACGATGGATCATTTTTTCGAATCGACCAACCGATCATCATCGTCTTTATGCTATTTCCAACTCCAAGATAGGTAGTACTGCAATCCCTTCGTAATAGTCAAGAGTTGGCCTCGGCTTACATCCATTAGCTGCACTAAATGACCTAAACTTTGAACCCACGCCCAAGTGTCCCCTTTAATAACCAATGTATTCATTATTGCATCAGAACTTGAAACGAGCTGATAAGCTATGTATTTATTAACTATTCTCAACAGCACATATCACCTTGTAATCCGTTACAACCTTCAGATAAGCTTTGTAAAAGCCAGTAGATAAATTTTAGTTAACTGTTGTAAGCCAATCTCTCTCTACATTGTTAATATATAATAAATTATATATATATTGTATTCATTAAATGCATATCTTTACCGTGAGTTGCAATAGTAAACAATTATTATCTTTAATTATTATTTATTAAGCCATTAACCGTGCCCTAACCACTGAGACTATATATATATTTATCTAATCGAAGGCACACGTTCACAGGTTTTGTAAATATGTAGAACAGCAATTACAGATCATGGTAATCAATCCTGACAATGATAATGTAAACCTACCTGTCTGAGATATAGGAAATGTGAAGAATCCTGAGTCTATATTCGGTCCTAGAGTTACATCATGCTGTGTGAAGAAAGGTAGGTTGTGTGACATCAAGGGTGTTAATTGGGGGTGATGGAGGAGGGGTTTAAACTAGGGATGTGGGCCTCCCCCACACCAACTGGTTGAAAGTCCCTGCTTGATCTTCTTGATTGATTATAAAATCTTGACCATTACAGTATGGAAATATGTTGAGAATAAGACTAAAACACATGAATAAGAAAATAGAGATCATTGACATTAGCGAAAAAATTATGAACTTGAGGTGGATTAACTAGAAGAGATAACAGTTGGGCAGTTGAAATTTTGGTACTGTTCTATTAGCGTTAATCCCATCAAAACGTGTATAAATACGTTTAGTGGGCTGCAGTCAAACCAAATAGTCATACCTTTTTTTTTTCTGTTGTAACTAACAGCTTGCTTTGTCTTGCGCAGTTTGTGCGAGTGCACACAGCACTACCTTTTAGCAATGTTAACACTTTGCTACTGTACCATTTCAGGGTGAGTGGTTTTAATGTTTGCAGAACTATTGCAATCTACATTCAAAAGTAATTACGATTCAACTTACCTAACATAGTATTAAAAAATAATAATTATAAGCCCATTACCCGCTTTCGAACCCAACATATAAGGTGTAAATAATAGAAAAAGTTTAGGGGAAACCGCAATTTCACTGTTCTATAAAAAGTTATGGTTCGCGAGAACATCTACGAGAATTAAAATATCTGACTGTAAAATTTCTCGTAGTTATATCCAGAAACAAAAAGAAATTGTAAAAAGAATACATTTCTTAATCGTAAAAAAAAAGATAATTGAGTTGGAAAATTATTAATCATTATTAATAGGCGTGCCATTAATGTTATCCACCATACCTTAGTCACATATTCTTTCAAAGATAACTATTGGAATAAATAAAGATTAATTTTCTGTTTCAAAAATGACCAAAAAAGGGAATAAAATACAGTTCAGTAATTAAAGTATTCCCATTTCTTCCACCACGATGTAGTTGGTTATCTGTCAAGCAATGATAGAACACTTTTTAAAGTTTGCGGGGAGCGGAGATTTTCCCAGCGCAAACTGCTAGCGTACACGGGGAATTCTACTAGAATAGAATATTTGAAATAACGTCTGTTAATTGATGTTTTAATTCTTGCAGATGTGAAAAGGCATACCCCCCCCCCCTATATTGCAGGACTAAGATGAAATTTGTAGGTCCTTGGTAAAGGTTTAAATTTATCATTGTAAAATTGTTAATCGAATAAATTTTACAGTAATTTATTAAGAAAATCAATGAATTTATTAAAAAAAATAAATGAATTACATTAATCCGTATGATTATTCTTATTTCACAAATAAAGTGGTGAGCCAAGTAACGTTATATTTATATGCGTTTTCCTAGAAATAACGCCATCAAGCGGTTGCAACATGCTAATAGAACAGTACCGAAACTTTAAACTAAATTTCAAGAAACTGTAAAGAATATAGAAGAAAAGTATATGTGAGATGAATGGATAATATAAAAAAAATGTGAAGACTGGATTAATCTAGAAGAAACCATCTTGAAGTGGATTAATAATGATTAAAAATGAATAAATGAAATTTCATAGCTTTCTTTCTGCATATATATATTAATAGATTAAATTAAGGAAGGAATACAAATGATACATTGATCCTCTTATTAAATAATGCTATTACATGTTAAAAATAATTAAAATTTTAACTTCTCTTATTACAATTAATATTTTCAATTTTTATTTAACCAGTTATATTAATTCATAACATGTAAAAATAACTATATTAAGAAATATAACAGTATTTTAATCATATAAAAATGTAATATTTAACAAGAATGTCAATGTATAATTAGTATTATAACTTTTTTATTGCATTGGCGAATCCATATATTAATATTTACTTTCTTTATTAACTGTTAAAAATATAAATAGAAGTTCTGAAGAAAATTGCTGGTGCAATCGAAACTGTCAATAGTTATAATTATATGAAGCATTGTAAAAGTAATAAATGACATTAATATTATAATTAGTATTCAGTGATTTATTTCATAAGTAAGATATGTATATGCAGTACATCATATGTGTAAAGGCCACAAATCTTTATATAAGAAATAACCAGCGTGATTAAAAAATAAAAAGATGTTAGTATTATATAAAAGGAAATCAGCCTTATTTCCTTTTATATGAATTATAACATAAAATATATATATAGAATTGTAAATATACGTATATACAAAAAAACCTGTTCTTCAGCCAAACATTCATAATGCATATATATACACACACAGAACATAATGTATATATATGCACACAAAGATAGTACATTTTGAAACTGTATATTTATATGACAAAGTACACTTTATATATTTATAATAGCAAAATAATTATCTTAATGAGGATTGTATGTGTTTCTTTTAAGGTTCATAAATAACATTGAATTGTTCAAAAACATTATATTACATCTAAAAATTATTAAAAATATAATGCTAATGAACTGATACTCCACGTTAAAAAACTTTCATACACATTTATAAAAATAAATAAAAAAATACTCATTATTTTCTTGGAGCATTTTATTTCCATTCATATAGAAATATTTACGCACACAAACTTAATGTGAATATATATTTCATTTAAATAGATAAATCTGACTCCAATAACAGTTACTGTTTTTTTCTAGTAAGTGCTCGAAGATTTTTTTCAATTTCAAATTCTCGAAGGTCTGTCCTTTCTAAAAACGCTTGCTTTTCCAAATATCCATCTTTTCCTTTGTTATGATGTTTAAGTTCCTCACTAATACCTTCAGTTTCTTTGAATTTTTCCCAATCCAATTTTGACTTCAGCAACGTGTTAATTGTTTTCGGCTTACTTATTTTGTTTAACACATTGGTTAAACTAGTTGGCTTTGGGGAATTATCCACGGACTTTGAGCTGCTAGAATCTTCTAAAGGCTCTCGGACAGTTTCTTTTGATATAGGTTTTAATATTTCAGTTATTTTGACTTCTTCTCCAGCAAAATTATAAACTTTGGTAACCGTTATATTTTCGTCTGCAGATTTAGTAACAGATTTAAAATCATGGGTTGAATTTACATGCTTGGAAGGACCACCGACGTCCTTTAAAAAATTTGACCAAATTTCATCCGACTTTTCATTAGAAATTTCTTTAGATAATTCTTTTGATGGTAACTTAATATTTTTTGCAGATGACTCCTCATCTATACAAGAATCTTCATCGGAATCGTTTTTGTCATTGTCGTATCGCTTTCTTTTAAGCGTTGTGGCATTTTCATTTAAATAATCACTACTTATCTCTTCATCTGAAGGTTTATAATCTTCATCATCTTCAGAAGAATAATCTTCGTGATCAGACATGACTCAGTTTTTAGCATTACAGTAATGGCGGATTTTATTTCGACAAACTGCCGTACGATTTAGAGTGATGTGATGCGATGTACAGTAGTTTCACATTGTTCGAAGTTTTTGTTAAATTAAACAACATGCGCCCTCTTTTGGTAAAAACTGATGTGGTGACGTAATATATTTTCCTTTATAAATTACGTTACTTTGTTAACTTAGGCTCGACAAAATACTATTATCCAACTATTATCAATTTGATGGTAATTATTATTTAAATATAATATTTTATTACTAGTATTTAGTTTTGCGTATACTAAAATATTTTTGTACAAAAAAGCTTTTAAAAGGAATTAATTTACCCGGCTGGAAGACTTAAATCTTTTGTCCTATTCTGTCCCAGGTTTCTCTTTCATTGTGTTACGTTTGGTTCGAAGCCCGATGATTAACCATAGTGTCTAACGTGAAGTGATTCGATTGTTTACATAGAAGAAAATAATACTCCAGAGTGAAATAAATAACTTATTTTCAATTAGTAAATTAACAAATAGTGTATAATAATAATAACTTAAATGTAATTAAATTATCGTTATATAATTACATTTATTAATACAGTACTCATCTGTATTATCATTACAAATTCGGTCATATAGTAGATGATATATACTGGTTTGAGCTATAAAATTCTAAATTACTTTTCCAGATCTCCAACTGAGATAAACTGGATAAGCTAATTAATCCTTTTGTTTCACTGGTTCCATGTCTAGTTTGTTTTTGTTAGTCTTGTTCTTTGAAGTGTTTTTCATGATTAAAAATCCTGTTTAATTCAGTTATATATTTGGGTATGCATAACATTTTTGTTATTTCTAAAGCACATAGTGAACATTAATTAATATGCTTAAGTAATAAATACACTTAGTTTTTATTTTAAAACTAATGGGAGAATATTTTGTCTTCAACAGTCAATTACATTGAATGAGAATTAGGTAAAGGTTTACTTTAGCGACCACAGCATCAAAATCATGTTCGCCCTCTAGTTTTCAAAATTAGAAGTAAATTATTATTCGAAAATCTTACGTATATACTACTATATTACAATTACATTAAAATTTATTAAAAGGTAAAAGATAATAAAAAAAAATATTTACCATTTTAAAGAAGTTGAAATAATTACACTAGTTTAATTAAGATAATTAGTTTAAATTATTTGAAACTTAAGAATTTAAACTATCTCGATGGTTCTCGGCGGAAAAGATGACAATGCGGAGCCATTAGTCATTGAAATCGACGAAACGTATTATTCCACACAAAATACCACAGGGGGACTACATAGAGGGCATTGGGTCTTTGGTGGTATTGAAAGAGGGTCAAGGAAGTGCTTCTTGACAGAAGTTGCGCCAGGGACTCGCATAATTTCAGATGGCTGGGCTGTGTACAATAATATCAGCAGACTTAGCAATGGGGTGTACCTGCATTCGGTTGTCGTCCACCAGGACAACTTCATGAATCCCGAAGACCAAGACATACATACCCAGAATATTGAGAATATGTGGATGAGGGCCAAGCGTAAGCTGAAATTCCAATCTGGTACCAGCAGGGCTTTATTTTCATCGTACCTCCAAGAATTTGCCTTCCGCAGTAGATATAGCACTGCCGCCTTTTTCTCCAACTTCCTGCTATGCATAGGGCATAATTATGCTTAAAAAGGTAAATGATTTTTTTTTATTATCTTTTACGTTTTAATTAATAAATATTTACTGTAATTGTAATATAAGAGCAGATACGTAAGATTTTAGTTCTAATTTTAAAAACTAGATGGCGAATATGCCCTGGTCGCTAAAGTAAACCTTTACCGAGAATTAAATATGATTGTAAGTTAATTGAATTTTCTATGAGTGAACATACATTCACTTTATGTAATTACTATTGCCTACTGCTAATATCTTTGCTTTACAACTAATAGCTTGGGAAATTGTGATTAAATTAGTTCTTTTAACTGATTTACATGAGTTTCATATATATTTGATATTTTTACTTCTTAATAGAGTTGTGGAAGATAACATTAAATTTTAATAAGTTAGAATTCACATTGTGTTTATATTTTATAAATTGTAAAGCATGTTGTTCCATTGATTAAATCAGAAATAGAATTTGAAATATGCTTCATTTTATTTGGGCAATCATTTTCTGTAAGATATTTGAAACTAGTATAATATTAATAGAAAGTATATGTGAGAACAGAAATATATTATAGAGATGATGAATAAGCGCATAGTCTTTTATCCAAAGGTGCTTGTTTATCTTCTTTGGTGATAAGCAGTTTTGAAAGTTTTTTGCACTAAAAAGTAAAAAATAAAATTTTCTTCAGTTTTTACAGTATATTTTATATTATAGGCCAAAAATCAAAACATGTAGCACTCATATTCAGAAATATTTTAAAAATATTTTTAAACATAACGATTGCATATTTTATAATTGGTATAATATCAAGAATATTGTAAAAGCTGAAGAAAATTTATTTTTTAACGTATTTATGTGAATAAAGGTGGTTTTTTTTATTTTAATTTTTTAAATAAATATTTTCTACTTTTTAGTTTTATAACTTCTTTAAAATTAGAGATATTTTTAAATAAAAATTTATTAACAAATTTAAAACTATTTTTTAATGCTAAAGTGCTATTTAATAAATAAATACAGTGGAATTGCGAACTATGCTATATTTTGTTCCAAACATCCTTATGTACAAATGTATACAGCATATAACAAGTCATGTTTAGTTGATAAACATTAATTAGACTAGAATACATATTGCTTATTGAACTACAAGTTTACAATGTATTTGTCAACACACATCTATAACACTTTTTTATGTGTATAGTATGCATATTATATTTGCGTATATTTTACTGTTTGTTCACTCAAGCATTCACTAAAGCAATAGAATTTAAAAAAACCTTCCATAATTTTATTTTTAAAATAAAAGTTAATAGTGAAATGTCTGACTTTCATTGCTATTAACCTTTCCATAGTTTTTTTTTTTTTTTCAAAAAAAGAGGCCCAAATTGTACATTTTTACAATTACAGATATATGCATATATGCTGTCACGTAACTCAAAATATATGAACAAGAAATGCTAATTTTATTTATTGAATTATAAATATATATAAATCAAAATTTTTGGATGATATACATTCTAAAATGTAAATTATATTTTATATGAAAGAAAACCATATATATATATATTTTTGTCCAAAAAACACGATGGATATAATGAGAGGTGAAAAATGAATATATATATATATATGCTATCATGTGACTCAAAATATATGAAAAAGAAATGCTGTTTATTTTATTTATTGAAAATACATTATTATAAAAAAATATATAAATCAAGTTTTGATTCACATACTTTCTAAAACCTAAAATATTTTGTAAAAAAAAAAAATAGATATTCAAAAATTTATATATAAGCAAACATCTTGTAATGTTGAAAATTTTAAATAGACAAAACAATGTTGTATATTTTCAAAATCTACATTATTTTCATAGAAATATTTTTTTTAAAAAAAAAAAAAAATCATAAATAATTATTATAACTTACCAATTGAAAGAATAATGCAAATTATTAAAAAAAATTGAAAATTATTTTGCAGATAGCAAAGATGAACGTTTTTCTCTAATATAAAAAGAGTAATTATGGGGCTGCCGAGTACCTTCCATGGAATAATGAATAAATCATTAATTATAACTGCCATCTATGTGAAACTTTACAAACTAATACCTGAATCATATACGCATGTGCTAAAATCGAAAAAATTAAAATATTCGGAGAAATCTGCTAACAGTTGTAAAAAGAAATTCAAAATGCGATATTGCATTGAGTACTAATGCCACAGGTGGCGCTTTATCATATAATGAAGTTGTGGAAAAATACATATAAAAAGAGTGATTATACAAAAAGTGAATTATTGGTTTTTATGCTAGGTTTGGGAAAAGATAAGGGGGATTTAGATATAAAGGTTATAGAGTTGACAAAAATTATGTTGTGGAAATGGGATAGAGCAGATTATGGGTAAATTTAGAGTGGGGAATGTAAAAGAAAGTGGCTAATAGGTTTATCTGGGCTTAATTGCTGAGATATTCTTGACTTCGTTTAAGGAGAAGCCATAATACATCACATCACATCACATCCAGTTCCAGCGAAGAGTTAAATATACTCAGAGTGATGTTCTTTTTTTTTCAGTAACTTTTTTCTCTTATAGAAAAATAATACTAGTCTTATTATCAAGAAATTAGAATCTTTCTAATTTCGATCTTTTAAAATCACTATCAACATTTAGTGTATTGTAAAATTTTGTAAAAGCTTAAAGCATTATGATTAGATAATATTACACAAAATATTGAATATCAAATTTGGATGGAAAGAATAATAAAATATGAATAAAATGTATGTGCTTTAAAGATAAACCAAAGAAATTTTATTAATAAATATAACGTCTACAGCGCTTCCAGCCAAAAAATGGCTACTGGCATATTGTAAAATTTATTTACATATTTCCTTTTTTTTTTTTTAAATCATAATCACTTACAGTCTACAGAGAAGCAAAAATGGCTGCTCAAATATTGTAAAATTTGTGAATTTTAATATTTTTTTTTGTATATTTACCTTTTTTTGGTATTTGTTATATATTTTTTGGTTAGCATATAATTGAAGTCATGTAGTTAGATACAGTGTAATTTATGGCTAGACTGTATAAACATTTTATTTACTTAACTAAAATTAATAAAAGTTAATTTAATTTAAATGATCAAAAATCTTCCCATAATTTATAAATTTAAGATAGCAGTTTAATTGACCATTTTCTGAATCATATTCTACTTAATGATATTATAATGACATTGAAAAAATTATGAAGTTTCAAAAAAATTTTGGATTTTACAAATAATGTAGATATATAATTTTTTTCTGTCAAGTATTCTTTGTAATCATCTAGGCTGAGAAAACTGTAATGTAAATTGGCTTTGTAAAAAGGCCAACATTACAGTTATCTTTTCTTCAAGATTTATTTTTAGTTATCATTTTGTTTAGGTAAATTGTAGCTTTATTATATAGAATGGTGAACAGTATTCTGTTTTAATGATTTTTTCCTTTTTTTATTATTATTTTTTTAATCAATAATAACTATTGTTATATGTTGGACTGGTCGAAAAATGTCTATTGATCCAACAAGAATGGGAATACAGGTACAGTACCTCAAGTCCGACCATGTACAAGATATGTCAGGTACATCGTGGATTCTGCCCTATTTACCTATATCCCCAGGTCAAAGATCTAATCAATAACCTTTCTCGATAAAATCGAATTCCTTCATTTTCACCGTGCCGGAGCTGAGCCTTCAAGCATGAGATTCATTTTTAATTCTATTTTAATGAGAACTTGGATGATTTCATATATATTGTACCGGTCGGTTTTGTCTGTTCATATAACAAGATCTAGCATCTAGGCAAAAGTACCTCGAGTCCAATCATGCGCAAGATACATAAGTCAGCAACACTCATGAACTCTGCCCTATTTGCCTATTTTCCAGATCTACCAACTTATGAGCAACAATTCCAATGATACTGATCTAATTTATTTCTACCCGCTGGCATCACAAAGTCGTGACACAAAAAGACTCTTATTTAAACTTTATTCATGTATAGACTATTATTGTTAGCGATTTTCGATCATCTAGTAAATGAAACCTTTTTATAGAACATCAAAATTATTCCTATTCAATAAATGAAACAATGACTTAGATATTTAGTAATATGTATAAGATTTATTAAGTTAACTTGAGATATATATATCTAATTGATTGCAAACATTATTTGTGTTAAAATGTAAATAAAATGGGTATTTATCTCCCTTAGATGATATTAACCTCTCTTACAATGCTATAAAACGAACGTATTTAATCAGCAATCACAAATAATTTATGGCTTTGTTCTAATGCGGCTATTTATATGTCAATAATTTATAGATTGTATGGGGTACCTAAGATTTTTAATAATAGCGCTAGACTACAGTTACTTAAAGTTCTTTGATTTCACCATTAATAAAACAACAGCACTCGTACCAATACATAAGTTTATTGAGTTTGATGGCAAACAGTAATTATGTTTAAGTAATAAAATAGCATTCGCATTTGCGAAATAAGAACATATGTGGGAAGCTAATTTAGGAAATAATAATTATGGCAACAATATCGTATCTGAAAGTGTGAATAAAATATAAAAATGGCAATCCATTTACCATAATCATAGCAGTACGGTTTAGGAGCATTGATAGGCTTTAAAGAGAATGAAATATGGGAAAGCGGTACGTGTATGATGGCAATGGAGAGATCTATTCTGGGATCTAAGAAGGTGCTTCAATTCACAGTTAAAGAAGGCGACTCTCTGCAAACGTTGGCAGGGTCGGGTCATAAACAACGAAGAATGCGCTTTATTGAATTGCCATAGGCTGGACTTTTGCCAGAGCGAACCCTATGCAATAATATCTAGCGCTGAAGAAGTCCAAAGGGGTTTGCCAAACCTTGTCCTCGGTATTGGAAGTAAAAATGCAAGAAGCACAAATATATATAAAACTAAAGGCCGGTATACACGTAACGCTTGAATTAATATAAATATATATATATACTTAAAACTAAGAAATAAAGAATTATCACCTATCTTTATTGATAAAAGCCCAGCATACCGGTATGATTTAAGTTACTACGTGGATATGGAAGAATTACATTTAATGCTGATATAATAGCTTATAGAACTAGAATATCCCCTCCCCCCTTTATATTACTTTAAATTACACATAAACTTCCCACAACGTATGACTAATACAAATCTTTGGTTTTGAATGCTTTAATAAATAGATAATTTTCATATTATTAAATATATATAAAGTCGGTGGCGGTTAGTGATTTCGCGAAAGTAATATTAATTTAATTCATATAAATATATTTAAAGTTTTAGAAGTTAGCGCTATTATTTAATTAATAAAAAAAACATTTCTAAGAAAACAGATTTTTGCTTAGCTTTCTTCCGAACATAACATTATACAGTAATTATCAGATTCTGATTTTATTTCCCCAGACTTTCAGGCACCCGCTATAATAAGAATAACAAATTTGTTTTAAAAAATACTAGATTAATCACCCTCTGAAAAATAACGAAGGTTTTCTTTTATTAAAAGAGATAGCTTAAGCATTTGCGATTCTGGGGGAAATTATCGACATATAATTTAGTATATGAAAATATAAAATATCATAATGAAAATAAAGTATTGCCGCATAGACATGAAATCAAGAAATAATAATTATTCAGGAGAGGTTTAATGTAGGAGAGATTACAGCTAAGTTATATAGAGAGAACAAGGTACAATTAACTAAAAGGTGAGAATTTTACAGATTAATTCATACTTAATATTAAATTTTACAAATAAAAAAGGCTTTACAAAATGTTTAATGAAACAGATAGGTGAGAGTTTAAAATTATTCACCGTAACTTTAAGAGTCTAGCAGCATTTGAAATGATTACCTCTTTACAAACTTGGCTGTTCTTTTGATGTTTTTCAGATTTCCCCCGGAGAACTGGATCTAGTTTGACGAGCATAATTATTGAGGCAGGTAGTAAGTTTAGTATTTAACAAACAGGCATATAGTTATTGTCTATGAGTATCGGGATCCATGGGCACAGATTTCAGGGAAGGCCATCTCGAATGGCGAAAAAGGTGAAATGGATTTACTCACGACACATTGAAATTAACGAACGCAAATATACTTGGCAACTGCTCTCACTGACTGTCTTAGTTCCTCTGTCTCAAATTAATTCATAATTATCCCCTGCCTTGGTATTTGTGGAATCCCTTCTTGATTGGTCATTGCTAATCATTTTCTTTAATCTAATTTCCAAAAGAATTTCTATACAAGCTCTTACCCATTGTGATGGAAGATGCCATTGTTAGATAAGTATTCAAACTGAAATTAATTTGATAAAAAAATGTTTGTGACAAAAGTAAATCAATTAAGTTCAGTTTTTAATTTTGATTTTAGAGAAACTTTTAATTAAATTTATTTTAGAAGATTATACAAGATTACGTTTCTCACCTTTAATTAATTTTGACTAATTACAATTGCATCTTCCATATTGGATTTAAAATAAAAGTAGAGTTTAATAGCAAAAATAATTTAAAAACAAAATTTTATAGAATGACATATAACGAACTTTTTGTAGTAATTATTTGCTCATTATGTTTGTCTCCACACTATCTCTGTATGTGAGCTGCAATCAATAAATAATTACTATAACTTTTATAAAATAAAAAACATACAGAACATATAATATATTTTGATATTATAAGTTCGTTATAATTAATCCCCCGTTACCTATTGCGTATATATATTCCCTCTTTAAATACTATATTTATTACTTTTATTTTTGTGTGTGTGTATTTAAATTCAGATATTTATGCATATATCTTCGTTAATAAGTATGCTAGTTAATAATAATCAAAAAAAAAAGGACAAAAAATGTGTTAGTGAACGGAATATATGCGCAAGAATAGGGTTTGAATTTAGCTTGGTAGCGGAAGATTTGAGGTGGGCTGTGAAGCGCAATCTGAATCTCAGATTCCGCTTCAATATGTATATTTAAAATCAAAGATTACTTAAAATAAAAGTAAATGAAAGGATTTGAAAAACACTAAGTTTTGTTTTAGATATATATATATTTTAAACTCATTAATTATTTTTACATTTAACTCAAGCTCTTAAAAAAAACATTCTTTACATTAATTTTATAAATTATGTAGAACTTTATCTTAGACTGCATCCTGCATAAACAGATTCACATTAGCGGTTAACGTTTCATTTATTTAGTTTGCGCAATTTTTATTTTGTTTACATTTATTTAAAAAAACAACAAAAAAAGATTTTAGAAGTAAATGACCACGGATTCTAAATTCTCTGTTCACATTTAGTCCCACTGATTGTATATAAAGAATAAATATTTTATTTCTTATTTAAAAAAGATTTAAAAACATTTTATATTAAAACGGATATCAAAGAAACAATTATAATAAGACTGATCCGACGTCTTACTCCAATGATATAAGAAAAGAAAAGGATTGATTTTATTTCTCTTTATGAATAATAATTTAGATCTCAAAATAATATTTTATTACGTTAGTGGACCTTGCTGGAATAGCATTAAACTAACCTCACAGTGATTAAAACTGTAAGCTGTTATATAAAAAAAAATAGATCAGCTAATTATCAAGCAAACTAGTTGTATTAGTTGGACTTTCAACTGAATCATTCCTTATAGAACTACAACGTGAATTAACTAAATTAAAAGATTTTAACTAATCACGAATTAACAAAAGAATTGGTTACTTAAGCTCGCCTTGAGTAGAAGGCAAAAAGAAAAACAAAATAATGTCGCGTTAATAAACATATGAATGGAAATGAAGTAAGAAATATAGGTAGGGTCATACGAGCCGGTTCGCAGACACTCGCATGCCTATTCCAACAAAGAAAAAGGGAAATTCGGTATGTTTGCCATGTTGCGAACAAATACTGAAAGGAGATAGGAATGACGGGAAGCCCTCATGTCTGCCTATAAGGATATGCTGACTAACCAACTCTATCTCAACAACACACTGGCCCACAGACATATGCGTAACCGGGAGTCAACTCCTAACACAAATAAGTGACCGTTTTAGTTCAGTCCAAACTAATCCTAGCATTCTTTATTAACCCGAGATATTATAGTCACCAAATATGAACTAATTATAATTAAATAGCCTTAAATTATCTAATACTGCATAGAGATCAACCTGCCAACCAACTACTTTACATAAATATTTCACTAATAAAAAACAAACATATAGAAATTCCCCCTTCTCACTTTCCTAACTTTAAAAAAAAAAGGCATGATAATTAACTGACGCTTTCCAGCGGTGCTGTTACTAGGTCAAAATATATAGCATTTTATTTTGTTTCAAATTAAAGAAATATAAAATTATAGAGTCCCATCCTGGGAAATCTATAATAAAATTATTTAAAGAATTACGGTAAGTATATTTTGATATACATATATTCGACGTGACTTCACTTGCAAAAAAAAAAAAATAGATCAATTTATTTTTATTTTAAATTTAATTTATTCTTTGCTAAAAAAAAAACTCCCTTCGCCCTTGTGAACATAATTTGCTCTCTTAGCAAATGAACCCCCCCCCCCCATGAATGAAGTTTGTCAAAATAATAAAAAAAAATCAAAGCATGAAATCTCATACTAAAATTAATATAAAAAAACAAATAAATATTTTCATATTCAATCCACATATTAAAATTGTTGTGAGCTTGAGTTATTAAAAAAAACATAACTAATTTAAAAAGAAAAAAGGGGTTAAAGAGTTGGTTAAAATATTTCCAATAAACTCAATTACATACTTTAAACTTAAGGAGTTACACTTCTAGTGGTAATGAACTTGGGTTCTAAGATCTGGCCAACAGGATTTGAATTTTTCGGCATTTACCTTGGTGCTCCCCGGAATGAGTGTGTGGGTGAACGTTGATGGCATTTTTTCAGACAGTTCATAGCAGCGGCATAATAAGGAGACTTCGGGTCCCAGGAAGGAATAGGCGGTGATTTTTCCTTGACTACTCACTCAACATTTCAATTTGCGTAGAGACATTCTGCAACTTTCTTTTTTCTTTTTTTTCTTTAGAAAAAGACCATTATTTATACCTTAACATTGGTATTCGAATTATGTGCTGCCTGAGGAGATATGACTTCAGATCTTCTATGGCACAATAGGAAATGATACTTTGTTTCTATTTTTAGAAAGTTTATACCTCGATAAGGATCGATAGAGATTTCAGTATAATTTTTATCTAGCAATGTAGAATCTCAATTAATTAATAGAAATTCCAAAATGATGGACTTTGGTAATTTCTAAGTGTTTTAATTTAACATTTATTTTTCTTATCAAGGTACAAATCTTTCAAAGAAAGACCATCTTGGATTATTAAAGAAAAAAAATCAGACATTTTCAATATATATAAAACTTATCAAAAAAAAATTCAAAACTTATATTTGAATCCTTTTCTCTTTTCAATAAATGCAATAAATTAGGGTGTTAGTATAATTAAACATTATTAGTACTATCCAAAATAAATTTTAGTAACTTATTCAGGATAGTTGTGTTTAAAATAATAAAAAACAAATGTTGAAAAAAATACATTTCTCTATTTATGTAGGTGGACTTCAATTAAACTCTCTTAATAAATGGTTAGGTGGGTCAGACAGTGAAATGGAAAATCTGAATCAGATTTACCATTTCAATGTCAATACTGTAAAAAGTACTAAATTTTATGTAAAATTTAAAATTTTCACTATTTCTTTGCTAAAATTATGCGCAAATACTAAAAAAATGTATTTTCATTGGAAATACATATCTATGCAAAATTAATCTAGATTGGAATTTAGGAAATGGATGAAAATTGAGTTACATGATTTCATAGACAGAGATAGATGAATATAAAAACAAATTAATAAAAGCATATGAAAAATTTCCACAATAAGTGATTATTGAAGTAATTAAAAGAAGAAAGAGAAACACTTATTATCTGAGAAAAAAATGAGTATATTCTGGTAAATTAATTTAGCTACTTAAAATCATTACCATCAGCAATAAGGCTAAAAATTATTATCATCTAGGTTTTATTTGATTCCTCTTCATATTTATTTTGTAGAATTAAGGTATAACAATGCTCCTATAAGCTGAGTATTAGAGTGATGCAGAATATATAAATGACCAAAGAAAAAACTAATTATAATAATTTATCTAGAAAAGAAATAAAATTCATAGCAATAAGTCTAATAAATAAAACTGTGGAAAAATATATTTAACAACCAAACCAATATAGATGAATAGAACTTGTTTCATATTTTGGATAATAAATAAAAGTATGATTTATTTATGAGAAAATAAAAATAAATTTTCGCAAGTTAAATGTAAACCATGGAAATAAGTAAAAATGGCAATAATTTATTAGCAACCAAATCAATGCAAAATGATATAAGTAATGTATTAATAAGCATTGCAATACATAAGAAAATAATTGATAATAATTATTTATATTTTTTGATAAATGAAAATTGGTTTTATTTATTGTGCAAAATATAAAATAAGATCTATTTCTTCTGTATGAGTTTGGTTGCTAAATATATTATTCATATTTTTGTTTATTAATTACACATTGCTATGGTTTTTATTTTTTCTAAATTATTTTCAAGCATCAGAAATATGACATCAAACTAAATTTCAAAAAACAATCTATCTAATCTATTTATTACTTGTATTTTCCTGTAAAGGAATCAATTTTATTTATTGTCCAAAATATGAAACAAAACAAAATTTTGTTAAATGTAATATTTCCATGTCTTTATTTATTATATTTATTGCAGTGGATTTTATTTTTTTAAAAATTATTTCAGTATTAGAAATAATAAGTTTTTTTCTTTAATCATTTGTATGTACTATATAGTTTCATCTAATAGGTAGGGCAACAGGGTATAGGACCATTGATGTATCTAGGTTAAGCTGATTTTTTTATTATTAAACTTTCTGACACATTAATATTTAGTTTGATAAAAATAGTCATTATTTTTTTCTCATTATTACACTACTATATTGATTATCTTTAAAATAAAAGTATCAAGAATATATTTGACACAACAAATATTTATTAATTAGTATTTTTGTAATGGTCATTTATGAAATAGAGATGTTAGCAAGATGGCTGTGTGAGATTTTGGCATATATAACATACTCGAGCTATTTTATAGTCATAAAAATGAAAAAATTAAAATTAATAATAACATATGTTTTTAGATGTTGATTTGATAAATTACTACATTTCTACAATATAACTATGTTCAAATTTGTAAACAGATGAATTTAGATGAATATTATTGAGTGACGTGAAATTTGTGAAGTTTGGAATTACAATTATTATAATTATGTGATTGTATTTCTTAATACCCATACATATATTATTGATCAGTAACTAACAAATAAAATCTTTTGTTTATTAATGATATAAAATTATTGATAAATTAGTGTCAGGATAACAAATGAAAATTAATGAACATACTTTTATTTTCAGAGAAGAGAGAAATCTTTATGATAATTACCATAGTTGTTACATCAGTTTCTTTTATGATTTGCAACAAACTAACTGAATCAAATGATACACAAATTATTTTCTTTAGTTAGATAATTATCTAGCTAACTTATATTCATATTTCTATTTAATAATAATCTAGTAAAAGTTCTTGAAATCAAATTATTATTTATTATAATAATAATTATTAAATTTATTAATTATACTAAAGAAATTAAAATGAGTTTGAATTTGATATTACTGGATACATGACAAGTTACATTATTTTATAAACTTTAAATTAATGCAGCTCAATATATATGTAAACAAAGGGAGTAAATCATTCCCCCAGGCTATGATCTAAAAGCACTAAATGTTGAATGAAGAAATCAAGAATAGAGTGAATCCACCTATTCTTAATAGCTCTGATGTTTGTAAGCATACCTTTATCAACATAGTTGGTTATTCAGAGAAATTAATTTATCAACCAGATGGAATATAGAACTTAAGAGTTATTAAACTCATAATTAATTATACAAGGCTGGAGATAGCATCTCACTTTTAACATCTTGATTGTAAGAATTAAACAAGAATTTAATATGTAAACTTTAAATTAAACATAGCTCAATGTATATGTAAACAAAGGGCGTAAATCCCCCCTGCCCCAGATTATGACTTAAAAATACTCTAAATGTGAACTAAGGAATCAAGAATAGAATGAAACCATCTGGTTCATAAATTAATTTTGCTCTAGATTACCAGCAGTGTTGACAAAGGTATGCTTATAAATATCATTTACCAAAAATAGATGGATTCATTCTATTTTTGATTCTTTTGTTCAACATTTAGAGTACTTTTAAGTCATAGCCTGGGGAGAATGATTGACTTCCTTTGTTTACATTTCATTGAGTTATGTTTAATTTAATGTTTACATATTAAATCTTGTTTAATTATTACAATCAAGGTGGTAAAAATGAGATGCTGTCTCCAGTCTTGTATAATTAATTATGAGTTGAATAACTCTTAAGTGCCATATTCCATCTGGTTGATAAATTAATTTCACTTAGAATTACCAAGTATAGGTGGATTTATTCTATTCTTGATTCCTTAGTTCAACATTTAGAGTGCTTTTATGTCATAGATTGGGGAAGGATTTACTCTCTTTGTATATATGTATACATTGAGCTATGTTTAATTTAAAGTTGGTATATTAAATCTTGTTTAATTATTACAATTAAGGTGTTAAAAGTGAGATGCTGTCTCCAGCCTTGTATAATTAATTATGAGTTTTTAATAACTCTTAAGTGCCATATTCATCTGGTTGATAAATTAATTTTGCTCTGAATTATCAATAATGTTGACAAAGGTATGCTTATAAACATAAGAGCTATCAAGAATAGGTGACTTCCCACAGTAAAGGATGGTTGACTGACATCTGGACGCATGTCAATGGCTGTATAAACTTAACTCCAAACATCTTCAATGGGAAAAAGTCCTACTGGGAAATGTATAGGCTAAAGAAAGATTGTCCCTCAAAGCCAAACACTGGTTTCTGGAACCCAAATTTATTGATTTTCTTCTGAAATTAAATCTCTCATCATTACCCACTAATCAATTCCTCGTAATGAAAAGGGGTTTTAACAGAATTAGCTTTCAATGTCAACTCTGTCAGAGGGATGAGGAAACAATTCAACACATTTTCCTAGATTGTCCATCTCTCAGCATTCTTAGGTCTTTCATTGAAGAAAAGATAAAATGCTGTTTTACAGACTCATTCTTAATCCAGCAAGTAATTAAAGCTGGCAATTTTGCTAATATTAGATTAGCAATTTTCCTATCCTTTGCCATCTGGCTAACAAGATGCAGTTTTGTTCTGGGGAAAGCGTTTAAAACACCCATCAAGGGTAATATCATCAGAGATAAAATGCTTGCTCTGGATTGGCTGCATCAACAAACCTGGGCCGGCACCTCCATGTTCGCTGATTATTGCAAAGATGTCAATGATCAAATTTGAGTCTCTCCTCATCAATGCAATACCAAAATGAGCTCAGTCATATATGAGAACTCTACCAGACTATCTAATGACTACCAATGAGCGGATTGATCACACCATCTATCTCAACAATACAAGTTAACATATTTAATCATGAACTGAATGGCTTAACTTATAAGAAAGTGACGGACAGATCTCAGGATGCTTGTGCTCAGACTGACGGATTGGGAGCGAATCACTGACCTTGCCAGTGTTCTCCCAGAATGCTTAGCCTCTGCTTCGAATCTTGATTTTAAAATTATACTCATTATAAATTTTGATGTGCCTTTCAATGCTCAATGTGGCATGCATAATTGTTCAACTGGGACAAAGTATGGACCAATCTAGAATTCTACTGAAGTGTTGATCCAACAACCTTGAGTCTTGGACGCTACCCATGGTTTCTCAGGTTACATCATGTATGTATTTACTTCTCATTTAGCTATGGATATTGCTTGGTATTCATGTAATCATCATTGTATAAAGTTGTATCAGTCGTTTAAATAAATCATTTTTCTTTTTTTTTTTTTCAAAAAAAGAATAGGTGATTTCATTCTATTCTTGATTCCTTTATTTAACATTTAGAATGCTTTTAAGTCATAGCCTGGGGGAGAGCGATTCGCTCCCTTTGTTTAACATTATTTTATATATCTAACTTGTGCTTTTTTATATCATTTCTTCATAAATATTAAACAATGTTAGATATTAATTATTTATTAAGCAAAGAAAACTTAAAGCAGAAGAGTTTTAATTTATAAAGCTTTACATAATGACAAAGAATTGTGAATCTTTTAAATAAACATAAGTAACTGATAAATTCTTTATGTACAGGGAAGATATTGTATTTCTCTTTCAACATCCACTATTTCTATTACACCTGGGTCTTGTTTTACGCGGATTTATTTAACGTGATTTTGAAGTACGCGATTCATGTTTCTTCTTAATATTTTTGTATGCGATTTTCTTTTATGCGTTAACACTGAATTAGATCGGAAGTCGAACTCCGATAATGCGCTATTACTTTAAATTAATAAATTTCACGCAATTACATCATATTTAAAATAATAGCAGATTATTGGAATTTGACTTTCATCTTAATAATTTCAATATTTTCAGTGCTCTATAATAGTAAGATTTTATGCAATAATCAAATTAAAATCATGATTTCCACTTTTATGTACACACATTAAATTTTACGAGATTATAATGTAAATTTGTTCAAACATTGCGCGTGTTAATTTTGCATTTTAAATCACATTCTGTTTTTGCTTTTTAAAAAAGAACGTAATCAATTATTAATCATTTAGTGTCTGCAAGTTTATTTTTAAAAGGTTAGTAATAGCAGTGGGCACAATTAAATTTGACAATTAAAAATTAAAATCTGATTTTTAATTGTAATTAACAATTTAAAAATTACTTAAGGCGACCTGAAATTAGTGTGATGTGAAACGAAATTTGATTTTTAAACGGAATTGAAAATTTAAAAATTAAAGACAAAAATAAGAATTTAATTTTTAGTTGTTAGTTTTAATTAAATTTTTCTCAGCAGTGTAGAAAAAGATAATGAAACAGAAATGGAACCTGTTCCTTTCACTGCAAAAATGATTCGAGAAGGTCTTCAACTTTCTAATCAGTTGGCAAATTATTTTCTTATTAGTGACACTAATCACGAACGTGCTCTTAAATTCCAACGAGAGCTAAATGGCTGTATGTCTGGATATCGCGAGCTTCATAAACAATTAATAAAATCATTGTCTCAAAGATTAATTACTAATTACATTGTCGCCAGAAAACCATTAACACAACATGAGAGTGGAGTTGGCGTTAATTGTATTTCCTCTTGTGAAGAATCTGATTTTTTACCAGTTTGCAAACGAACCTGTTTATCGGCAAATAGCGATAATAATTAAAACGTGTATAAAAAAATGTAAATTACTGTACTGTAAATTATGCATAAAAATATATTGTTTTGAATAAAATTAAATATTATAATTAAAAAACGTTTGTCTTGTATCAATTTTTTTGAAATTTGAAATTTTTTATTAGTCATATTTTATTTCCTCATTTTTTTTGCGCGAATTTTCAAGTAATTTTACGTTGGTGTTTTGCTTTTATGCGATTTTTGAAAAATCACAGTCTGTATCCCTCCTTTTTCAAGGTAAGTTACGTCTATTTTTGTGCGATTTCTTTTGCGCGTGTTTTCTGAGGAACCTATCTATCGCGTAAAACAAGACCCAGGTATATATGATATCTAAAAGAAATATTAAACAAAAAATAACTTAGAAAAATAAAAATTTTATGCTTATATATATTTTTCTGATTGGCAGTAGCTAGTTTCTTGTCTTGTAGTAAATCTTGTACTTTCACATTATTAAAGCACATTTTTTTCACCAGATTCAGATTAAATTTCTTTTCTGCTAAAAATTAATTTTATTTGAAGTGGCTTTAACGATTTCACGCAAGTTGAGGTTCATCAGTGCTTGGAAGTCCAAAGTCGATGAAATTATCACTGAGAAAATATATAAAAAAGAACACATTAAGTATGTTGTAGATAGTTTATTAATTTTTTCAATGGTATTTTCAAAATGGTTGTACGACATATAGTTTTGTTTTTTTTTTAACAATTTTTTTCATAAAATTTGTATAAAAAAATTTTTTTTTAATTAAAAAAAAAGCATGACAAGGGGATATACTTGATTTTTAAAATAAATTGAAGGATGTTTTCAGATATGTCTAGTTTTAATGATTACATATTTATGTTATTTCAAAATGAATTATCTTAATATAAAATTACTTTAGTTCTAAAAAAGAAAATTTAGTTTATCATACAATATTAATTATATTTTTAATTATTAGTTTGTAAAAAAAAAGTACCATTTAATATTTGCATTATATATTATACTGGGCGCACCCCAAACCCCATTCTAACTTTTAGCGTACATATCAAGCATGAAGTGATAGTAGCTCTTAGGGTGAGATATAAATACTAATTTTAATAAAAATATATATATTCAATAATCTTATATTAACAGATTATAAATTAAGCAAGATCTTGAACATGGTTATTTCATTACCATGCCAACAAATGTCAAAAGGTTAATTGTTGCATACCTTTGAAAGAGCATGAATAATACAGGTCTTTACACATCACTCTGAAAGAAAATCCCTGACTGGAAGGATATACAACCCCCAATCCATTACCTAACATATAACAACTTTCTAAGGCCCAATAAAGTTGTATCCCATTATGCTAGACTCAGCCCTTTTATCTCAGGTGATATAAAAGAAATTTAAAAGTCGCTCTTGGAAATATATTTACTTTTGTTATATTTTCAGAAATGAAATAAAATAAATATAACGCACACAACTAAATAAGTTACAAACTATTTATTACACATATCAATTAATATGTTTAAATCCCATTATCTCACCACCAATCACATAAATAAAAGAAAATAAATTATTTAATCCATTTCCCATAATTCCTAAAAAATGTTTGGATGAAGTGGTCTGAGTTCTATACCCACACGTAGATATTAGGCAATAAAAATAATAATATGAGATCATTAAATATTCGGTCGTACTTGTATGCTCATTTCTGTATTCTTTTCACAGTTTAATAATATTTTAAAATAGTGCATTAGCTTATAAAAAACTAACAAAATAATACCGTTATTTTATGTGCTTTGACTTGGTTTAATGCATACGCATTTAAATGGTCTGAGCATAATTACAATACGATGTAAGATGCACATACTTGTCTTACAGTTTATGTACATTTTAAAATAAATGTGGAAGAATGACTAACTTAGGGAATCTTGCACTTAGCGGATAAATAACTTACATACATGCACTACCGAAATATAAAGTAGATCTCTGGCATAATTAGATTTTTAAAAATGTTATATAATGTAAATATATAAGTAGTAAAAAAAAAAGCAATATTAAAAAGGTTGAACAAATTTTTCAAAAAAAGATAATATTATTAAAAGGCTGAAACAAATTTTACCCTCCGGTGTCTTGGGACTTCATCCGGACTTGGGGTTTCTGAACATGCTATACATCTCTGTTCACCATGGCGGGAAGGGCATCTTTCTTTCACTATATTGGTTTGGCGATCTTCATTATCAATATCTGCTGGATCTGGATTTTTAATGGCTTTGGACGGAGCTGGACGGGTGTACTGAAGCTGGCTTCTACCCCATAATCATCTTGCTGGTTGGTGTAGAAAGGGTATTCATTTTGCGATTATTAATACTGTGGCAATCAGACAAACACTGCTATTTACTTTCTTGGAAATGATTCCGTAAAGTCTCTGCTCTAGGCTCTTTCTTGACACTTCATGTCTTCTAAATTGTGGCCTGGATATGAGGCGAGCGCAGCATGCAACTGACAATGACAGGAACTCTTTAGCCTCGCAAGATTGTGGCAACTTAACTCTCCTCTGAACTGACTGTAGCTCTCACCATTTAATTTTTAGATCAGTACCCCATAGCTGTGGTATTCTGTCTAAGTAACAGCTTTAGTTGGGGGTCATGAAATATTGTCAGTGACTAAAATATAATACTAGTCGGCCTGCAATGATCATGCAAGATATGTTCTAAAATGGCTTAGTCTTGCTTTTCCAATCTCTCTGGTTATATGTTTTTCTGAAGATTTATGATGATGGTGTTCTAGCTGTATTTTTATATTGGACTATTTCCATCATCTAATATGTGTGTTGAATGTCTTTAGAAAAGTTTAATTTTAGTTAAATATTCCAAATGCATTCAACTGTTAGTAATATCACAGCAAACAGGATAGTATATGCACCAACTGTTAGTAATATCACAGCAAACAAATGTTAGTAATATCACAGCAAACAGGTTAGTATATGCACTAACTGTTAGTAATATCACAGCAAACAGGTTAGTATACTAACTTAGTATACTAACCTGTTTGTAACCTATTTGCTGTGACGTTACTAACATTTGTTTGCTGTGATATTACTAACAGTTGGTGCATATGCTAACCTGTTTGCTGTGATATTACTAACAGTTGAATGCCTTTGGAATATTTAACTAAAATTAAACTTTTCTAAAGACATTCAACACACATATCTCTGGTTATATCTCTGCAAATCTCTCTGGGAAAAAGCATAATAATAATAAATAAATAATCTCTTGATGTCTCTCTGGAAAAATGAACAAGATTAACCCCCCAGCACCATATGAATAGTATATATATAGCACCTCTATTACATGGTCATCTTGGTGGCTAATTGATTTAAAAATAATTTACATATCTTCTTTCTTAAAGAATATTATTTTAAATTAATTTTACAATATTTTTAAATTAACTTTATTTGGGGGACTCAGACCACATGTTGATAGCATCAGTTTCAAAATTACATACAAAGAAAAAATTCTTTTGCTATATATTAAAATTAAACAAGATTTTCTATTTCTATCTTGGTTTCCAAATTCTTTGCACTCTTTTGTTTGTAAAAATAAGAATACAAAGCAGAATGGCTAAAAATACATTAGTGCATTTTTATATTTGATAACACAATAGCCACCTGATTTTTCTTAATGCATTAATAGAAAATCTGCTAATAAAAAAAAATATATCCAGTGTTGGAACATTTACAATTACTTTTTAATTATTTTATCTACTTTTATTTCCTTTATAACATGTCCCAACATGCAAACAACTTTTTACGGAAAAAAATCAAAAAAATGTAATATAAAATTATAAATGAAGCACATTTACATTTATTAAAATAACAAAATAAAATGAACCAAAAATATTGTACGCATATATAATATAATATAACATTATGCGTCAATTTACAATTTGGGAGTTAATATTCTTGAGTGTGTGTAGGTAAGATATATATATATACACAGATAACTTCATTCATTTTATACAGTTTATATAATAGCTGAATAAAATTAATAATTCTAAATATATATAACTGAGCTGTAGCTTCCACTACAACTACTTTGTTTGTGGTCACCCATAAAGTGCCTGGCACAATATATTTTTGCATGCAATATATATAAATGAATGCATATATCTGTTTAAATTCATCAAATTCAATTAGTAATGTATTTTTGGTTTCTATCTTTATCAGTGTTATTTTAAAATAAATTCTGGAAAACAATATATAATTTAATATTTATTTTGTTAAAAAAGAATGTCTCTATTTAGGACTTACATCTTGCATTAGAAAATGTTATGAAGCTATATATATTCAGGAAAACATAAACATGGTTAAAGGTCTAATACAATTAGATGGAAAGTAGTTTTTATTACATTATTGGAAACTTATAAAGTGTAATTAAAATATTACTATTTGTAGATTTGTAAATTGAACAATTAGATAATAATAAGCTAATACAGTAAACCTGTGAACTATCCTGGGGGGGCGCCCCCCCCCCCCCCCAAAAAAAAATATAAACTAAATGTTAATAAAAACAATGACATTCAAACTTATTAAAATTTATGAATCTCAGTACAGTAGTCAACATTTTTAGTTCTTGGTAAATATAACTGCCAAACTCAAAAGTGAATTTATTTAACCCTTAAACCGCTAATTATATTATTGGTTGTATGAGGTAAAAATCAAATCTTTTAATTGGCCAACTCACAAACTGAAGACAAAGCCTATTGTTAAAACATATTCGCCTATAATATTAAATTTTACTCAGATACGTTTATAAAAAGTATATTACTAATTTTTCAGGTTATGAAGAGAACGAAAGTTCTTTCAAAAATAAATTGCTATTTATTTATTCTAAAATATTCAATTTCGGCAACATAAAAGCTATAATATAAACAAAAAGGTCGACTTTTACGTTATAGAAAAGTAAATATTTCTTTTTACTAAATCTTAAATATTTTTACTAAAATCTTCAATATTTTTCGAAAATAATTTTGTTTTTTTAGTATTCTCTCTGAAAATAATTTTAATTTCTCAAAATATTCTTTTATAATAATTTAAATCATATTCGAAATGAAAATCTCAGCGTTTTTCTTTATTTTCTTTGATCAGGCGGTTTCTTTGTTCTTTCCAGCCAATCAGAATGTCTTTTTCGGCTGAGAGCATGCTAAGACCCAATCACAAGTAATGTTCTTTCTTTGTTTAGGTTTAAATGCGTTTTTTTTTTATTTTTTACTTGTAAAATAATTCGGAAGAGGGCACCATCTTACAGAACTTTTAAAAACCTATTCAATACCTGTCTAACGAATATTTTAGCATAAGAACTGGCAGAGTTAGAGTGACGTCAGATGTCGACGAGGAGCTTCGTAAGAGGCGGGAAAAGGGTTAATCATATTCATGATTTAAATACAGTTCAGTACCATAATTGTAAGAATATGTATAAAAATTTTTCTTTTTCTTTTTTCTCAAAATGTTTTATGCTGTATACAGTATATGTCATATCTTTACAATATTTTTTAAGATATCACAACAAAATAGCTCCATCAACTTTTCATTCTACAAGCATCATGTGTGTTCCAGAACTTTCAAAATCTTTTGAACTTGAAGATTCTTGTGATATATCAACAGTTTCAGAAGATCAATAATCTTGCACGTTGTTGTCCATTTTATAAAAAAAATGATGAAATAAGTTTTTTTTCTGATGAATGTAAATGAGGTAACACACATACACAGTACTGTAAATATATGTAAATGTGCTTTCTTAATTTAATATTAATAGCTACATTATTTTAAAATTTTGTTTATATTATAATTTTAATTTATAATTGCATACTATATATATAACTGTTATATATTGTAACAGGCATACATGCTGTTACATTCTAATAAATAAAATTAGAAATTAAAAATAAAAAGTTTGCAAATAAAAATTTGTATTTAAAAATTGAAAATTAAAAGTCATCTAAACTCGTATATATATAAAATCGCACAGATGAAAAATTATTAAAAGAAAACTTTATTAAAAAAGAAAAAGTTTTAAAACTAAATTTTAAGAAAAAAAAACTTAAAGATATAAAGATAAATATATATATATCTTTAAGAATGTGCAATAATTTAATTAATGGTATTGTGTAAAATGGAAATGATTATTTTAATTTGTCAAAGTGAACTAGCCTTTGGGCATCTCAAAATTTATAATTAAAGGTCAGATAGGAGAGAAAAACAATAGGAACAGAATAGCCAATAAAAAAAATCCCTCAGGAAACTGACCTCAGCGAAAGGCTTATCATCACGACGTCATGTCCAGTTAATCTGAAATTTTAATATAAAAAGGAAAATATTAGAAATAAAATATAGGGTGTGTTAAATGCCGGGAGAGTTGAAGGAGAAGGGATTGAAAAGATGCACTTTCAATCCCTTTAGTTTTCCCAAAGGAAAGAAAAAATGGAAGTATCGTTTTCCTATATTGCGGACACCTGGGTCCTGCGATAAGATCCTGAAAAGCTATACCAAGTAGAGCAAAGAACCTCCTGATAAATACAAACAGAGAACAGCGTACCTGTCTTCTCCAGGGCATCGTGGGAATTAACGCTGGATCCAAATTACAAGCAACTAGAAGTATGGACTTTTTTCTTTTTAAAACCGTAAAAACTTTATGAACTCTAATGAACTTTAACTATAAAACTATTCCAGTATTTAAATATGAATTCCTATCTGACCAAACTAAATCATTTATTAATAATTATTTTTATTGAATGTATTTTTTTTAAAATCATTTCCATTAATTTATTTTTTCTGTTCTTTTAAGTGTTTATTTTTTTTTTTTTACATTAAACTAAAACTTTTAATTAAATCATGTTAAATTTAAGTCGGGCATGAATGGCTGCATAGATTTGTAAAATTATGTTAGTTTAATTAAAGGGAGGGTTGATCTTAGGTTATTTGTTTCTAAGTTAAATTGGGTTAATGGATTGGATGTATTGGTGTAATTAGTAAATGTAGCATGAAGATCCGCTATATGCAGGATCACATTATACGCCGCACTTGGGCAAAATAAGACCCATTTCTTTCTGACCATCGGAAGCAGACGGTATTCTCTGCTCCTTGGATCACCCATTTAGCCTATGGAATGGGATAGTAAGATGGCAAAAAGGACTGCAATCCCTTTATTTGGAGTTTTCTTTTTTATTGTTTTTTTTGCCAGTCAGACACGAAGTATTCCTGTACTGGACGAGAGATTTCTTCTCGATAACCGTGCTGTTCAGAGGTATATTTCTGTTAATGTGGTATTGTGCTGTCGTATTCATGCTGCATTGAATACATCGATATATCAGATAGATTGGCGTTAGTTTGACTGCGAACCTTTGGCCTAGGGTTAAATAAGGGATATAGAATTTTTTTTTTCGAGTGCTATGTAGTCTATCCATACTTGACACTCTAATAAAATATTAATAAATTCATCTGTGTGAATTTACAAAATAAAAGGTTAAAATGTAAATTAAATTCTAAAGTAAAAATTATACTAAAGTAAATAATTCTAAATTTTATATATGTACAAAATAAATGTTATTGTGTATTGTTAATCTGGCAGTGGCTTATTTTTATTTTTTATTATCTTTCTTTAAAAATAAAGTATACATTATTTCTGCTGCTCCGCGAGCTAATGACTGGGGCTAACGGTCGAATATAAAATAAAATTTGGATCTTAACTTAAGTATCTGCCTACTATATAAATTTTCCAGGTTCGAATGGCCTGGTGGTGCCCTGTACAGCAGATACGATAAGACTGATCTCCCTGACCATTATAATATATTGTAATGGTTAGAAATGTGAATGAGTGATGAAAAGTGAAATCACTACAAATATTTATCTCAAAATGTTACACAATCAACAAGTAACTATACAATGTATATTTGTAAATTAACATATAAGATAGTAGATTAATTTAAGAAAAGATAAGATTAATAATTTAATTAAAATCTAAAAGCAAAATGAATAAAAGTGAATAATAGGAAGGGAAGTGTATAAAAATGGCCTGCTTGATAATTGGAGGCAATTAGTTAAAACATTTTTTTGTTGAAGTTAAGAGGGAGTCAAGTCCATCAATCATTAATTAATAATCAACTAAGCAGCATTATGCACTGCTAAGAAAAATACCGGAGTGCCTGTCAGGGCTTCATTTCCCGGCAGTCTCTCCTGCTATTAATGCTTTACCCAATAATATAGGACTCTGCCACTGATTTTCTCTCCTATTACCATTCTGAAGTTCTGAAAAGGAAAAAGAAACCGAAGCTGATGATCAAATGGCCAGCCACGAAGAGTACAAGGAGCATCATGAACTTGCCAAGGACTGTGAAAGAATGACCATCCAAATTATCACAAATAGATGATGCCACCTCCATGTTAAAATGTAGGTAAATATATTGAACTTTATTAGTAAAGGTCTAGACATTGTTAGATGTAAATGAACTGATATGAAGGAAGGATTATTAATATTACAAATGTCAGCATTATATCATGGAAGTATGCGATGAATTAACTCTTGTTAAATTATATTTATTTTCTTTGATAATTATTGTTACATATATTTTTAGTGTGTCAAATATATGTGTAATTGAAATATTAACACACGGGTGTGTGTGTATAGGAATAAAAAATGTTTGCTAAATGTTACTTAGTTTATTCTCTTTCCTTTATCTGTGTCACCATGATTAGAGAATCGGGCAAGTTTGAGATATGCTCTTGATTCATGTGCTGGGTCTTTTGTCTCTTAGCGTTGGAGCTAGTCGGGGTTAGTTGCCAAGCGCTGGGTTTCGCTTTTCATCCGGGTATTCCGGTTATATAAAAGTTTATATGGTCAGATGCACCTGAGATTTTTTTTGAAAAAAATAAATTGCCTTTGGAGGATCGTAGTTCCAGCAGTTATGGAGGGGTGCTGTGATCAAGAAAAATGATCGGGATTCACATGTTGCAGTCTTAGTCTGGTCATAGGTATGACTAACAATTAATATATTTTAGTAATATTCTATCCCTCTACTTGAGTGTATGATCAAAGGGGTGTTGGAAACGTTCTAAATTTACAAATATTATTAAGTCTGCGAAATTATGTTTCTTAAGGAAATCAACTCAAACAATGCAATGTGATATTTAAAGGAAGCTATTAAGACAAATAAATGTTACAACAAAGTATATAAATTTATAGTGGTTATATAATATCATAAAAGAGAGAAATGATAATATAAAAAGATGATTAAAAAAATAATGATCTAAATAAATAAGAAATAATGACATTAAATAAATAAAATAAAAATAGACTGAAACAGTTGCCAGAAATGGTTAACCTCCCGTGACCATTATAATATGTTTGATTTTGTTATGTTTAAATAGCTCATTCTTCCCTTGTCTTACTTAACCTGTTTCCAAAATAAATATATTTGTTTGTGCTGTGCTCTCCTTTGCTTCATTTTTATTTTAATTTGCTATTAAATGATGGAGAATTATAATCAGATGAAATGATTATATTATTTCAATATATATGCAGTGTGTTTATATAATACATTGAACAATACTTATTATATTTTAATCACAGATTGTCAACAAAATCTTAGCTGTTGTACATGATATAAAATGAAATGAAGAGGCTTGGGACAAAATATAGTGTGTATTGTAGTTTCATTATATTTATTTATTAATCTTTATATATATATTACTTCTAATGCCTATTATAATTTAAATGATAACAACTGAATAGAGCTGCTATAGAATAGTTTTGACATGTGATTGTTAAAGAGGAGATATGTTGATAAAATTTCGTAAAGAATGAAAATCTGGTTTGATATGTTAAATAAGTTTTATTTATTTTTAAGTTGTTTATTATCAGTTTGTTTAAGATTGATTATTATTTAAAATTTTATAAATAAGATTATTATGGACAATTTTTAAGTTTGAAATTTGACCATCTGAAATGAAATTTTGCATAAGCTATGAAGAATTTCTATTTTTTTGCAAAAAAAAAAAAAAGAAATACTAATAATGTTCAGTGAGTATTATGTCATTTTATTGAAAATTTTATTTAGAATTATTTTAAGTAATTAAAAAATCTTTTATTTTAAAGTTTATAATTTACGAATAAATTTAAAATATCTTTAAAAATGTAAAAGTCTGAAATAAACTAAGAGCACATAATGTATTTATATATTTACAAATGTAAGAATTGTTTGTGTGTATGTCTTTGTACTCACCTAAAAATATATTAATGTTGCATTCTTTTTCTGATAGTTTTTATAAATGTTTCCAGATTTGTTTTCTTTTTTCATTATTTCACGAATGTTTCATCTTAGTAACACAAATAGCAGATCTCAGAATATTTTTTTTTTCAATTTATAGTTAAATTAATAATTCTTGTTTTAAAATTTATAAAAAGTTCTTCATAAGTTTTTTTAAGCTTTTAAAACAGGCAAAACTCACTATATGTATTGCCACACACAGCAAGCTAGAGTAATCAATGGATGCCAGAAGGCTTGTGCATAAAATCCCCATCTAGTGCCTACTCATCCAATATCCCCAGACTAGTTTCTGGCTTGTGGTCTTCATCAGTGAGGAGCCTTGGATCTGAGAGCACTGCACCTAGATCTTAGGATCTAATGCAATCCTCCAGAACCCATCTTTTATCTCCACTTAACTACAAAACTATGAGTCTTAAACTGAAAACACCTTAATGTTTTCAATCCAAGCTCATTAGCTTATATAGTGATGAAGGATCCAAACCAGAAACTAGTCTGGGGATATTGGATGAGTAGACACTAGATGGGGATTTTAATCACAAGCCTTCTGGCATCCATTGATTACTCTAGCTTGCTGTGTGTGGTAATACTGAAGCAGTTGACCTGATACTCAGATCAAGCTTCACAGCCCACTCTGAATCACCCACCACCAAACCATATTCAAACTTTATCCTTACGTACGTATATATATTTATTAATGCATATATTTTGTATTTAAACTAATTAAGTGATAATTGGCGTATATATATAAATATCTTAAAATGATTGATTTTAATAAGTGAATATTTTTTTTGTTGTTGTTGTTTTAATCCATGTGCGTGTGTAATGGGTGTATATATTATAAGTGATGGGAGATTATTGCTAAAATATAGTTTAAATAAAAATTTATATATTTAATGTATATGTCAGAAATAATATCTAATATATTATTTATTTAAGTCATGGCGGTCAGAAGAATTGAAGATGACGCAATCCTTGTCATAAGATTCTCAAATATAACTAAAACAATTGCCGGAAACCCAGTTATCCATCTAAAACTTATAATTTTTATAATAATGTAAAAATCCATTAATGGAAACTTATCCATTTTCTGTTTTAAAATCACAAGACTACATTTAAAACAATCATGCGAGCAACTTTGACAGGATTGCATTGTCTTTAAATTTTATTCCAACAAAGGATGCATCCGGTCAGAAACTACAGATCTGCTAAGTGGATAAAGTGCCTTGGGTCTGGCAGCTAAGTGCTTTTTAACGTCATCAGAAAAAAAGAGTATAAATGCTGCTAGATCTGAACCCAGTAAGGAGGAGAGCTAATTTTAAGTTACTGTTGCTAACCTATTCCACGTCGGTCGTTCCCAGAATGTCTGAGTAGGAAGGGACTTCAAGCCACCGTTCCTCTTGACCTGAGACGATCTCCTTACCATGCTGAGCCGGAGTGACATTGTGCCGCCAGCGCCTGACCTGATGCCTATCCAAAGAAGAATGCGTTCCTGCCTACCTTGAAGACATCACTGCTATAGTTAAACATGTAGGTGTACTCATTCATAATGCTTATTGTTGCTAATTTCTTGCTTATCTAAATTTCATAAATTATAATATTTGTTTTATCATTTAAGTAATATCTTAAATAATTGCCAAATAGCGAGCATTATGAAATTAATATGAAAATAACTGATACACTTTTAAAAACTGCAACAGAGATAGCTGGTAGAAAAAAGCAGCAATTGACTAATAAAATTTCTACTGAGACTAGAGAATTTATGAAGAAAAGAAGGAATATGAAGATATACAAAAATGATGTATTAAAAAGAATTGAATATCCCGAATTTTGTAAAATGGTACAGAAAAGAGTTGAAAATGATATAAGAAAGTATAACTGTGAAATAGCAAGGAAAGCTGTAGAAGAAAATAAAAGTCTCAAGAATGTTAAACAACATTTTGGTATTGGTAGGAAATTTATATCTGCAATAAGAAAAAAAGATGGAATTATTACTAAAAAGAGAGATGACATCATGAAATGGGTAGAAGATTTTTATCAAGAATTATATAGTAATAAAGAACAAGTACCTCCTATATCTATTACATCTTCCGAATTGCCCAGAATTTTAAATGAAGAAGTGAGACATGCAATTAAATGTATGAAGAAAGGAAAGGCTCCAGGAAATGATGGAATTTTAATTGGATATATTAAAAGAAGCAGGTGAAGAAATAGAAACAATTTTAGCAAAGTTATATACCAAATGTCTAAATGATAAAGATGTACCGGAAGATTGGAAGAATGCAGTAATAATATTAATATTTAAAAAAGGTGATAAAGAAGATATTAGAAATTACAGACCTATCAGCCTTTTATCAGTTTTATATAAAATTTTTACCAAGATAATTACAACTTGTCTACAGAGAACTTTGGATTTCCACCAACCAAGAGAACAAGCTGGATTTAAAAGTGGTTTTAGTACAATAGATCATATCCAGGTATTGAGCGAAGTCATAGAAAGGACAAATGAATATGAGTTGTCATTATGTTTTGGATTTGTAGATTATGAAAAGGCATTCGATTCTATACACATTTCTTCAGTAATTAAAGCATTGGATCATCAAGGTATAGATCCAGGATATTGCCATATTTTAAAGAATATTTATAAAAATGCAACAGCAACAATTAGATTACATAATGATACTGGAAAAATCAACATTGAGAAAGGTGTAAGACAAGGTGACTCCATATCTCCAAAACTTTTTACAGCAGTGCTGCAAGAAGTATTTTGTGGATTAAAATGGAAAACTAAAGGAATGAAAGTAAATGGAGAGTATTTAAGTCATTTAGATTTTGCAGATGATGTAGTTGTTTTTGCAAATAATGCTTCAGAGATGCAGGAAATGTTGCAGGAGTTAGCAGATGAAAGTAGAAAAGTAGGACTAAAGATAAATGTTAAAAAGACTAAAGTAATGTTTAATCGATTTGCTCAAAATATGAAAATAAAGATTGATTATGAAGAATTAGAAGAAGTTAACAGTTACAAATACCTTGGTCAGATTATTAATACAGATGGAAACATAATGGAGGAAATTAATCATAGAATGAAACTTGGTTGGAGTGCTTTTGGTAGAAATAACTTGATACTAAAAGGAATTATGCCTATGTGTTTGAAAAAAATGGTTTTTAACAAATGTGTTTTACCAGTTCTTACTTATGGATCTGAGATTTGGACACTTAATAGAAGAGCAATACAGAGACTTCAGACCACTCAAAGGAGTATGGAGAGATTTATGTTGGGAGTAACAAGAAGAGATCGAAAATGCAATGTATGGGTAAGACAACAAACAGGTGTTACTGACCTTATTGAAAAAATTAAAAGATTGAAATGGAGTTGGGCTGGACATATTGCTAGAAGAAATGATAATAGATGGACAATTGAAATTTTAAACTGGATTCCAAGAGATTGTAAAAGACCCAGAAAGAGACCACATGTGAGATGGACGGATGAAATAAGAAAATGTGCAGGGGTGTTGTGGAAAAGAGAAGCTAAAGATCGGAGAAGATGTATTAAACTTGGAGAGACCTTCATCCTGCAGTGGATTGATAATGGTTGATGATGATGATGATGTTAATCGATTCTAAACCATAAATTAGCTAAATGTAATTCTATTCATCCGATTCACGCTTGCTTTTATAATTATTTATTTTTGTGCGGTAAATTTTGATATTAATAGTTATTTTGATTTTATATATGTATATGAAATGTAGAATATTGGTTAACTCCAATAATACGAGTTATATTTCTATTTCTATAGAAATAGGGGGGGGGGATAAATTGCATTAAATCATTTATTTAATAATGTGTCACTAAGCTCGTAGGGTTAAGTTAATGAATAATGAAAGTTTTTTCTATTAGTAATCGTAAGGTTCTTATTAATGTAGTTTTATTACAAGTCTTATTTTATCTGGATTAGATTTATAAATCTTTTGTTTTCTTTATTGAGGTGTCCAAGTTTGCCAAAGTTGGCAAATAATTATTCCTTATTAGCTTTTAAATTACGCTAATACATTTTTTTAAATAAAAATAAGTTAGGAAGGTGGGGGAGATTTAAGCTATAATAAAATGACAAAGTTTATTGAATTAGTCTTGTAATTTGATATGGAAGTATGGAAAGGTATTCATACTATAGATTTGCTAAACCATTTGTAGGCTGTAACTATTATTTTTAAATACCTAGAAATATTACTATTATCACTGCGTTGTTTGCTTAAATTAGGAAGCGATTCTCTTCCGATTCGCCCGTACCTCGCCCCGGGGAATCTCGTCATTTCTGATTCGCCTGTACCTCACTCCAGGGAATCTTGAATTATTTCTTCGTAGGTCCAAATCAGGATTATGACCTAACTCCTGGATATTTTAGCTAGCGTTGTGGGAGCTCTGCATGGATAGCCGTACGCCGGACCATTGCAACTTCACACCTAGAAAGTTCGTTCTAAGTATTAGTCCGCCTGAAGCGGCATACTTATCGTCGTCGTTATTTGATTTATAAAGTGTAAATCGGCCAAGATGCCGTATCTGCCTTCCTAAGATATATGCACGCACCGCCATTCCCCACTTATATTTATATTATGCCTAGTTAGTAAATTCTATAGTGTTAATACACCTACTAACCATTTATCTCTTAAGTAATTTCGTTGGAGTTTTAATCTAATTATTTCAAACTGCTCTCCCCTCCTCTTACAATTAAGCCAAGGTACCAAGTTAGTTTCACATATGTGATTCGCAAATATTATATGAATAAAATATTTAGTTCAATATGTTTCACATAACTGTTGTTTCTTTAAAATGAGTTATGAATTATTTTGTTAATAACCTTAATGAAAAGTGTCTCCATGCAATCGTATTCCTGCCTTATGGCTATTATATATATGAATTTCGTCTACCACCAGATAAATGTACTGTCTCAGTGATGTAATTTTTGAATATTTTTCATGCGCTACCGCACTATAGAAATGTATTAAAGCAAAATCAATATTAAATGCCATTTTAGACTTCATTTATAAAACTTGTAAACTTATGAATATTTTTACGTGCGCTCCCACACTATATAAGGGTATTAAAGCAAAATCAATATTAAATGCTATTTTGTCATTCATTTATGAAACTTATAAATTTTTGAATATTTTTTTCGTGCGCTCCCGCACTATCGAAATGTAATAAAGCAAAACCAATATTAAATGCTATTTTAACTTTCATTTATAAAACCTGTAAACCTTTGAATATTTTACGTGCACTCACGCACTATAGAATTGTGTTAAAACAAAACGTGTGGAATGTATTTTACTACTTACTCATAAACATGTAATTTTGAATATTTCTACATACGCTTCCGCACTATATAAATGTATCAAACCAAATTATTAAGTGTCACGTTATGGTAAATAAATTATATAAACAACCGCAAGTTATTATTGTTAAATCATGTAAATTTTGAATAGTTATATATATTACAATCGCACTATGTATCCATCTGTATTAAAGACATTAATGGTAAATATATTTTTGATTCTTTTGTAAGCTCATTCTGCAGCGTGAAATCGGAAAGTATAAATGTCTGAATCATTTAATAAATCTGTCATAAAATATTATCTCGTATTCGAATCCTATCATTTAGTTAATATAGTTTTTAGATCTTAGTTAAGCTATCTTTTGGTTCATTCAATATCTCCCAAAAATCATCATCATCATTGTAGGTCTCATGTAATACGCTGCAGTTCTGGGCCGAGAAATAATTAGTTTACATGATATCACCGTGGGTGTTATCCATAGTGTTATAGATATAGGGAATGGGCAAACAGATTTGAATTCATGAGTGCTCCTGACCTGGGTATCTCGGGCATGATTGGATTCAGGGTACTTTTGCTCAGATTCTAAGTCTTGTTGAATGGATATACATTTTCGACCGGTACAATACATATAGTGAGTTTTGCCTGTTTTAACAACAGTTATACACAAACATAAGAAATGGTGGTCATGTGATGTTTTTTTAAGCTTGACAGAATTGTTACATATGGTGTCAGTCTTGATTATGAGTCAGTGTTTGGCAGAGCAAACATCCATATATGAAAGTTGTCAAGAAGATGGTAATTGATCTGTTTCACTTGTTTTTAATAATATCACATTTAGAATAATAAAAAAGCAACATAAAAATAATATAATTTATTTAGAAAACAAAAAAATCCATTACTATTTATATTGTGATTCTGAGCTCCATTGCATTGTGGAGTATTGTGATAGTGCTGCTGTGCTTCAGCTTTAAATCATTTGTGCTTATCTTTAGCATTCTTGCTAATTTTAGACTCATTTGATAGTAAAAACTGGAAATAAAATAAATATTGATTTATTAATTTAAAAAAAAAAAGTCTGAACAGGGGAATCCTACAGACGAGCTGATAAAAGCTTAGAACATCACTAATTAGTACCTTCTTTGGTCTTGGGCATGTCAACAAAATTTTAAATTCCTCTTTGATTGTTGTTAGTAATAAGAAAAAAAAATGTTAATTTTCCATAATTTATTTAAATATTTATAATTATTTTTACATAATATATGAATAACAATTATTAAAAAAATATATTTTCATGCTTATACTTAGATTTTTTTGAAATATGTTTTATTTTTAAAAATACAAGTGTAGAAATTCAAAATAATGATAAAAAGGAAATTATGATAATTACACTCTGTTTAACATAATAATACAGAACTTTTGTGATATTTTAATAATTATAAATGCAATTTTAAATTTTAGAACAATTTTATAGTCTTATGATGACTTGACAATAATTTATTCAAGTTTTAAAAATAAAAGTCAGTTAACAGATTTTGTTAATTTATTCTTTAATTGTTCAATAAATAAAAAAAACTTATTCTAATTTCATATATCATTTTACTTTTTTTTTTTTCTATAAAAAGATCAAATGTGATTCATAAAGAAATCATAAAGATTTGTCATTTGTAAACTTATATTTTTAATAAATCAAGTATAATGTATTGATTTATAATATACAATAAATGTTTTAATACTAAAATAAAATGTTGAATTATTAACTCAAATTGCCATTAAGGATTGATGGAAAAACTTTGAAATGTAATGGGTTACTATGTATAAGAGAAGAAAACATGATTGAAATGCATTTGTTTCATTTTTTTTCATAATGAAAATAATATATGTTTGAAAAAAAAAATAAATAATAATATAATGATTATGAAGACATGAAAGTAATATAATTTATTTAGACAATAAATCTGCAATTAATATGTTTAGTAAACAAAAAATGATTAAAAGACATTTGGAGAAAAAAATTAACTTATCCATAAGGGTTCAAATGAAAAATGATTGAAAAAATGTTTTCATTAAGTGTTATCAATGTAAACATTGTTGAAAAAAAAATTAAATGACTTATGAAGTCAATAATTCTACAAATAGAGAAAAGTAAATAACATGATGGCAAAAAGATATTTGTGACACTTAGCAAATATGAGATTGTTAATAGCTATAATTCTTGATTGATTTTTTTTTATTATTTATTTGTAATGCATAGTAAAATATAATTAATTACAGGTTGTTTTTTTGAATATGTTGTTTTTATATTTTTTTAATATTGTAATGGAAAATAAAATCGCCCCAATAGTTGGGAGCTAGTTGTAATGGATAGTTATCTTCCATTGAATTTATCTCAGGTCTTTGCTTATTTTTATCAAAGTCCTGAGTTGGGAAGCCAATTGTAATGAAAAACTTTACAACCACTAGCCAATCCTTCGAGCTTACATGTTGTAATAGTATGCCTTGCACCGACCAATCAAGTTGTACATTGCAAGGCGTCAATTGTAATGGAAATTATATGTATAAAAGACAAACTAGTTCAATCATTGGATGGTTTAATCATTGATTAACAATTACAATATTGCCTCTCCTACTGGCTATACACAAAATATGCCCAGATATCAAAGAGCAATAACAAGAGACATTAAATGATTTATTCTCAGGGTTAACTTGATCAGTGATTTAATTATTCACCAAAATATAAATTGGAAACAAAGGAAATTTTATTGGATCCAACCTATATTTACAAATGAGGATTATATGTAAAACAACATTCTAATTAATAATGGTTTAAATAGATAATTATGAAATTGAATATTAGCAAAACACAAAATTATCATTTAATTGATTATAAGTCTCACATATTACCTGCTGACCTCTGCACTGAAAAGAGAAAAATAAAGATATCGATAAATTTCAAATAAGTCACAAAGTCATTTCATATAAACAAATGGTATATACTTTATTTTAATTGTGGTTTGGTTTACAATTTTTGTTTACATTTCAAGTTTACATTTTAATTGTACACTATGTAAATTAACAATATTTACTAGCAATAAGCATAGGTTGACATTTGTGTCTACATAAGAATTGTCATTTAGCACACAGAAAAATGTAATGAATAAGAAATGATTAGAATCATACTAGCTGCTTAAAATAATAATTTAGAATCTTCTATATGTTTCTCAAGGTCAGATCATTTAACTAAAAATATATAAATATTACCAAAATCACACTTTTCTTTATGTTTGCCATAATATCCTATAAATACAATTTATCCAAACTTCACGTTTCGACTGACCTGCAGTCTTCTTCAGAGCAAGTTGATTTTGATCTTAAATAAATAAAAAAAAAAGTCTCCAGTTTCTTGATCCCTAACTTTTCTTCTTCTCATCACTCCAGCACACTTTCTTATTTCATCCAATCATTTCACATATGATCCTTTTTCAAGTCCTTTTTATAATCTCTTGAATCCAGTTCAAGATTTTAACTATACATCTTTTATCATCTCTTTTAGAAATATGTTTAGCTCAACTCCACTTCAATCTCTTAATTCTTTCATTGATGCCATTAATACTTATTTGTTCTCTCATCCAAGTATTTTATTTTTGATTCCTTCCTATTATTCCTGACATCTGTCCATACCTCATTAAGTGATCTGAAGTGTGTATTGCTATTCTGATAAGGATCTAAGTCTCGGACCCATAAATAAGAATTGGTAAAACACATTTATTAAAATTCTTCCTTTTCAAACCATAGGCATATTTTCTTTTAAGTTATTTCTATCAAAAACACTAACTGAATTTAATTTTATGATCAATTTCATCAACTATGTTTCCATCTGTTGTAATAATCTGATCAGGGTATTTATAGTTGTCATGTTCTAATTCATTATTAACAATCTTTATTTTTTTTTTCTGGTAGAAAATCATTAGTCAGTAGTTTAATTTTTTTTAGCATTTAACTTCCTTAAAATCCTCTTGCAACATGTCATGAAACTCTGAAGCATTATTTGCCAAAACAATTACATCATATACAAAATCTAGGTGATTTAAATAATCTCCATTTACTTATACTCCCTTAGCTTCCTATTTTAATCCACAAAGGACTTCTTGCAAAACTGCTCTAAAAAGTTTTGGAGATATCACTCTGCTGTACAACCATCTCGATGTCATTCTTCGTAATATCATTATATAATATAATTATTGTTGTTGCATTTTATAAATACTATTCCGAACATGAGAGTATCCTGGGTCTACATCTTGATGATTCAATGCTTTAATAAATGCTTGTAGAATCAAATGTCATTTTTTGATCTACAAATCCAAAGCATAATGGCAACTTATATGCATTGTTTTTTTCTATAACTTTTCTCAATACTTGGATGTGATCCACTATACTAAAACCACTTTTAAATCCAGCTTGTTCATTTGGTTGGTTAAAATCCAAAGTTCACTATAGATGAGTTGTAATTATCTTGGTAAAAATTTTGTATAGGACTGATAAAAGACTGATAGGTTTGTAATTTCTAATATCTTATTTAATATTTTTTTAAAATATTAATATTAATCCTGCATTCTTCCAGTCATTTGATATATTTTTATCATTTAGACATTTCATATATAATTTTACTACCAATTTTTTTTATTTCCTTATCTGCTTCTTTTAAGATGTTGATTGTAATTCCATCATTAACTCGAGCTTTTTCCTTCTTCATAGCATTAATTGCATGACTCACTTCTTCATTTAGAATTCTAGGCGATTCAAAAGATTCTTGATTGAACTTTTCTATGCATTTCATGATGTCATTTTTTTTTTAATAGTCCTTTTTCTTCTTATTACAGAAATAAGTTTCTTACCAATTCCCAAGAGATAGTTTTATACTTTTGAGACTTATTTTTTTCTAAGCCTTTTTTTGATAATTCACAATTATATTTTTTTATTTCACTAACTCTTTTTTGTAACATTTACAAAATTCTAGATATTTAACCTTAATTTTTTTTATCATGATAGTATTGTTGTTAGGTGCATGATTTTTCTTTCTTTCTTTCTTTTTCTGATGTTTAAAAGAATTGCAATTTGATATTAGAAGATACTGTTGCATTTATGTTTTATTTGTTATTGAAAATAAACTTTTAATATAGAATTGTGTTGTTTTTTTTTTTTTGGGGGGGGGGAGTAGGAGGTTATACAGACAGTTCAAAATTTACTAGAGTTTAAAGGTTTAAATTTTTTTAATAAAAATGTATTAGTAATAAAAACTGACTGCATAGTTTTCTTTAGTAATAAAAACTGACTACATAGTTTTCTTTTTATTTGTTTTGATGATTATTAACTTGCATAACAATTAGATATTTAAATTGCCATATTTTTTATTTCATTTTTTTTAATTAATGGAGATAAATTTTTAATAAAGAATTGAAAGTATTTTTATTTTTAAGTATCATATGCAGTTAAGAATATATCTGTGCTAGAATTCAGATTTTAAGTTTTTCATTAATATTTGCACTATGGAAATTATAGTCTGCACATATCTCTATGACATTATTAATTGTTCTAAAACTATTTAAAAAAAGGATGGGTTTGAATTCATGCATAAAAGAAAGCAAAATAAAAGTAGAAGATTATAAACATGAAAAAAAATATAGCCCTTTTTTATGAAAATTATTAAACAAGAGAAGATAAAAAAAAACTGTAGAGATTTCAGTATAAAATGAGATCTATAATTAACAGGTGAAAAATACATCTAATTGTGACAGTTTAGATATGTTAAGAGTATTAAATTGTTATATTTTTATTTACAAGTGTCACACTTACTTCATCCATAACTGTGATTGATTTACTCTATTTAAATACATTAATGATTATCATTAATCATTTATTAAACTAGAAATTATCTCTAGCCCATATATAAACTTTAAACCTCAGTTAAAGAATATTGTAGCAGTTTTTTTTTAATAAAACATTGATGAAATAAGTTTGATACTTTTAAATAAAAATGTAACAATTGGATATTGATAAATTCAGAACATATGATAAATGTATGTGTGAGAGATTGTGACCTGGGCTAATCGATGAGTTGCTTTAGCATTTAAGGGGCATTTGTTTTTTAAGATACCTATTAAAATATTTCAAGAATGTGTAGTGGAATGAAAGTTAGTAAGTTTACTTTTATTCAATTTTGTTTCAAAGGAATACACAAAATATGCATTTTTTTTTATTTATTTTCTAAATTAATATTTTGTTTTTGATTTTTTAGAGAAAGTATGAAACGTATTGAGTAATTTCTTTCTTTGCAGTTGACAGTATTTTATGGGTGGCAAAGGCTCTTGAAGCACTAGAAATTCTTACTATTGTATATTAACAAAACGCAAATGGAGAGTAATAGCATCAATGTAAAATTTGTTATCCTGTTAAGAGTTTAATTTTAGATTCAATTTTAGATGTACAATGCAATGTATGAGTTAAATACAGTAAATCAATTTTATATACTTATTTTTAATTTTGCATTATATTTTTCTGTTTGTAAGTTATTGTATTCATATTATTTGTGATAACTTGCTCTGGACTTTGGATCTTAAATTGATTTACCCCAAATGCTACATGTCTGTACTATTGAAACATGGATAGTCTGATAAATTTGCTTCTGAAGGCAATTATTTTTATTGCATTAGGACTCTATATATCTTATGATACAAATCAGATAATAAAAGAAAGAAATAGTATTTCTGTAATATAATTTTCACTACACCACTCTCATGCAAGATAAGGACTGGTTTCTATCCTTTTTTAACACATTGTGGAGGGATATAATTATAAACATATGATCAAAGACACCAAATAAATTGTAGTAATTTGCTATCCGTATATATTGAAATAATGATAAAGATATTGGAACAGTTAGATCTGTTTCACCTATTATATTCTATAATAGTGTATTTCGTTGCACTCAGATTGCGTGTGTTTCTTTAATTTAAAACATTGAGTGTGCTTATAATATTGCAGAGTATGTGCGTGTATAATCGTCCTATTAATTATATGAAAATATAGACTTAAATATTTATATACGCGCATATTCATTTACATTTGTTAAAACTGAAGTAAACATAATGGTGTGTAATTAAAATTTATATATATAACAATAATAAGTTTAAATTTATAAAATTACTTATTTAAGTTTCAATATTCATTTTAAATAATTTTCAAGTTAAATAATTTTCAGTTCTATTGTTTGTTTAAAATTACACAAGCTGGTAATTTGTTTATGAGTTTTAACATTTCGTGTAAAAATAATTTTTAGCTAAAACTTGACCCATTTAAAATTATAACTAAGACAAATTATAAAATTCAGTCAGGCATAAATCAATACTAAGTGCTAATGCAACTCTCTTGGGAATATCTTTGACTCGAGGTAACTATGACGCAAATTGGAATAATAGAGTTTTTAAGTCCAGATTTAACTACCAAATATTTTACTAAATGGATATTTAGTTAAAGGCAAGATCGAACCAGTAATCAGGTGATGTGGCAAAAGTAAAAGGGGAGGAACCCACTGGCAAAAATAAGATATAAAAAAGGACCTATAGTAGCCATCAATACTCTTGTTGCTGTTGCTGTCAAAATTATTGTTGTTGATGCTGAAAAATATTTCTGAAGACGAGTGCTGAAAAATTAAATAAGAAAAACTTTCTCCCGTACCTTAGCAAGCTGAATCCTAGAAAGCCATTACCCAAGCTGTTCAAATGATGACTATTGGCTACAGACAAGAGAGCCGTCTACTTGTCCACAAACAAGCTGCTACCATGAGAGAAAACATCAACCTCAGCCATGCCCAGTCCAGTGATGGAGAAGCTACACCTAAAATCCCATAGAGTTTCTGACCAGAGTAATGGAAAAAGCTGCCACAGAAGTAAATGTTCCAGCCGCATCCAGACTCAATCCTAGAGAAGCCACAGCCAATGTAATAGAGAGAAGATGCACAAGAAGGATGCTTTGAAAAACTCACTATCAAGATTACCGGTAAATCATTCTGCAGAATATTTAATTCCATTACTAAACTCATTCTAAATGAAAAGCAAGCTTAACTAATAAATCTCGTAATTAATTATATCATTTAAATGTTACACTAAACTGTTTATATTAAATTTATTTAAAGCTTAGAGCACTCTCAAAATTCTTGCTTGATCATTAATATTTTAAGTAATTAAAGATATTTAGTTTCTATAAAACATTCAAACAAATTCTCATTTCTAAATTATAACTTTATTGATTGTTTTCTGCAATTTATTCTTATGCCATCTATCTTTAGTTTTAAGTTCATGTTTATTAATTTATGCTATGTTCATCAGAACGGAGTTTTCTGTGTTTCATAAATTATCGGGGGGGGGGGGGGGCGAGTAATCACTTTTCTGTTATGTCATATTGTAATATAAAGAATATAGTCAAAACCCCCGGTTGTATTCTCATCCTTGATGTTCGCCTTAAGATGGCGTTGATGCTAATCAAAAACATATACATATAACGATTCCGGGCCGGACCTAAATGATTGATTTGATCTAAAAAGATCTGATTTCCTAGATTTGTAATAAAATATTCTACTAGCTAATACTATTATATGATGTTAGTTTTTTTCATTTTTGTAAATGTTTATTAATCTTATCTTGTTTTTGAGTTTGTGTGTCTTTAAAGTTACGGTGTTTTTCTAATTTTTTTTTTTTTTTTTGAGTTTACGTGTGTCTTTTTAAAGTTACGGTCTTTTTTTTTTTTTTTGCAAGAGTAAATCAATAATTTTATTCAAAAGCAAGACATAATAAGTAAATATTTATTAATCTTATCTTGTTTTTGAGTTTGTGTGTGTGTGTCTTTAAAGTTATGGGGCTTTTTCGAATTTTTTTTTTTGGACTTTAGGTGTGTCTTTTTAAAGTTACGATATTTTTTTTTGCAAGAGTAAATCAATAATTTGATTCAAAAGCAAGACGTAATAAGTCAATGTTTATTAATCTTAGATTGTTTTTGAGTTTGTGTGTGTGTGTGTCTTTAAAGTTACAGGGCTTTTTCTCATTTTTTTTTGGACTTTATGTGTGTCTTTTTTTTTAAAGTTACGGTATTTTTGGTCAAGAGTAAATCAATCATGTTATTAAAAAAGCAAGACGTAATTCTAAATCTATCAAAAGTAACGTAATTTATATACTACAATTTAGAATTGATACCCGACTACTATTAGTAAGTACCGTCATTAAAAGACTCGATTGAAAAATGATACCCGACTAATTTCCATTTTCTTTTTTGGGGGGGGGGGCGTAATGAATCAGAAAGTGGGTTGTTTTTTGTTAAGTCTGTCTATATAAAAAGGGTACCGTTATTGAAATATTAAATTTAAAAATGATAGCCAACTAATTTGCGTTTCTTTTGACAGTAATTAATCAGAAAGTGGGTTTCTTTTTTTGGTAAATCTTGTGTATATATAAAAACAAACAAACCGTAATTCAAAGACTCCACTGAAAAAAATCAAACCCCGTTGAATTTGCTTTTTTTTTTTTTTAAAGACAGTAATTAATCAGGAACTGGGTTGTTTTTATTAGTGTGTAGATATAAAAACTAATCTTATTTTGAAATAATAAATGTAACAAAACAAAAAAAAAAAAATAACCGACTAATTTCATTTTTTGGACAAGTAATTACTAATAATTAGACAGTGGGTTGTTTTTGTTTGTGCGTATATATATAGCGAAAGTAACTGGTCATGGACGAATTCTCGCGAAAACGGTACTTTTCGCGTGATCCTTTAATTTTTTTCCTTCACACCCTTAAAAGCAATTTTTGAGGGTTACCCCTTCGTAATGGAATCTTCAGGACATTATTACTAAACTTACAACAGTAAAGTAAGTTACAACACATTAAAAAAAATAGACGTCTTATCAAATTTAAAAAAAATACGACTGCTTCAAATACACACACTCTCACCCGAAACTACAGAGAGAATAGATATTCTACTATTACGAGAAAATGATGACCAAAATCGACTACGGCAGCCGATCAAGGCATCTTTTTCTCTTTGCTTTTAGCATAGAAAAAAAACCATAACCGGCAGCCGTCGGGCACTCTTTCTGTGTTTTATCATAGAAAGAAGTCTCTTTGTGTTGGCTTCTGTCGCCGCCTCCTCCATACAACATAATGTGAGGACTTTTCTGCATTTATAATGTAGAAAAATTCCTCTTTGGTTGGGTGAAGGCCAGTGAAACTGTATATTTCTAGGAATTTACCTAGAAGTAGCGACATCTTAAGGCGAACACCAAGGATGAGAAAACAACCAAACTCCCTTCTGAAATAAAACTATTATTTACGCTAGAGTGAATCAGTTACTTGTAATGCCCAAACAAGTTATTTAAAATGCAGATTTTGCTCGTGTTATTTAAGATGTATATTTGTGTAAGTTATTTAAAATATATATTTTTGCCAGTTATTTAAAATTATATTTTACGCAAACTATTTAAAATGTAGGTTTTGCGTAAGTTATTTAAAACACATTTTGCGTTATTAGTAAGGCCTATTTTGATGAGTTATTTAAGATTAATATTTGAGTAATTTATTTAAGAATCAATATTTTGCATGAGCTATTTAATAATCCTTATCTTAGATTATTTACGAATCAGTTCATTTGATATTAGTTTGGAAATTATACTACATATAATTAATGTTCAAGTTCTAGTAAATCTTTAAATTTGCTATAACTCCATTTAATTAAAGATAAAGAAGCTATACAGGGACCCTTAAATCAGATTCTCATTATTGCCTTTATTATGTGACTTAATAATCTCCTTTATGGACTGACCAGTAGTAGTAGTACTGAAAGAAGCTAAGATTTTGGCATAATTAATTTATAAAATATTAATTTAACATTGCCAATGTGTTGCTAGTTAGCATAAAAATGCAGATCTTGCTATATCTATAATGGCCTACATCAGGATCATTTTCACGTCAAATCTTGCCTCGAAAGTTTAGGCAACTGTGACATTTATTTGTATTTAACGGAACCCAAGCATTTGAAAGGGCTTGTAAGCCACTCTTCTGCTCACTTTAATATAAAGGCCTCTTCAATTATAGCAAGCAGACCGGTTTGGGGAACCATTTACAAGGTAATAAACCTCAATTAAGAATACATTCGAGGCACACTTATTCTGATACTATAGTTTGTAACGCACTAGAATCTGATGTTCGACTGCCATACCTCAGTTCAGCTTTCCTAGAAAGTAACTTCGGCTTTGAGCCGATTCGGAATCTGAGTTAATGTGTTTATCTGTGTAGCAATTATATAACACAAATATCTTTATAGTTAAGTTTAAACTTAGTAATAATACTATAATCTCTATCAGTTACCAATAAATTGATCACTCTAACTATTACTTATTTTCACTACATAGAACATAGCGTCAGTTCAAACATGGAAGATGGCATAAGCCTATTAAAAAGTCATAAACTAATTAAATCATTTATAACCCTAAGCATCCACTCACCTGCAGGTGAGCTCTATATAAATTGCTTTGATACTATTTTATAACCCTGAGCCACTCACCTGCGTGTGAGCGCTATAAATTGCTTTATATTATTTTATAACTCTGAACCACTCACCTGCATGTGAGCCCTATATAATTAGCTTTGTAACCCTGAGTCACTCACCTGCATGTGAGCACTATAAATTGTCGTAATATATTCTTCATAACCCAATTTATTTTGCTTTATTATTAAATATTATATTAAATTTCTGAAATAAAAGTTTGTCTCCATTCTTGCTCATTACCTTATGAATCACTAGTTAAGTTATATAATATGTAATGGGGAATGTCTCATGTTTTACTGCTTTGCTATTGCTGGAACATGAATAAAGAGATATCGAGTGTAACCTCAGGCATGTCATTCGCGATGAGTTGACTTGGAAGCACGAGTGAGTTGAGGTATGATCAGATGTAGGATATTACTATCCTGACTTGGTCAGCTTTTGGTTTTCTGACTCGGACTCTCAGTCTGTTTGAGAAAATGTACAAACCTGACCATTACATAGGTATATATTTTTTCCCGGAGTTGGCGCCCAATGTGGGGTTTAGACTAAGTACACGGCCCAATATTATTTTACGTTCCAAATATTGTAGTATTGCAAAAATATGTATAAATTAAATAAAACAACTCATAATCTAGTATTATAATTAAGTAATTGAGTTGGTAAATGATTTAAATAACTTTAAAGTAAAAAACAACATGATTCAGAGAGGGATGAACAAGAAAATGATCAAGCAAGATAAAAAAAAAAGAAATACACGCGAACTGAAAAAAAAAGGAGAGAGATAAACAAGTTATATTTTTTAAAAGGGAGAAACCTCAGGTGGCAAGACCGAAGCTTGGTGAGTCTAAAATTTATTTCATTACTTAGATGTGCTATTACACATTTAATTATATATTATTTAGATATATCAGGTAGCAAATAAAAAGGAAAAATGGGCAAAGAACAATGGTGTGTGAGGTAGTTATAGGTAGTCAGTTCTGGGGGAGTAGATGGCGAGTCAGCTGTCAAATAAAAATAAGAAAAGAAAAGCAGATCAAAGATAGTGATAGTAATGATATATATATATATAAAATAGAATGGAAGGAGAAATAAAAGAGGAGGGAAAAGAAGAGCAGGAGGGGCAGACAGGAAGAAAGGAAGTGGGAAGTGAAGGTAAAACTTTGGGATCAGGGAGAAGGAAAGTAAAAGATAGTAACAGTATGGAAGAAGTAGCAGCTAGCATAAACGAGAACATAGAAGAGGAAATTGGGCCATAATCAACACAAGGAAAGGGACATAGGGAAAAGCCAGAAGTGGTAGATAAGGAACACAGCATAATGGCAATAATGAAATGGATGATGGAGGAAAAAGAAAAAGAAAGGACTGAAAGGCAAGAAAAAGAAAGAGATAGAGAAGAAAGGGAAAGAGAGAAGGCTGAAAGAGAAGAAAAAGAAAGGAGAGATAGAGTAAAAAGGGAAAAAGACAATGCTGAAAGGGGAGAGATAGAGTAAAAAGGAAAAAAGACAATGCTGAAAGGAAAGAAAAAGAAAAGAGCTAGAGAAAAAGACAAGGTTGAAAGGGAAAAAAAAGAAAGATAGGTAAGAAAAAGAAAGGAGAGATAAGAAAAAAACAAAAAAGATAAGGCTAAATGGGAAGAAAAAGAAATAGAGAAGAAAGGGTAAGAAGATATATAGAGAGTGAAAGGGAGAGAGAGAGGGAGGAGACGATTCGAGATATGAACATGGAATTAAAGATGGACCTGAGATGGGGAAGATTAACAACGGAGCGTAAAAGAGAGTGAGCGGCTTTTGGAGGTACAAGAAAAAAAGAGATAGGGAAGAAAGAGAAAAGGATGAGGCTGAAAGGGAGGAAAAGAAGAAAAGACATATAGAAAAAAGAGAAAAAAATAAGGCTGAAAGGAAAGAAAAGGAAAGGAGAGATAGAGACGAAAGGGAAAAAGCCAAAGGAGAGATAGAGAAAAAAGGATAAGGCCGAAAGGGAAGAAAGAGATAGAGAAGAAAGAGAAGAAAAAGAAAGGAGAGATAGAGAAAAAAAGGAAAAGGATAAGGTCGAAAGGGAAGAAAAAGAAAGGAGAGATAGAGAAAAAAGGGAAAAAGATAAGGCTGATAAGGGAAGAAAAAGAAAGAAGAAAAGGAAGAAAAAGAAAGGAGAGGGAAAAGGAGGCTGAGGCTGAAAGGGAGGAAAAAGAAAGGAGAGAAAGTGAAGAAAAAGAAAAGAGATAGTGAAGAAAAGGTTAAGGCTGAAAGGCAAGATAAAGAAAGGAGAGATAGAGAAGAAAGGGAACAAGCCAGGGCTGAAAGGGAAGAAAAAGAAAGAGATAGAGAAGAAAGGGAAGAAAAAGGAAGGAGAAAGAAAAAGGAAAAAGACAAGGCTGAAGAAAAAGGAGAGTAGACAAGAAAGGGAAGAAAAAGAAAGGAGAGATAGAGAAGAAAAAGATAAGGCTGAAAGGGAAGAAAAAGATAGGAAAGGGGAGAAAAAGAAAAGAAAGATGAAAAAAAAAGAACAGAAAGAGGAGATGCGTTGCTATGTAGGGCAAATATAAGAACGACAGGGAGAGCCCCCATATAAAAAGGTAGTAGAGATAAGACCAGAAATAGAGAAAAAAGTAGAAGTTCTAGAAAGTGAGTTAGAGATAGTGAACAAAGGGACCACAGAAGAAAGAGTAGGTATAGTACAAGAGACACGGGCTACAGGAGAGAGTAGAGTAGAAAAGGAGCATAAAGAGATAAGGATAGAAGGGAAAGCTACCACAGAAAAGCATAGGATTAGCTAGTGAAGTCAAGGTGGAAATAAAGCAGAGCATAAGGCAAGGAAACCAAAACCGATTTATAAATTCAAAGTAAGGGACTGGGTTTGGGTGAAAGATAAACCTCCAAATAATGGACCCTTATCTAAGTACTGAAAATTTGACCCACTCTACAAAGGGCCAGACCAGATAAAGGGAAGCTGGAGGAAAATGTTTTTAGATCGCATAACGTAGACAGAATCAGAAATTCTCTTAGAGCAAGGTGTAGGGAAATTATATTTAGGTTCTTTAGTGCTGTATGTTTATTGATAATTAGAATTAGTTTTACCCTATTTAACCTTATTTATTTAGTTATTTAATCTTATTTATGACCTATTACTCGAATTATATAGAGTGAGAATAATTAGAATGTGTTACCTTATTTAATCTTATTTATAACCTATTACTAGAATTATGTAGAGTGAGAATAATTAGAAATTTGTTATCTTAGTTAATCATATTTGTGTATTTAATAATTGTGTTGCGTTAATTGTATAGTTAACTGTGCTAGAGCAGGGAAGTTGGCGTATTAGCTGCTTACAGTACCAGAAAGGGAAAAGGGAGATTGAGAAAAGTAGACAAGAATAGTAAAAATATATATATAGATAAAAGTTACAAAAGTTGTATAGAATCACTGGGTAAAAACACGAGCTACAAAAAGAGAATAGAGGAGGAAGGAAGGTCTTTATTTTTTTCTTTGTCCGGGAATAGATTGCTATGAAACAGTTAGATCTGTTTCACCTATTATGCTGACTATTCTTTCCTTTTCACCCCAGCTGAGATAACACCTCCTCCCTCAAGAGTTCCCTTTTCCCTACATTTCATTATTAACTTAGGCAAGTAAAAGAAGTTTCATGATTCTAGACTTTTTTTTTTTTAAAAATTGATTTATATTAATTATTACATTTTATTCCTCACATTTATTTCTACATATGCGCAATTTTCTTACTGGCAGTACTTTTTACACAAAATTCAAACTATAACTTTACGTTAATACAAAACATATATCTATACTCATTTCAGAAAAAAATATTACGGGCTTCATTTTCAAGGTACTCGTGGTTTATTAAATATCGGACTATAACTATATGTTAATACAAAAAAATATATACTTATTTCAAAAAAAATATTACTGGCTTCATAGGTACTCGTGGTTTATTAATATCGGACTATAACATTACGTTAATACACAAATATATGTACTCATTTTTAAAGAAAAATCTTACTGGCATGATTTATTTTTAAAATTCTCAGGGTACTTGTGGTTTATTAAAGATCGTGCCACATTGGGAGTCCATTTTAATGGTCAATGAAACGAGCCTTTACATATTCTTAATGTATCCGCACTACACGGGCGCCATCTAGGCATTTGAACCTAGAAAAAATTATATAGTAGGCAGATACGTACATTAAGATTCAAAAAATTTTCTTATATATATTATTCTGACCGTTTGTCCAAGGTCACTAGCTCATAGAGTAGCAGAGATTTAAACATTTTAATAAGTTTTAATAGATTTGGATTCTCATAATATATTAATATTTAAAACAATAAAATAAAAGAAGTCACTGCCAGTAATTAACACACAAATAGATTTTATTAACGCACATTTAAAATTTGAGGAACAAATTTATTTTAGATTTTAACATTAATATTTTTTTTAAAATTTAAATTCAAATTACTATTTAAATAGACCGCACAGATGGATACTTAAAATATATTTTACTTTAGCATGACGAGCATAGATAGTCTACATAGATTTTTTTCCACTTAAAACTTATCAAAACATTCATTCAATCTCAGACTAAAAGTTCGTAGCTAACCCAATGTCAGCTTCCAGATATATATTTGCAACTAATGCAATATGAAGATGCTAGCATAAAACCACGCCGATTGGAATGCATCTGACAGCGTGATATTTTTTGAAGGAAATGATCCGTGTCCAGAACAGGAAAGTGCATCTGCCTGACTAAGGAATCATGTATATAATTATTTTTAAAGAGTGCTACGTATGGGGGAGAGCGGTCTTTCTGCCATCTTATAAATCCCTGTCTATAGAGCTAGAAGGGATCAGTGGCACAGGAAATACATCTGCGACCATTTCAACGATATGACTGCCTCTTTGGGGTCATGCATTCAGCTGGGCACGCCCTCTATGCTAAACACGCTTCACATTACATTAATATAAACACCCATATATCCCTCCACCAGCATTGCCCCAACTACGAAACAAACAGCCTGAAATTAAAATCCTTTAAATTAAACATAAACGAATTTAAACAGTTATTAATCTTTATCGATGCAGCTATCTACACTCCCCAACTTTAATTTAATACATTTTATTTAACAGATAGAAATAAATAACCTAGTTAAATACAAACATAAATAATTAAATTAAAAAAAATGGAAATGATTGAAATAGCAAACGTATATAAAAACAAATATTTATAATTGATTTAGAGTTCTATTCTTGGTCAGATAAGAGTACATTCATTTATATTACTTTTTTTTTTTTTATTGATTACTTATTGACGTTATACGGTAATTATTTAACCCATAGAGACCTGAACGGCCATTTTTAATTCCCAAAAAAAATTACAGGACCTACAATTTTAAATAAAATGTCTAATTTATTACAATAAATAAATATATATATACATTTTTATAAAGTGCAAACATGAAAGAATGTTATAAAGCTGATAAAGTAGTCATTACCACAAAAAATAATTAAAAAAAAAAGATATTTTTCACATTTTTAAAATCTTTATTTTTACATTGGTTCACAAACTCTCAATTTTGAAAGGTATAGCTTAAAATGACAATTTCATAGACAGCTTCATCACATTCATCATAAAATGCAGAAAAAAATAATATATAACATGACCTACCTGAGTTACAGATTGTTGGTGTAATGTGGCAGAATGTGACAATTTCTGTTTCGTTTTTTTACTAACCACCCTATATGTTCAATTTTTGCAAGCAGTTGTTTTTCTAGGCCCTCCATGCGGGATATCTATTAGAAATGCAAGGTTTTGTGTGGATTAGAAATGCAAGGTTTTAGTGTGGATCAAAAAAAAAAATAACAGTAATAACTTTAGTAAAGTGTAAGTTATGGGGATAAAAAATAATTACTATATTATTGAAAAATCGTGGGCTAAATTATGCATTATTACATAGGAAACCATAATAGCAAAGTATGCTATAAAATGAATAAAAAGTTATCTACAATGAAATGAATAAAAACGTAGTAAATTCTAAGTTATGCATGTAAAAAATAATTACTACATTATTGGAATATCATGAGGGTAAGGGTGAGCTAAATTATGCATTATTACATAGGAAACCATAATAGCAAAGTATGCTATAAAATGAATAAAAACTTATCTGCAAAGTATGCTATAAAATGAATAAAAACTTATCTACAATGAAATGTATAAAAACAGTAAATAAAATAAAATAAATAACCCAAAGGAATTACAAGCAATTATTATATATCAGTGGGAGATGATGATGATGAATGTTGAATACTTACGGGTAATGGGGAATACGAAACCTCAAAATCAAACACATCAACAGAAAAGTTCGTTAGAATCAAAATTACGTTCAGCGGCGAAAATAATTGTTTTCTCCGTATATTTTTTTTATCCGTTGATAAAATCTAGAAAGATAAAAAAAATTTACAAAATTTTAATAATGTACTTTACAAAAATTGCTATAAAAAATCTAATTTTCATCGCACAGAAAAATTTTTTAGATGTACAAAAAGATAGAAAAATGGCAGAGAGAAAGAAAAAAAAAGCGTAACTGTGACATATACGGTTTGCACGCTATTGCGGTCAAAATTGGAAACTTATTTTTCAAGCGTAATTGGGCGTAAATAGGTCACAAAGGGTTTAAAAGAAAGTTCAATTGGTAAAAGTTTATACTTTACGGATTCTGCAGATTTTGAGGTCCATCTTCATGATCACTTATGTAGATTGTTCTTTCTTTTTAAAAACAAAGCCGCTACTTGCCAATCCTTTTTGGTCCCTAACTGTCATAGGGAGGTCTCAGTTGGTTGTCCGAAAATTAAATTTATTGCAGACTTCCACATCGTGAAAATCTGCAATATAGCTAGTTATAACGACATATTCATAGTCAGCTCTCAGATAACAATTATAATAATAATTTGGCTTTTATATTTTTATTAGTCTCTTATCATCCAATCTTTGGATTCAACCGGAAAGATGTCACTAATCCTCTGGTGTTTCAATTACGGTCCGTGCTGACATTTCTGGTGTTTGCATTGGTCATTTAATTTCTTTGTACTCTCTTATCTGACCCTTTAATTTATTTTAAATGCCTCATGGGCCAGTTTGCTTTTGAATAGTCATTTAATTAATAAGACAATCATTTCCATTTTCTAAGATTATAGAAATCAACATTATTTCTATTTCCAAAAATATCAAATCTTTATATCTTTACTTTTTTTTCAAAAATTACTTTCAAATATTTTTATTTTTTTAAAATAGTTTTTAAAGTTGTCCATCATGCGATCTATATATACGTTAAACAGTTTTTAAATTTCAGTTTTTAAGTTAAGTTTTTTTTTTCTTTTTAATAAATCAATTGTTATTTATGATCCTTTTTATTTTAATTTTAAAATAATGTGACGGCATATTATATTCCGTTACAATAGACAGCCTTCAGATTGAATGTACTTGAAGATAAAAAAAAAATTTTTTTTTGTATATTATTAAAAATTACTTTCCAAATAAGTAAAATAATGAATATGTTTTAAAAATTATCACAAAAATAAAAAAATAATTTTACATTTCTGACTTATTTTTTTATTAGCATGTTTCCCCCAAAATAAGACTGAGTCTTATATTAATTTTTGCTCCAAAAGACACCTTAGGGCTTATTTTCAGGGGAAGTCTTATTTTTCCATGTAAAAATCTACATTTATTCATGGATAAAAATAAACATTTATTCAAAATTTCAAATCATCTTTCCAAACATGCTTTTTCAGCAATGCCCTCTGTAAATGTTTGAATTTTCAGCTAGCTATATGCACTGGGATATTTACATTTATTTAAATACAAAACTTACCTTGGGTCAAAACAGTGTAACACATTATTTTAAAATTTAAAAATAATGGGGAAAATAATCTTAAATAAAAATCATTTATTAAAAACTAAAAGCCAAAATTAAAAAGAGTTATGTTTAACATATATAGCACAGATGGAAAACTTAAAAAAAAAAAGTATTGAACATACTTTTTTATATAAAAAAGTAAAGATCTAAAGATAAAATATTTTTGTTAAAAAGTAACATAAATGAAAATAGAAATAAATGTTAATTTCTATTTTAAGATTCCTATGTAATCTCAGTAAATGGAAATGATTGTTGTTTTAATTAAATGATTGTTTTAAAGCAAACTAACCCTCGGGGCACTTAAATAATTAAAAGGTCAGATAAGAGGACAAAAAAAATTAAAGATTGTTTCCCTGCTCTGAAGCAGAATGTCCAATAGAAGCAGCAACCAATGCACCTTAATGAAAATCATTGGAACAGGAAACCATGTTCAGTGAATCCGGAGTATTAGGATAAAAAGAAAAAAAATTTCCAATCAAAGTTAGTTCCAGCTTGATTTTTGAGGAGGAGGGTGAAAAGACACACTTTTCACCCTCTTACTTATTTTCAAATGAAGTGGCTGTTGAATTATGAATGGCACTATTGTAGACTCAAATCATATGAGTTCTACTATAAAATAGTTCCAGGATTGAACCAGCTAAGACAGCCTCCGGATTGATAACTACGGTATGAATAACAGACCGGTTTTCTCTGAAATTTTGAATAATAAAGACTTCGCGAGAATTTGCACAAGGAACTGTGAGCTTCTCTAATGTAAAGTATAATTATGAACTCAAATCATTATAAACTTTTTCTAAATGAACTTTGAATAATTTTTTAAATAATTAAGGCCTAACTAAGTTTAAACCATAAACCCTTATCTGACCAACATGGAAGATTAAATCAGTTATTAATATTTTTTTTTAAATATATGTTTGCCAATTCAATTCTTTCCATTTTCTTTATTAATATTTATTAATGAAATCAAAAAAGTGTATTAAATTTTAAGTTGGGTATAGATAGCTGCATGGATTCATTATGCTGATTATTTTTATTTATATGTGAAAATGTATATATATTGGTAAATACGACACCTCATGCTGAGTGTCTAAACGTATTTACTGTTATATATATTTTAAGTTGTTGTTGTCAATGCGGCACCTTATGAAGATTGCCATTGGGTTTACTTTATTGTAAATTTCCCTTAGCAATTGTTCAATTAATAACTTTATATTTAAATTCATTTATGTTTATTTTAAAGGGTTTTAATTTCAGGCTATTTATTTCATAGTTAGGTCGATGCTGGTGGAAGGATATATGGGTGTTTATATCAATGTAATGTAAAACGTGTTTTGTAAAAAGGCCAAACCCCCCCCTTTTGCCTGACCCCAAAAGGGGGGTTTTTTGGTGTTAATGTACGCGGATGTGTTTTTTTTTTGACTTTCTTTTTCTTTGTCGCTAGGGAGAAGAAGTCGGCAGATAAACTGCTCTCCTCTATACGTAGCATTTCTCTTAAATATTATATGCATGATTCCTTCGCCAGACAGACGCACATTCCTGTACTGGACGAGGATCATGCCCTTCAAATAATATCACACTGCAGACACACATGTGGTTTATGCTAGCATCTTCATTTTGCATTGGTTGCATCTGTATATCAGGAAGCAAATGTTGGTTTGGTTACAAACTTTTAGTCTGGGGTTGAACGTTTGTTTTTTTGAAAAGTTTTTACATGAGTAATCTATGTAGCTTATCTGTACTCAACATTATAAAACAAACTTTTATAAACTGTCCATCTGTGTGGAATTACTCCAAATAATTTAAATTTAAAATTAATATTAAAATCTAAACAAGATAAATTTTATTCCTCAATTTCAAATATTTATATATGTGCGTTAATAAATGTTTTTTGTGTGTTATTACTGGCAGTGGCTTATTTTATTTTTTTAATATTAAATATTTATTTTTAATTTCAAATCTTTCTTGAATGAAATGTTAAATAAGTATTTATTATAAATCTCTGCATCTCCTTGAGCTAGTGGCAAGGGCTAACGGTCTATATAAAATAAAGTTGGATCTTAACAGTAAGTATCTGCCTATTATATAAGTTTTCCAGGTTCGAATGGCCTGGTGGCGCCCTTGTATGGCAGATACGGTAAGACTCAAAAATATTTCCCGACTGTTATAATAGTCTATTTAAATTACCATTAAATCAAGTGTTAATTGAAGATATATGAGATAGGAGCAGTAACAAAAATGATTATACTTTTTTTTTCATAGGTCAAAAAGCAATAAAAAAATTGCAAACAAAAAACTTCAGATAACGTTTCTGTATTTCACACTTTCCAAATTACTTGTAATAGTTCTGATTGGTATTTTTTTAAAAAACTTTTCTTTAGGAGAAATATTGATTTAATTTGAACTAACTTTACTTAATAAAATCACTTCCATTATTTAAACTCTTTCAGGAGGGGGGAAAAAACATTTAAGAAACAAAGCTGATTTTTCTTTTTATCTTGAATATTTAAAAGCTATCACCATCAAACTTTAAACTAAGTCAAGCATTCTAAATCTAAGTATTAAATATAAATAAAATAAACATTTAAAATTACGTAAATGAAATTATAAATTGTTCTATATATTGGCTTGTGGTAGGTAACATTTTAAAAATTTGTTAAATCGTTCATAAAGTCAATAAATTGTTTATCTTAAGTCCAAGATTTGGCTGAGAGGAAATTGTTTATGCATATAGAATAATGTTTGCCAAAATGTTCAACAGGAAAATACCGAAGTACCATTATAATTTATATTATCATTTGTTTAAAGCATTGATGTCAATAATATTATTTATTTATACATTCATTCAGTATATACATCGTGTGCTTCAAAAACGAAAAGAAATTGTTCATCTGACTGACAATCTTAACTAGGACTTATATTTGGGGTAGGGCTTATATCACTAGCATCCTGTAAAATTGTGCTAGGGCTTATTTACTGGTTAAGTCTTATTTTCTAGGAAACACGGTATTTAAATACTTATTAAAACATTTTTATAAAAATAACTTGTATTTCATTTTTATAATTATATTTTATATTAATGAAAATATTTTTAAAATTAAAAAATAATATTTGAAATTTAAAAAAAATATTTTCATTGTATTAACATAATGAAAACAATGTATGTCAAAATTCACAAGTTGACATTTGCACTGAAAGGCTTTTATATTTTTAAATTACATTTGCCATCTAGGAACAAATGAAAACTAAATTTACGATTGCTAGTGTTATATTGGAACTATTCATTCCAAAATTATATAAAATCATAATGAACTTAATTTTACTCTATGCCATGATGGTCTATCTTTATAGCTCTATTGTTAAAAAGATAAGTAAATAATGTCTGCTAAAAGGAAAGTGCAAGTGCACTATTCCAAGATCCAAAGGACCTCACAGATGAACACCGTAAGCTTGAAAGTTAAGTACTATCATCTGGCATATATTATTTATTAAAACTTACAGTAGGTGACATAGAAGTGTGAAGAAAAAATGCTGCTTAAACAACAATAAGTAATCTAAAGTCATATGATAGAGTCTGGTATTAATTTTATAGTGTTAAAATATTTTTGGAATTTAATGCATCTGTCTTTATAGTTCCAGAACTTTGTACTAATCATTATAATACCTATAATTTGAAAACTTATCAGACAAAATTAGTAACATGGCATTTAATCTTTCATAACTGTCAATGTGTTAACTTAAATTTTGCTAAAGTAATATTTAATTTTGAAATATATACAGTATTAAAAAGCAATTCGTAAATAAATTGATATAGACACATTTGAAAATAAATTTAACTAAAAATAAAAAATAAATTCATTAAAATTCTCTAATCTTTCCTGGTGAATACTGAAATTGGATCTTGAAAAAGATTGCATCCAGTTGCTAAGTAGAGGAGGAACAGAAATTGCTGAAGGAGAAAGAATAATTGTTTTTCAAAGATTTTTTTGGTTTTTAAAAAAATATATACTGAATTATTAAATGGAAAGATGAAATCATTGAATAAACTGACTGCATTTTAATCAAGGAATTAAAGAGAATAGGGATTACTAATCAATATTGTAAATTATTTTTTATGATTACTTTGATATAAAAATATTTATTAAGTTGTTACGATGTTAGAGTACTATTATAAATACAGGTAATGAAATCGAAGGAAATGTTTATTATTTTAATTACTACTTTATCAAAAAAAGTGTATATTTACCTTTTATATTGTTAAATAATTTAATATATCAAGCACAGAGTTCTTCTTTTCAAAATGGTTCATAAATATCCCAAATAGAAATAAAACAAACTAACTCCTTTTTAAAACTTGTTTTTTATATGACTATAATCATGAAAAAAAAAAAAAATCCAACGTTTCGACTATTTTATATAGTCTTTTTCAAGGCACACTAAAATAAAATATATATATATCAAATAACACATATTCCATAAAAATAAATAAATAAATAAATAAAAAATTACAAAATATATTCATAACCAAAAATTTACCTTATCTCACTCCCATTTCCTATACCAACAAACACAACTCAAAGAGAAAACTCCTTTTATTAAAAAAAAATATCTATATATATCCTTTAAAACATTTAATTAAAAACCTATTATTTTCTTTTCTGTTTATCTATTAACATCCTATTTAATTCTGGTTTTATTTCATTAATGTATACACTTTCTTTTATCATCCTTTCATTATATGACTTAATACAATCCAAAGGCTTTATATCAAAATCCCCATGCCTAAATTTATTCATGTGAATGTAAACAGCAGAAATTTTATCACCTATATGCTGTTTTAGTTTCAATTATAATTTATTATTTCTAATGTATTGTAGCCCTTTGGTCTATCACCTATAAACCAATTGTAAAGGAAAAGAGATAGTTGTGGAAAAGGGAAGGAAACATTTTTTTTTTTTTGAATGTAGGAAAAATTAAAAAGCTGTATTGAGAAATCACTAATTAGATAGCTCAGAAATAACATATAGATACAGTTTGTGTTTGTAGAAAAATAGCTAACATTATTTAATGCAAGGGGGGATGATTTGATTTTTTTTTTGTACGCTGCAATAATGATTTACCAATATAATGATGGAGAAATAAATATTTATATAGCTGGGATAGAGTTTTGTAAAGTTTAATGTCTATCACTAAAAAGTTGGTGAAAATTGAAAGTAAAATGATTATCAATAGCTTTTGTTTAACAGTTTCTTTTGGGAGGATAAGCTTAAGAGTTATAGAAAATAATAATGGGAATTTGTGTTATGATTAACATAAATTATAATTAATATTGCGTTTGTAATTATAAGAAATTGTGAGGGATGTTTTGTGTTCATGTAGTCTAAATAAGCCATTTTCTATTAAATAATCTACAGGTGTATGTGTAATACAGATATATGAGTTGACATTTTTTCTTTCCTTTATAGAAATTGATATCATTTTTTATATTATTTCCTGACAAGTGTGAAACAATGGAAAAATAAATGAATTTGTTGTAATTTATTATTATAATTCAAAAATATAAATCTAAATGGGAAATTGTTTAGATCAAGATAAGTGTAACAATTGTTTTACCAAAAAGATTAAAAAAGCTGTCAAAATCTGACAAGTGATAAATGGTTCAATTGTTTGTTCTGAGAATGGATTATCTTTAAAAATTTGGAAGGCGACCACCTGTGGAGAGGGGAATTGACCAATGTTTTTTCCCCCCCGCTCTCTTCCCTTGTGCTGGAAAATATAAAAGGAGTTGGAGAAAATGACGAGGGACATTTAAAATTTTTGCTAGGGGACTTTTAACTTTTTGCTTCTTGCTGAGAGAGCAGTTCAATTATCTCCGAATTTTTATTAATTTTCCGTCTCAGAAGTTAACAATGTACTTGAGTTGTGTAGTTTACCGAAATATGAATTTCTAATTCATATATCAATGGTGTGCATTTATTCTTCCTGAAGTTAATCATGAAACAATCAGCTTTCAATAAGACATTTTTTTCTGAATGCCAGAGTCTATCGGATTTGCTTATTAAAATGTTATTTAAGGAAAGAACTATCACACTATGGTATAACTATGAAGGATCTATTTATATTATCATAATTGTTTGGCTGGGTAAAATTGGTAAAAAAAAAAAAACTCCAGCAAACTTCTGAATAATATTTAAAGAAAAGTTAATTCATGTTTGGTAATGAGAAGCCGCTTGTTGTATGTACTTTGAATCTTTGAAAAATGGAAAAGAAGAGGAAAAGAAACAATGAGTTCGATCCCGGAAAGAAACCAACAAAGTGGAAGGTAATTAACAAAACTCTTTTTAAGATTTATTAATTGTCCTGCAGCTACCTTCTGATTTAAAATAACTGTTCGTTTTCTACATTTTGATTTTAAATAAATCTTCGTTTTCTACATTTGATTTAAAGTAACTTCGTTTTCTACATTTGATTTAAAAGTAACTCTTCGTCTTCGACATATGATTTAAATATAACCCTTCGTTTTTCATGCATTCTGATTTTAAAAAGACTGTCTTCATTTTTTTTATCTATTGTGATTCAAATAACTATGTGTGTTTTTAGTATACATCTAATTTAAAATAAATGTCTATGATGTGCGTCTATAACTGCTATCTCCAAATAAAATGAACTGAGTACAATCAAAGGAAAAGATATTAGAAAGAGACTCTAGTAATGTTTGATATTATTCTATATTTTATTTCGTTTATATATGTTTTTTTTATTATTTCGTTTTATAATATGTACATGTTTGATAGAAATGTTTTTTTTTGTTGTTTTACCACTAGAATATCTTAATATGATAAGTTTTTTTATTATTTATGTTTTAAAATATGCAAAAGGAATTAAATTTAAAGAGAAGAGAGAAATGATATAAAATACTTTTTATATTCTTAACAAATTTTTATATATATTTGTGCTTGATATTAGGTATGAGTGATTTGGATGATCGTGTGGAAAACCACAGTTGTGCTATAAGTGTCGATGATCTGTTATTGATGTGGGTATTGGGGTGTGTCTGTGATCGGTTCGACTGTTTCAGATTGAAGTAATTCATACATGTTTTGATTTGGGATCCGGTTAGTCTTTGTCATTCATTTAGACTGTAATCAATGTATGTGGGTGCATATATAAAGCAGTAAATGCTTAATATTATTGAGGCAGAGTTATCGTGCCACCTCATAGATGGAAAATAGCTGTCTCATGATTGATTTACCATGATAGTTGGAGATGACTGAGTTTCACTCCATTTATTCTAGTAAGATAGGGAATTATTAATGAAGTTATTGTTGAATTGAGGAAAAGGTTTCGCATATCCATTTTGAATAAATGTGTAGGCTGGAGCTCCTCACACATTCTAAATCTTAAAAGATTTCTCTCCCCCAGTTTGAGGCAAACAATTGGAGTTAAGAGTTGAAGTTGTCGTTGGTTTGGTTTTAATTTCCCTTATCCAGACGCTGCTGTGTGCGTGTTCTATATATACTGCATGGTATTGAAGGATCTAGAGAGTGTTTTTATGATGTGGGACAGAATAAAATTGCCCTGACAGGATAAGGATTCGGTCAGATGTATGTATGATGAGGAATGACCAAGATTTTAATTGGTAAACTAATCTATCCGTATTGATTTTGTGAATATGATAAGTTGAGAGCTGTCGAGCTGGATCAACAGACTGACCTATTAAAATATATACAGTTAAAAACATAAAGATCTGACAGGCATTAACATAAAAGTGTGGGTTTTTGAATTTAAACCAATCCACAAGACAGTAAAAGTTTTTTTTTTATTATATATTATGTGTTATATCATCCTTTTTTTTTTTTCATAAGAATAGAAAGAAATTATTAATTAATAAAATGATATGGAAATTTCTGATTAGTTAACGTTGCTGATTAGAGTAAGCGAAACGAGGTATTATTTAGAATAGTCCATTGACCATGTTTACAAATAAAAAGGGGAGTATGAGTGTATAGGTTTCTTCTCTTCCGAGATATGGATTTATTAAAGCTAAAAGAAATACGGAATTCTGATTCCGTGCGTAAGCGTGTATTATTTTGTGTGTTTATCTTAATAAATAAATGGGTCAAAAGCAATAAATAAGTTATCTAAAAAAAATTAGTAATTTTAAACATGTATTCAAACCATAATATTTAGTGGATCTAAAATATATATTTAAGTGTAACCATATTATATTTGGGTATGTTTTATTTTAATTCTTGTTCATATAATAAAGTTTTACTATTGTTATAAGTTACATTGTGTCTTGTGTTTTGATGTTTCCAATATCTACAGAATTTTCCTACAGCACCTATATTTTAAGTAATATTAATTTATATTTAAATTTAATTATTCATTTTTCTATTGATGATTTATTTCCACGATCGATTTGCAGTAGTCATTATTATATTGTTTCCATATTCGATTCACATAGTTAATTTTATATTGACAATGTATTTCCATGAGTGACTTACGGTGTTGATTTTTATATTGATTATTTCTATATTCGATTTACATAATTCATTTTATAAGTCACTTTTCTATAATTCAGTTTCACATGATTTATTTTTATAGTTAATTCACAAAACCTAATTTTGTGATTTATTTCCGTAATTTACTTACCAATAAATTTTGATTGATTTATCTGATTAATGTCCATGGTTTACTTCCATAGTTTATTTAGCGATATAGGATAGATTTAAAGTTATTAATTAAAGTTTGGTCAACATATTAGATATATAGAATAAAAATGACAGGGATTAGTTAAGTTTGATTTAATCAATTTATCTTTTGGTTCATGGTAATGTTGTGAATATTGGGAGCAGACATAAAATCCCTTTCCTGCTCTCGGTGTTTAGAGTGATTCCCAATTGTAAATTCATATCAAAATTTGACTTAAGATATTTGGGAGTCATATCCATTACAATGTAATCGTGTGTGAGTGCATCTCTTGACAGATCTAGACCTTGAGAAAGAGCAGTTCAATTCTTAATCTAAGAGCTAGTTCGGAAGTCAAGTAGCATCACATAATCAAATTATTATACTGTTGTTAAAGTAGGGATCATAAATTGATAATTGATTGACAGGTTAATTTGTATGTTTAGAAATAAGATTAGGGATTCTCAGATTAGAGAACATAACAGAGACATTCTGTGTTATATAATTGTAGCTAATTTAAAGTGATAGATGCTGAGAACGAAAAAAAAGGTAATGAAATCAAATGAGGAGAATTGATTTAGATAATTTTTTTTATCTAGTGTTAAATTAAATAATAAATTTATAACATGAACATAGATTATAAGTCCTCTGCATCGATTACTGATTCACTTCCAGTCTGATATAAATGAGAAATGTATATAATAATTTCTGTAGTTACCACTCTAGATCAGATATTTATAATAAAGTTATGGGAGAAAGTTATATCATGATTATTATAGATTTGATAATAAATTAATTATGAAATATTTGCATGACTCAACTGAGTTTGAAATTAAGACCACATAGATCAGATGGTTTTATCAATATCATTGTTGTTATTAATTTTTTTTTTTAAGAGACAATTTATTTGCTTTTTCCAGTATCCTCTATAGTCCTAAATATGGCTAATGATGATGATCTCTGGTGGGCATTACAATTTATAGCTGCAATTTGGCGCCCCGGGTATATTTGATCCCAAGTTAGTATTAAATTCAGTTGTCTAGCTACTTGAAACAAATTAAAGTTTATTAATGTTAAGTGAGTGAAAGAGTGCGGGGAGAAGGTTGAGGCTACAGTATACAGCTATTTGTAACCATACAATTGAGGTTTATGTTCTAATTATCTTGTTATTTCCATTTGGGTTCTGATGAGTATGTTGTACAATATGGTGTGAACATTAAATTTTTCACGTATTTGTTATCTGATTGTTAGCCCCCCCCCCTTTTTTTTTGTCTTGTTGTTAGTTTGGCATATTGTATAATGTCCAAGTGTCCTCAAATGTTTTTGACGATGCCAGGAGTTGATCTCTCGTCTGGATTTTAATCGTTTTGGAAAAGACCTGTTTTATAGTAGGTTGTGGGTGTTCCATGATTAGTTTACATGTAACCCATATGGCATAGTTAAAAAATATTGAGACGTATTATTGGATAGGTTTTAGTATTGATATTATCCTTCAGAGATGAGATCAGTTGGAAATCTACCTTGGTGTTTAAGAGTATGATTTCTCGGATCACTCTGAATCCCATACATTATGATAAGAGGTGTTCCGATGTCTCATCGCCGTTCATGTAAATGCTGCAAGTAGGGTCTATGTTGTGACCTCATTTTTAAAAGAGGAAGTGATTAGTAGGTAGTCTGTTAATGTTGTATTTAATGAGGAAGTCTAGGTATTTGGCTTCTAGACTCCATCTTTTAAAGTTGGATACCAGTTTCTGATTATTGTAATAAAATGTGTTGATTATAGGATGTAAGATTGGATGGAGGATTGTGTATGCTTGCCATAATAATATTTTAGAATTGAATGTGGAGTCGGTTATTGGGCAGTGCCGTTTGATAAGACTTGTGTTTCTAGTGATCCATGTTTGTCTTTCTGATGGGGGTCGGTCAGTGGGTGTTAATTTTTGAAGCAAAGCTTTTTGGAGAATTGTGTTAAAACCATATGATGCTACCAAGTTGTATATGACGTGGGTTTTTTGGTAAATCAATGCCTGAATGGAGTGGAGAGCAAGACCATTTATCTTTCTTGGTCGCTGAGTGCCTTTGAGGCTGATCGCGACCATTTTACCTCTCCAGAAAAGCCTTGAGCACAAGCCATTTATTTTATTTATGAAGCTTTTGTTGCATTTGATAAATGGAAGAAAGTATGATATTTTTGGCATCACATTCATGTTAATTAGTGCTACCTTGCCAGGGAGGGAAAGGTAGACTTGTGACAAGGAAGTGATGAATTTGTTTGTTGTTTCCAGGATGTTATCCTGAATCTCTTTGGTCATTGCTGTAGTAGATTTGAAGATGGAAAACCCAAGATATCTCTGTGGCTTGGCAGAGAAGAGGGTGTTGATTTTCCTTCCTGAAACAATTTGCCAGGAGGCAGACTTGCTGGGGTTGAATTGCAGCCTGTATTTCTCAGTATAGTGGCTTAATATTGTTTGTAGCAGAGGAATATGTTTTATTGATGGTAGGATGATCATTACATCGTCCATGTAGGCAAACGTGTTGAATTCTCTGTTTAAATTGGGTATAAAGAGACCTGGTAGATTTTTTTCCAAATCCATCAGGAGAGGATTTATATATGCGATGAAGCATAGGGCACTGAGGGGGGAACCCTGAAGGAGAGCTTGTGTCAGTTTAAATCCGGTGGTGATGTTACCATCCATAGTGATAAAAATTTCCCTGTTGTATAGTAAATTGCTTATGATCTGGACAGCAGCTGCAGGAACATATGTCTATATGTACTGAGTCAAAGGCTGCAGCAATGTCCAGTTGAATAGCTATTGGGCCTGACTTCCGGTGGATTCTGACATGATCAATCATGGAGATTGTTGCCCATTGTGTGTGCAGTAGAGGATCCCTTCTTGGTGTATTGGTTGTTAGATATGTGCTTTAAGACATTTGGTTGGATGAGGTCTTTGATCACGGACTCTACAATTTTGATTAGAAGGGGTGTCATGGAAATAGGTCTGATGTTTGAGAGATTCATAACCTGATTTTTTTTTATTATAAATGGAACCAGCGCCACTGGATAAAGATTAGGTATCACTCTATTACCAGTTGCTAGGTAATCCACCATCTTCATTATGGTAATTGCAAATTGATTGAGGTGTAGGATTAGGAATCTGGGAATCCCATGTAATCCAGGATGTACACCATCTTGAAGGGAAGATATTTTCTGTTGGTTTTCTGTGATCCCAGGTGGCGCCTGTGGATCAACTTCAGACCAAGATTGTGTGCCATTGAAGATTGCGGTTTGCATTCTTTGCCGGAAGTGTTCTTTTATTGTGTTCATCATAGGTGTTCCCTGCAAGGTTTTCCCATCTGCAATGATGGAAGTGAGAGTGGTTTTGTTATTTTCCCTCCAAATGCGCATCTCAAGTAGCCTTTTGTCCAGTGGTGTTAAGATAAATAGCATTTGGCTCTCCTAATGGATAGGTATTCCGCCAGAGATTTTTGTTTTGATCGGTATAGGTTTTTAAGACTATATATATCTTGTGTTTTGATAGGTTGATTTTGGAGCATCTGAAGCTGATTCTCTATTTGTGGAAGATCTCTGAAGAGGCCATTAGGGCCTTTGGCTTTCATGGTGTGGTGTTTTAATATTGTCTGTAGGATGCCTACAAATAAAAAACAGGCTTCTTCAGCTGGTCTTGAAAGGATGTTGATTTTGTGAAAATATATATAAGATTCGGACACTATGGCCTCTGTCATGTGTGATTTTGTTCCCATCCGCATGGTTTTGTGAAGAGCCTCTGGGATTGGGAAGCTAGTTATGGTTTCAAGAGTAACTACAAGGGCCATGTGGTCCGAAAATGAAACTGGTACAAGTTTTGCATTTAGATGAAAGTGTAAATCTGGGGAATAATATAATAGGTCTATTAGGGTTTGGTGGGATTTAGTGTAAAAGGAGTAGGTTCCGGGAGGAAGGAATCCTTCCCTACACATCAAGTTTCTGTTTATCAGTGGGAGAAATTTTTAAGTTAAAGCGACCATAGGTGGTGTTAAAATCTCCCAATATGAGTAAAGAGCCTGATTTGTTGCTAAGGATAGCATTTAAAGTCTGAATGATTTTGTGATAGATAGTAGGATTGTTTGAAGTGTATATATAAGCTAGATTTATGCTGTAGCCCCAATAGTCTATTTCTAATAAGATTAAGTTGCTATCCAAATAGAGTATACAGAATTTGTTTGGAGGAAATTTTTTGTTAATTAATACTCCAACCCCTCCAGCTGCTGAATGTCCAACTGAAAATTTAGTGAAGCCCATGGTGGCAATTAATGTTTCTATTTAGTGTCAGAGTTATTATGGAATTTGGTTTCCCCCATTAGAAGAATGTGGGGAGAGTTAATGCTTATCCAATTTCTAATTGCGTGAGCACGGGCCAACGAGTTGAGGCCATGAACATAATCCCTGCAATTTTATAGTTCATAATATAGTGTCCCTGCCCTCTCAGCTGGCCCATGGTCTTGGGGAGAATTTGGAAGTAAATGACTATAATTGGTTTCTTGATCTGACGCTTCTTCCAATGAGAGTTGAAGTTGATTTGATTCCATGAGTACTGGAAGGTCCTCATTTTCCATAGAATCTGGTAATTCCAAATAGGGATCATCTTTCATTGGTGCTGAATCAGTATCAGAGTGCTCAGAGGTTTTCCTTTTTTTTTTACCATGACAATCTGTCTTTACTTTGTGATTCTTGTGAATCTGGTTTTAATGTGGCTAGTTGTGATATAAATCCAGAATTCATATCGTCATCTGAACTTGATTTATCCGGAACATCTGATTTCCATTTATTAATATTTGGTATAGTTTGTCATGTTAGCTCTACTTCTTGTGAAAAATCCTGATTCCAATGTCCAGATAAACCATCCTTTTCCCCCAGGTTAGGAGTTTTGGTGTGTATTTTGTTTACTTTGTGACTTTCAGGTGATTGGGTGTTATTTTTGTCTATTTTGATTCTGGTGTCTGTATCTTCTATTGAAAGTGACTTCAAGTCTAAAGGATTGCCAAGCATTGATTCATAGCCTTTTTTTTTCTAATGTTGTACTGTTTATTGGCTGAATATTATCTATGTATTGGTTTAAAATGCGATGAGGTGTTCTTGATGTAGTTGTTTGTTTATCATTTCTATTTTTGGTTGTATTGTTGTGGAATTCCATCTCAGTTTGTTAGGAAAGAATATCATCTTGATCCTCATCTCTAGATATTATGTGGTTTGATGTTACATCTGTGGGAGTTATGTCTATTGATTCAGTGTAGTTTGATGTTGTAGACCTGTGTTTATCTGTGTGGTTTTCAATATTATTGTCTGTTTTAGGTGATTGTTTGGGGTCTGTAGTTGTTGTTTCTATATTCTTTCTACTGCAGTGGTGGAACTTGCCTTTCTTTTGATTGCAGATAGTGCAGACTCATGCCAAACAGTCTTATAAAGTGTGTCCTTTGTAAACAGTGAAAGCACTGAGGCCGTACCCCCCTGAATGTTAGGACCATTGATGAACCTCTTGCATTAACTACAGTAAGGATGTCAGTGTAAGAAACATTTTTTTTCATGGCTAGTGAGAAGATTGCTGTGTTTGATATTATGTTTCTGTCCAAGATGGGGTCTGGGAGGAATTTAAATTTTGAAACAGTGCCGTAGGGATTGAGGATATTTTGGAGCTCTTGTTCAGTGAATCTTGTTAGGCAGTTTTTGATTTTCCCTTGTAGTATCATAGGTCTGTTCATTTCTAGAGTGCAAAGTGTTTTATTTCCCAGTATTTTAATATTGTTTTTAAATTGGAGCCTGTCTGCCCAGGTCTTAAATTCTATTGCCACATATCTGTCATTAGGGTGAGTTAGTATTTGATAAATTCCCAACTCTGAATCATGTTGTTTAACTACGGAATATAAATGCTCCATGGGGAATTTGTATGATGATAAGTTTTCATTCGTTACTGCTAGGTATGATGATAAGTTTTCATTCGTTACTGCTAGGATTAGAGTTTTGTCATTGTAATAATTTTGGAAAGATTTATAGAGCATGTTTGGAATAGTTTTGTTGAAATTATCGTTTATGTTTTGATGTATTTCGTGCAGTAATATTATAATCTAATATCTTAATTGATTGGGAGTGTTGATTATCTTCTGTTGTGATTTCTCTTTCATATTCCGATATGCCTATAAGCATTTCATTAATATTGCCGACCGAGTTAGTCTTCACGGTTTTAACGTCTTTGTTGATACTTAAAACGTTAGCGTAGGATATAGATTTTTTTGGAAGGGTTTGGATTTGTGAGTCTGTTTTGAAATGTTCGAACGATGTAGATATTAAAGGTTTATCTAGTTTGAAATTTTCATTTGTTTGTGAATGGGTTTTATTGATTTTTTTTATTATCTATTATTTCATTCTCCCCCCCAAAATACTGTTGACAATCTCTGGTGTTACAGCAGCGAATTTGGTGACCTCTGGTGATTTAAAAGATTTTTTTTCCCTTTCTTCAGATAGATTTTGCTGATATTTTTTTTTTGTTCCAAATTATTCTGAGAGTGTTTCACGGTTGTGGATGAATTGTGTTTATTTATGTCTCCTAAAGGAGTTTGGAAAATACGGTGAGTGTTGTTACTGTTTTCGTATGTATTATTAATATTGGCTGTTATTTCACCCGATGGGAGACCAACGCTATTGCTTATAACTGATGAAGTTTGTATAATTTCTTGCATTTTAATGTTGTTAGTAATTATTTGGTGCTTAGTATTGCTAATGGGAAGGTTTTTGATCTCAGATGGAGCCTGAGATTTGTTATTATAGCTAGGAAGATTCGGCCATCGTTTCTGTTGAACGACTGTCACATTTTAAGCTTGAATTGCTATGTATATTATCTATATCATTGTCACATTTCATTTTTAAATATATAAAACTTCTCTTACCTTAGGGGTTTGGAATGGGGTTTGACACTCCCTTTCCTGCTGATTTCAATTTTTGAGGAGAGCTATCGTTCATGTTGCTTGCTGTTTAAGAACCGGAAGCTGTTTTAAACAGCATTTAGGTGATAAAAATTCTGCTGTTTACATTCACATGAATAAATTTAGGCATGGGGATTTTGATATAAAGCCTTTGGAATGTATTAAGTCATATAATGAAAGGATGATAAAAGAAAGTGTATACATTAATGAAATAAAACCAGAATTAAATAGGAAGTTAATAGATAAACAGAAAAGAAAATAATAGGTTTTTAATTAAATGTTTTAAAGGATATATATAGATTTTTTTTTTTTTTTAATAAAAGGAAAGTGTTTCTCTTTGAGTTGTGTTTGTTGGTAATAGGTAAGGGGAGTGGGATAAGGTACATTTTTGATTTATGAATATAATTTGTAATTATGTGTTATTTGTTATATATATGTTTTATTTTATTTTAGTGTGCCTTGAAAAAGACTATATAAAATAGTTGAAACATTGGATTTTTTTTTTTCATGATTATAGTCATATAAAAAACAAGTTTTAAAAAGGAGTTAGTTTGTTTTATTTCTTTTATATTGTTAATGGAATTAATTTATATAGTATTTATATATTATTTATATACATGAAACTACAGATAGTAAAATTTATATTTATTGAAATAAAGTTAATTTAGATAGTATTTACATATAAAAATGAAACTACAGATAGTAAAATTTATATTTATTGAAATTTTCTGCTAAGTTTGAGTACTTTTTTAAGAAAGAAAGTTTATAATGATGGGATAAAACAGATTTACTATTGCAAAGACAAAGGCTTTTAAATTAAAAGTGTTTTGCTATAAAATATTTTTTTTTAAAAAGTAAAAACTATATGTTCTTTAGTCTTTAAAAGAAATGTGTCTTTAAAAGAAATGTGGATTATAGTTTAATATCATTTAAAAGAAGTAATATTTGAAAGAGTGTAAATTAGTTTATATTTTTGCCTCATTTAATAGTCTTCAATTTTTTTTTACTCCATTGATGTTAAATTGTTTATTTGATTATGAATGATGTCTGTCAATTATTGATGACTGGATAAACAAAATAATCATATTTTATAATAGATAATAATTATTTTTATATCCAGTTTTTCTTTAATTTCTTAAAATAATTCAAGGTGTTGCATTTAAGATTTTTTTTTTCATATTGGTTTGTTTAAACTTTATCTGTAAGCTTTACTAAATATTGAATTTTTAATGTAAAGCCATTTTATTACTTGATTACTAAGGTTTTAAAATAAGATTTTATGTTAGAACACTGAATTGCCCGACCAATTAAAAGCATTCATGATCACATTTCTTTTCAGTTCAATATGTTTAAATGTATTTTATCTTTCTCATGAATCTTAAAATTTCTATCTCTCTATTGTTAAATATCTAATTGCATGATACATGATTTTTGTAAAGATGCTTTATCATTAAATTAGATTATGATAATTTGTTAATTTTGAACAATGTCAGATTTTTTTAGGAGTTTTATTTTACTGGTTTGATATCTAAAACAATTATCTCAACAATGAAGAAGATGGTTTGCTTTCCATATTTTTCCAAGATTATCACCAAAAAGCATGTGGCTTAGTCTCACTGTCTTTTAGCTGTTATTACAATATCTAGATTAGACTTCTGTCTTTTGAAAATTTAAACAAGAGTTGGTCCAGTATTCCACATATATAATGTGTGCCAGTTAAAATGATAGACCACACATAAATAATAAAATCAGATGTCTTAGTTTTTTACATTGTAATTATAATTTTTACAAATTACATTTAACACTGTAATAATTGCTTGTTAAATTTTTGAATATGCATACATTAATTATATTAATATGCATGCACTATCATTCTGTTGGTATAATAGTTTAATATATTACTTTTTTTTTGTCTTGTTCTATGTGATAAATAAAATTATAAATTTTTTAAATATTTTTTAGTTATTTCTTTGAGATTTTGATAGAAGAGGTTTTTGAATTGAATGCAGTAAAGACATTGAATTTTTCAATTAAAAAAAAAACAAAAACAAAACATGAATTCCATGTTTAAAAATGAATTTAAATTAATAAAGCCACAATTCATCTATTTAAAGATAACCAAAAATTTTTTTTTAACAAAATATATTGTACCAAAACAAAGTTAGTAAATCTTAACTATGAAGTAGTCTAAAATATATATAAGGAAAGAATAAAATTAACAGATAAAATCAAGATATTTAAATATAATTTAAGAAAACGAACATAAAACTCTGTATATGATCTGATCTAGAATGGCCAAGATTTAAATTTTTTTTTATAGTGATCAAATTATAGTAGTACCAAAATTGTTTTGCTTATTTGATAAAATAATGGGATAGCTAGCATAATACTTTAATATATTTCTTCAACATAATGCATTATGCAAAATGTTTAATTATAATTTTACAATTTAAAAGGTAATATTTTAGGCTTTAAATTAAGCAACATTTTGACGAATTTATATTTGGATTTAAAAAATTATACTGAAGTTGGAAATTTGATTAATTGATGAATGTAAATGAAATCTTATTGCAAACATTTTCATTTTTATTATTTCTCATCTTTTATTTGTTTTTGTTTTTTTTTTGTTTCCAGAATCATTGTCATAAAAATAACATTATTTTCTCTTCATTCCATCATAGTTTCTCATTTTGTTACATATATTTTTGATAAATTAGAGTTATGGAATATTTTCTTAGCTGTTTTTTTTTTTTTAATTTGAAATGATATACAAATATTATTACTAATAATATCTCTTTAAAAGTATATATAATTAGAATGCCAGGAGCTAAATTCCCTGAAAATAATTACTATAAATAAAGGACTATTGCATATAATAAATAAATACTCATATTAAAATTATTTTTTTCATTATTGAATAATAGTTTTGATAATAAATATTTTATGATTTCAATACTAATAAATTCCTTTCAAATTTTTTTAAAAATCTAGAATATTATTTGAAAATGTAAAAAAAGAATCTTATTATCAGGAACAAATGAATTGTAATTTATTTATCTTTAAAAAATAATTGATTTAATCATTTTCAATATTAAAGTAGAAACTATTCACTTACAGTGTCTTCTGCAGGATAATGCCTTAATTATTTTCAATTAGCATGCAACTGCTTTTTGATTAAGTCAACTACCTTTACTATTTGAACCAATGAGCGGAGACAGGAAAAAAAATTCTATAAAGAAATGTCAATATTGCCAAATCTTGGACTAACTTGAATATGTTAACCCCATATTTTGAATTGTAAAAAATGTTAGTAAAAGATTTTCGATTTTGTTAATTAGTAAAATAGTATTAAAAAAGTTATTTTTCTATTAAGTAAGATTTGTTACAAAAAAATATTGTACTATGCGTAATCACTATAATTATATTAACAACCATTTTTAAATGTGCATTTGTTGTGGTTTTAAAATTATATATATTGTTTACATTTACGCATTTTCCATATAAGTAAGGAATACTTTGAATTATAAATGTGTTATATTTCATACTTATTTTGGTAAATAATCATTAAATTATTCTTATGAAGTAATTTTTAATGTAATTCTAGTACATTCATTTATTTTCTTTTATCTCTTACAAATGATTAATCAAAATTTCAAAATAGCTACAAAAAATAATAATTATAATTGCACTGTGGGCCATTTAATAAAAATTGTGAAGTGATTTGTCTAATGTAGTTTTATATGATGCAGAAATTTGAATGAGCAGAAAAATGAATAAACATCAGGATTTGAGGGAGACTGATTGTAGGAAGCATAAGATTAGAAATTCTGACATATTTATTACAAAGATTTAATGGGAAAATGTTCAATTTTATATATACCTACAGGTAGGATATCATTAATTTATTCAGAACAATTCTATTTTTCTAGACTCATTGTAGAAGGGCCATTTAAATTTTCAAAACTAATAGATTTTATTTTAGCAAGAGTTAGGATTTACTCAAGTATATATTTTGCTTAATCTTGAATAGATACAATTTTAAAAAATGATAAACGGGCATTACAAAATAAGCTTATATCACCATAATTATTTTTAACCATTTCACTGCAAGATGGTGTTTACATGTTTATTCCAATTTCTCTGATCTCTAGCTTCTCTACATCAGATCCTTACTGCATCCATCCATCTCACATGTAGTTTTTTTTTTTTTTAGATCTTTTACAATCTCTCGAGAACCAGTTTAAAACTTGCAACTGATCATCTGTTATCATCTCTTCTAGCAGTATATCCAGCTCAGCTCCATTTAATTTTTTTAATTTTTTCAATGATGTTAGTGATACCTGTTCTCATATCCATGTATTTTATTTTGTTTTTTGTTACTCTAACATACATCTCCATTCTTTGTTGTGTTCAGAAATCTCTTTATTGCTCTTCTGTTAAATGTTTGTCTCAGATCTGTAAACAAGAACTAGCAAAACACATCTATTAAAAATCTTCCTTTTCAATACATAAGTTTATTATCTTTTAATATTAAATTATTTCTATCCACTTGTTATTCTACACTGTATTGATTTATATATATATAAATAAAGGAAAAATAAATTCTATTATTTTAAATTGCATTGAAAAGTGTTTAGTAATATGTATATGGTATTTTATTTAAATCATTTCTTTTAAAAACATTATATCCAAGTTTAATTCTATGATTAATTTTATTTAGCATGTTTCTATCTGCATTAATAATCTGACCAAGTTATTGTAATTGTTAACTTCTTCTAATTCATGGTTATCAATTTTTATTTTCTTCTAAGAAAATCCATTGAACATTATTTTAATTTTTTTAATATTTAACTTCCTTATATTCATCTGATAAATCTTGCAGCATTTCCTGAAGTTCTGAAGCATTATTTGCAAAAGCAACCATATGATATATTTGTAAAATCTAGATGACTTAAATAATCATTTAATTTACTTCCTTAGCTTCCCATTTTATCCCACAAAATATTTATTGTAAAACTGCGATATGGAATCACCCTGTTATATGTCCAGTTCGATGTTAATCTTCGTAGTCTCACTATGTAATCTAATCATTACTGATGCATTTTGATAAATATTCTTCAGAATATGGCAATATTCTAGGTCTATATCTTGATGATTCAGTTTTTGTTATTGTAGAAATGTTTATAGAATCAAATACATTTTTCATAGTCTACTTTAACAGTCTACCTGTAATACTATTATAAGAATTTGAGTGAGAACAGGTTATTACCCGAGCTTCGAGTAGGTATATTTATGAGTATGGAATAAGTCCTATCTCAAGCGCCAATCTTATCAATTAATAAGAATTATACCCTTCGAAAACAAAAGAAAAGGTTCCAGTGGACCTTTTTTGGGTACCTTATCCAGACTAGCTGACTCTCAACATCTGGGAGACAATAACTATCGGGAGAATGAAGCCAAGGTTATCTTACAAAGAAATGTCATTTATATACCTTTATAATTTTCCTATCTGCCCTACGAATCTTATTATTTTATTTCTTTTAGAAATATACAGTCGTGAATATCGGTAAGCTTTTAAAATAATAACCCAAAAGTTATAAGAATCTCGTAATTCAAATAAATACACAAGTTATAGTTTAAATTCTAAGATTTATTAATATACGTATATATTAATATCTCAAACATACGACTCATTCATTCCGATATATATATAAAATATCAATATACACATTCATGAAAAAGTGCAACTATACATCAGAGTTGTATTTATTAAATGATTTAATCTATTTCTATAATTACTTTCTTTAAGTTGGGACAAAGCGCATATTTCTTAATTTATTATTATATGTTCACTTAATATATATAGAGAAAGTCAAATTTACCTCGTTTGAGAGTGAACGTTCGTGTGTTTAAGGTTGATGATCTGTAAGCTTACAGTATTACAGTGGCGATTGTTTTAGCGAGAGTTGTCAGTCTGAAAGATGAAAGATTCCAAAATATTTACACATATGATAATCCATCCTAGAGGTGTTAGGTAGATGATTCTAAAATTGAAGGCACGAAAGATCTTGTTGTTTGGATCCCCGTGATCACTTTACTTGCTTGAAATAGATGGCAAAATCTCCATAGACCAAGATCATCGTGGTAGGCAGGTCACAAACAGTTATACACTGGCTGGTTTAATGAATCCACATGATTCTTTTACCCCAGCAGCATTTTGATGGGATTCATTCTTATTAATTTTTATTAATTAATCAAATCAGTTTATGAAAATTTACTTTTCACGCTTTTTCTCTCTAATGGTTACTGTTCCAAATCACTCCAAAATCAAATATATATATAGTTCTTTTCTTTTAACTCTCTTTCACCTCACTTTTTTTTTTCTATCCATACGCTGATGACCATATCTCAGGAATGCTTTTAGCTTCCATTGTTCCAAAATACTAAATTGGCCAGTTCTTGGAATTCCGATGACAAGTGTCATTAACAGAAATCGCCCTTGGCACAACTTGCAACTCCTTTTATTACTCTCTCCAGCTTTATTTTTAATTTGCTTTCATTAAGAAACATGCGCTACAAATGGCATTATTTCAATAACTACAACTTACGGTAATAAATAACAAGAATATAAAAATACAACTCTGCACATAACTGCTCCTCTTCATTTTCACATACAAATCTGTCTGTTGGTAATTATTTCTACGCAACATCACAACAACGTGTGATAAATATATATGTTTACATTCATGCCTTTAAATGGTTTATGTATTTCACTCACACTCTTTTATAACAGGGTTCGAATGTATATCTATAAATTTTCTCGCATCTATTAATTCAATTCGTAATAATGTAATAAACACTTTTGTAATCATTATTGCCTTTTACTTCCTTTAGTATCCTTATTTGAACCCATCTACTGTTACACTACAAATCTAGATGGGGATTTTATGTACAAGCCTTCTGGCATCCATTGATTACTCTAGCTTGCTGTGTGTGGCAATATGTATAGTGAGTTTTGCCTATTTTAATGTGGCAATATTCTGGATCTAAATTTTGAGGATTCAATGTTTTAGTTATTGTAGAAATACTTATAGAATCAAATGCATTTTTCATAAACTACAAATGTAAAACATAATGGCAATTCATATTTATTGATCTTTTCTATAATTTCGCTCAATACTTGGATGTGATCCACTGTGCTAAAATCACCTTTAAATCCGGCTTGTTTTTTTTTGGTTAGTTAAAATTCAAAGTTCACTATAGATGAGTTGTAATTATGTTGATAAAAATTTTGGATAGAACTGACAAAAGATTGATAGATCTTTAATTTTTAGTATCTTCATTATCACCTTTCTTAAATATGAATATTACTATATTCTCCCAATCTTGTACATTTTTATCACTTACACATTTGATATTTAATTTTGTTAACAATTTTATATTTTTATCGTACATGTTTGTTTTAAGATATCAATTACAATTTCACCATTTCCTAGAGCTTTTCCCTCTTTTATAGATTTAATTGCATGGGGGATACTTTGTTTTATTGTTCTTATTATTATATAATTCTTTGTGAAAGTCTTCCATGCATTTCATGGTGTCATCTCTTTTTTTAATAATAGTTTTATTTTTTTTTTGTTTTAGAAATAAATTTCCTATCAATACCAAGGTATTGTTTTCAACTTTTATTCTCTTCTACAGCTTTTCTTGATAATTCACAATTATATATTTTCATTTCATTATTAACTCTTTTTTTTACTATTTTACAAAACACTAGATATTATTCTTTATGTGTAGTTTTTATATATTTTCTTCATATATTGTCTTCTCTCAATAGAAATTTATTGGTTAATTGCTGCCTTTTGTACCAGCTATCTTTGTGCAGTTATAAATTGTGTGACAGTTATTTTATTGATTTCATTCAAATGTGGACCATCCTCAAAATCTGTTAATATTTTAAAACTATTTGTAAGTTCTAATTTCAATTCAATGGAATGTTTCTAAAGATTAGGAATATCAACTGCTTCTACTATTTTTCTTAATTATTCTTGTCTCATTAGTTTTGAATTAACATGTATCTTACATCTCATTAATTGATGATCACTTTCTATGATGAATCTTTTAAAAAAAATCTTGATTTACTTATTTTCTATTAGTCTTACATGTCCATTTCTTTTTAACGTTTTTGTCAAAGATTTTATATTTCTTATTCTGCAAAGTCTCTGTTCTCTCTCATTTTTATAACCATAACCAAATTTACTTACATTATATTCTTCTTTCAATCATTTAATTCTGGCATTAAAATGTTTGATCTGATCAAAAGCATTTTGTACATGCATACATAAAATCTCTACTTCTTTATCACAACGAGAACTTATTGGGGCGTAAACCTGAATTATCAGCATTTGGTCATTTTCCATTATTTTGAATATGTAATCCTGCCACTGTCTGAGACACCATCAATTTCTACAGTACCATTTGTGTTTCTAATATTTGTATTTTTATAGTAATTTGTGTACACTTTCTAATTTCACAAAGTTGAACAAGATGTCTATCAGTAAGTCTTATTGATGTGAGCATCAACTTTCTATTTTTTTATTTTATTTAAAAAAAAACCTCTATATCGTATTATTTAGTTGCTAAGTGAAAATATTTTTAGACATGAGAATTGGAGAGATTTTTTTATATTCTAACTCAGTTGATGTGAAGTTTGAAAGAATTTTTAAAATATGGTTCATTGAAAAAAGAAAAGAAAAAGAATGTGAAAACTAACAAACAAATTTTTATTTACATTTCTGATTACTCAATATTAAAACAAATAATTGTAAATCTAATATAATTTCTTAGTGGCTTCTCTTAAATGAGGATGGCTACTGTAATTCTGTATGAGAGCAAAAAAAGAAAGAAAAAAAATTAGAAAAGATAGAGATGAATTTTATGATATATACATAAACCAATGCATGAAACACAAATTTATTTACAAATATTGTACACTGGTCTCAAAATCTTAGTGACATTTCATAAATCTGTCATGTAGCTTTTGCAGCAAACTTTCTTTTTGAAGGACTTCAATATCTTTTATGATTATAATTTACCATTGTATTTTATTCTTAATTATATTATAGCCTTCAGTGAAAGCAATTTCTATTGTATTTTTTTTATAATATCTTTAAATTTATATTATATACTAATAAGTTTATAATATCTTTAAATTTATCTTATATAATAAATCTGTTTCTCCAATGAAAACTATGCTCATGTGTACCATATAATTCTTTCTTAGAAAGTATGTTATTATTCTTTTGATAAAAATATATGTTCTTGCAATAGGAGATTCACTATCATATCCAATAAACTAAAGAAAATATTGATTACTCTTTTTATCTTGCCATCATATTTTCACAATCTTACAGAACATAAATAAATTGGTCTGCATAACTTCCCAATCTGTATTGTATCTTAACAATTAAATTTCCACTTTAATATTCAAATCTTCCATTCTACTCAAAGATCTATTAGAAAATTTAAATTGATTCATATTCTCAAGCTGATCTAATTGATGAAACATTTGAGTTTTTTTTTTTTTTGTGCATGTGTGAAAATTAATTATTAAACTATAGTCATTATAGGTTGCATTAAAATAGAAAATTCTATATTTTTCTCTTTGAATTAGCAAGAATAGCACAATCATCAGCTTATTGTAAATCTAGAAGCTAAGAAGTTGGCATCTTTGTTTTTATTTAAACTTCCACAGTATGTGAGTGCTTTAAGACAAGGGAATTTATAAAGAGATGGGTGGGAAAGGGTAAGATATATATTGGTGAATTATTCTTAAATTAATAAAATTGCTAATCTGGAAATGAGAATCAAAGATGAACAATTTTGAATTTTTATATATATTTTCAGTTTTCTGTTAAGAATTATTCTACAAAATGATAATGTTAAATATTGCCAGTGCTAATTTGCCATCTTTGTAATTAAATTAACAATATAATTTAAAACAGCTATAAGCTAAAAGCTAGTTTGTAAATATTGGATAAGTAGGCACTAGATAGAGATTTTGATGTCATGTACTAGAGCAGTGGTGGCAAACCTTTTTATATGCGCGTGCCAAATATTAGTTATTTTTTTGTCCAATCTCTGGCATGCCGGGAAATTTTTAGTAGGAAATAAACAGTAAAAATTTAATTGTTATAAAATTTTATTGAATTAAATTAAGGAGTTGACTTTAAAAATTCACAAAATAATTGTATACAATACATTTTGCCATATAAAAGTCAATACCAATTATAACTTTTATTAATGAGATTTTTGTTGTTGTACTTTGGATGCCAAATGTTGTATATCGGGTTCACAAGTTGTAATTTTAAGTAATGCACATGCTGCGCTAGATTCATCAGTCAGCTTATTTCTATAACTATCTTTTATAAAATTTATTTCGGAAAATAACGACTCACAAGCATAAGTTGAGGAGAAAATACCCTGTACAGCAGTTGCTAGTTTTTTTAAACAGTTATAGGTTTTGGGAATGGCATTCCAAGTTCTTCTCATTTCATATTATGCATTCTTTTTAATTGTGTCCAATAACCGATCATTTTCATTGCTTCCAAGTCCTTTCTTAAATCGACAAATTTTTGTTTCCATATGGAACTAGACTGAAAATCATTTAATTGCATTTCTAAATCTTCGAAGTTGAGCCACTCAAAAATCTCTATATTGAGTTTATCTACTCTGATGGTATCAGAATATAAAATAAATTCAGATGTTTCTGCAAATTGCCTGAAATCTTGAAACCTTGAAAAAAATTCATTGCTTATTGCCTGAATTACTGCAGAAAATTCTTGTGTTATTTTAATTCGATCTAGTTTTTCATGAGTTTTTAAATCTAAGAAGAATTTTTTTGTATTTGAGAAATATCTAAATGTGTTAGAAATGTCGTGGTTGAAAACTTGCAATTGAACTGCAAATGTTTCAATTAAATCAAACATAACAATAACTGTCTTATTAATACCTTGCAACTTAACATTTAATTCGCTCAAATGTGAGCATAAAGTCAGTGAAAAACATTAATTTGCAAAGCCATATTTTTCCATAATTTTTCATTATGAAAAAAAATTCTAATTTCATCTAAACAGTCCACGAATCTTTGGAAAACTTTTCCGCGACTTAAACATCGAACATTGTTGTACATAAGTAAACCATTATAGACTGAGTTTACCTCATGCAGTAATTCCAAAATTTTTCTTTTATTTAAAGCGTGTGTAGATATAAAATTCACCACTTTTGTTACAACACTCATAATGTCTTCCAAAGACTTGAAACTAGTCTTGGCTCATAAAACCTGCTGGTGTATAATACAGTGAAAACCAAGAATTGAATGAACAATTTGTTTGGTGAATAAATTGAGGAAACCGTTTTCCTTTCCAATCATACTACAAGCACCATTAGTAGTAATTGACACTATTTTGTTTAAATCAATTTCTTTTTCTATAAGTGTATTTACAACTGCGTTGCAAATATCCACTCCTTTTGTTGTTGATGCTAACGATGTTATATTAATCATTTCCTCTTTAATATGATTTCCAACACAATAACTAATGAAAATTGCTAAACGAGCTGATCCAGTTATATCAGTACTTTCATCAAGACAGAAAGACATAAAGTCAGAAGAATTTGTATCTCTTTTTTGCTGATAAGTTATATTTTTAGCCATGTCCAGAATTCTGTTTTTACCGTGTTCCTAACCAAAGGCAAATCCATTATTCTCTGAATAATCTGTTTCATGTTTTCAAAATCTTCAAAGAGAACACATGTACATTTCAATCATGTTTTCATCACATATTCCCCATAACTTTTCCGCATTTAGCAATGTGGGCTGTAAGATGTTCATTAATTTTTGATAACAAGAAATATAATTGGATTAAAAAATTAGAAGATGATTGGGATAAATATTATCAATGTATAAAATATCTGCCAAAAAAACAAATTGAAAGAAGATGGGGTGGATTTTTCCCTACTGTATATAAAGTATGGAATAGTGTTTATTATTAAAAAAATGTTTGTTAGTTATCTTGTAAGAAAGAAAAAAGTGTTTTTGTTAATATGTAAATATTTGTTTTTTATTTTTTTATTTTCTGTTAATAAAGTTATTTTACTTAAAAAAAAAAAAACTAGAAGCGTTATGTTTTCCTGAAGGTTTGTGATGATGGTGTTCTAGTTGTATTTTTATATTGGACTATTTCTATTAATATGCGTATTGAATGTCTTGAGAAAAATTTAACTTTATTTAAATCAATTCAGTGAAGTGTTTATTTATATGTAAATTGTTAATTTTAATAATTATATACATAAAAAAGAGATAAAAATGATTTGTATATGATAGCATTATTTTAGTAATAACTAACATCTAGTAAGTAAACAGGACTAACCTGTTTGATGTGCTATTACTAACAGTTGAATGTATTTGGAATAAGTTAAATTTTTCTAAAGACATTCAATACGCATATTAGATGGTGGAAATAATCCAATATAAAAATACAACTAGAAGCGGTTATATTTGAAGAACTGCTGATAAATTTTATTAGGGATGCTGATTGCATATTTTTGTTTTTAATTACCTGAGCAATAAATTCCTTTTGTTCTTCCTGCCATTTTACTGAGAATGTCCTGCATATAACTGTCCCGGAACATAAAACACATGCCGCTTTATTTCCTTTATTAATCATCCCATGCTCTTGAGTCCACCAACTTTGGAATTCTCTGCTGCTTGTTTTTAATAGTAGTTTTTGTTTTTTATTTTCACTAGCCATGTTGGGTAAAACCATAAGAAATTTACGAAAATTGACAACGAAAATATTTTTTTAAATATTTCAAAAATCTTCACTTTAATGTATGTTTAAATTAATTACCTTTAAAATTCAGCTACAAAGCAATAGTATTATGCAGTGCACAGGCGCAATATTATTCTTGTCACAACCAAATTTCAAACTCAACTGAGTGCTCTGCATGCACTGTCTCTATTGACATGTCTCAACTCATGTCGTATTGCAAAGTATAGTCAGGACAAGAAGTAAGCAAATTTAGAGGACATTCAATTAATAGTCACAAAGCTGAAAGATTCTTATAAATATAAAACTTTTGAAAGAATAATCCGATGCACGCGAATCAAACAACAAAAATTGGAGCAACTTGTTAAATTACGGACAAAATACCAATTAAAAAAACTTCTGCCACATAACATAATTTATGTACTTGCCATGCGAATTTTCGGTCTCACTTTCTGCGAATGTGTTCTTTGTCTGTGTGCATTTCTTCCCCTTTGAATTTAAAATTCCTATCATATCACAATTACATCATTACTATTCGGAAATTTTTGTTCGACCGTTCAAATTTAGTATTCTATGGCTAGATGGTGCCTTAAATTTTTGAAATCTTGCATTTTTCATTGTAAAATGAGGATACAATGTCCCAGAAAAATTTTCATACATGCCACTTGTGATAGGTTCATCACACTGGACTAGAGTATGGAGAGAGATGCTACTGTTTTAACAGCTGGTGTAGCATAAGAAATGGTTATCATTTGATATTTTAAGTAATAACCTGTATATTTATACTTTACGTTTGTCCAATATAATAATAAATCGTGCTTTCACACTTCCAACGCAAAGCTATAACAACAAATTGAAAACTAAATTAAATGGCTAAGCGCTTTCAAGAAGATGTACTTCTCATAGCTTTGCGTTGGAAGTGTGAAAGCACGATTTATTATTACATTTGATATTTTAGTAGTTTAACAATATATTTTATTATATTTAGAGTTATATTATAGAAATAGGGGAATAATGAGTGAAAAATTAGAAGCACTGGGGATGGAAAGAGCCATATGTAAAGAAAAGAAAGAAGAAATAGCTTTGAGTATAATAGTTAAATAATTCACTACAAATTTTCTAAGCTATTTGAGTGATATTATTGTTGTGTAGATTAATGATGTGATGGACTCTAGCTAAAGTTTCTAGCTTGAAATTCAAACTACCATTTTCAGAACTTGAATTTTACATCTTTTTAGTGAGTAATCATTATGTATTTACAATCAGTATAAGAATTTTATTTTAGGCATTCGAGTAATTTTTTAAAATGAGTATATTGATGTTTATATATATCCCACTAGATGTTATGCAAATTTTAATAATGATGATAGCATGAATGAGGAATGTTGTCAATAAAGAATTTGATTAAGAGATTTTTAATTGAATCTGTTTAAGCAAGTTTAATGTTGGAAATACTTTCTCAGATAAATAGTTTTAATTCGTCAAGAAATTGGAGAGTACATTTTTTTTTTTTGTAAGAAATTATACATAGATCAAAGTAGTATTAATTTTAATGAAAAAATAATTCATGAAAGTGGAGTAAAAAATAAATATTTTAGATTTGTATTACATATCCTTGAACAATATAAATTATAAGATTATATTTGAGTAGACAGACAGACTAAGATTGTTTTCTTTGAAAAGAATGAAATAAAGAGGCAAATTAAAGAATCTATTATACTGATGCTATTAATTTATTAATTGGAATGTAATTGAAAATTATGAAAAATTTATTAGTATATATTTATTTTGTGTGTATGTACCTTTGCATTTAAGAAGTCTGCCTTGGCAGTGAAGTCAATTGGTTGTGAATTTTTAATTTTTGCTAGTTTTTTAATTAAGAATTTAGTGTAATTTGTTTATTTTACATATATAGAAAAATACTTTTCTAAATCAAATGCAAGTTTTCTCAAGCAATAATAATTTCAACAAAGAATTTACTGATGCTAGGTATTGGACACTGTGAAAAATAATAATATTGTGTAAATGAAGTCAAATAGTGATAAATCTCTAATACTACTTAAAAGTAAATATTTTTATGTTTAATAATTTTTTCCCCTCTTATTTTAGAATATATATATATATATTATAGTTCTTCAGGAGATTTGGAAAGTGCTTGCTCAAAATTGAGCAAGCATTTGTCATGATTATATATTTTAGTTAAAAATAATTTGCATAATGACAAATTAATTTCAACAAGATTATAATATATTAAAAAAAAAAAGTCTAAATCTAAATATAAAATTAAGTTTTTTAAGTACAGCCTATAGAGTAGAGAGCACTATACTTGTCAGTATGAAAATTTTACTATTTATACCATTCTGAATTAAGTCCAAGCTATTAGTATTTATTGAAAGGATTGAGTGCAGTCATATCTGAAGATTATGAATACAATAGATGCAATTTTTTTTTAGTATGACTTGAATATCACTTTGTCTTTAGACATTTCTGGGACTTACTACAAACTCAGTTTATTTTTCTCGGAAATACTTCTTTAATTATAAATTTGTGTCATCTATTATTATTATATTTCTTCTCTGCAAAAGTAATAAATGTTACCAGTGGATCATTTAATTTCACTAAAATAAGAATTTGGGATAAAGATATGTTAAGTTTATTATCAAAATTCTTTGGATATTTAAAGAATAGAACAATATTTTTAGGATGGAGAGAATTTTACTTCCACTATCTCAATTATCTCATTCTTAGTCAAAACTATCCTAAGCTGTCAGTGATCATTGTATTTGCATGTTACATATTTTTTTAAATTTTGTTAGAATGAAAATTTGTATCAAAAATTCTAACGAAACATGTATCATTTCTCATTTTTTAAAGACTTTATATAATATAAGAAGAAAACAATGAACTTCTGGTTGTTTGATATTGGATTTGCCTCTAAAAATGTTTTTCAAGCAATTTCTCTTTTATATATATTTTTACTGAAAGAAAATAATTCTGTGAAAGCAATATTGAGCTATAAGTGGATCACTGATAATTTATCTTTGCTGTGTGTTTCTTTAGATGATATTATCCTTTACAATGGACTATTGCATAGAAATGCCATTCACTTTTGTTTCTAGCATATTTTTGTGGTTAGCGTATATGTTACATTTTTTTTTTCTATTTTAAACTGTAGCAGAATCAAATCTGATATCCGTTTTTTCTGAAACAGCAACCATATCTTGTTTACAATATTCGTAGACAGTTTTAAATTTAATGATATTAGAATTCTTTTAATAGATTGTTGCTGGAAAAATTGTTGCTTGCTCTTTGTTCCAATAAAAGAATAGGTCTTATTTTATAAAAGAAAAGCATAATTTTCTGTAAAATCAAAAGATATTACAAACTTTTTTATATATATATATTCTCTTTCAAATAAATATAATGGTCAGACTATTTTTTGGCTTTAAAAGAATGTCTTATCAAAACCAATATCTATTCCATAAACTCTTCAGTGGTTATGATGAATATTTCAGAAATACATTTGTCAACAGATACTCATCATTTCTAGGTTCATATAAACTGCTATTTTTCTCTTGAACTTTGTATTTAGCTCGTTTGAAATGTTCCACACCAAGACATGAAACTTATTCATTGAAGTGATATGGTTTACCTTCCTCACCACACATTATTTTTGTATCAGACTGAATGAGTGACATTCACTAGGATTTAGCTAAGATATCATGTTTAGATTATAGTTTAGCAACATTTGGAAACCTTGTTTTTTTAATAAGATTTTTTTCTTGAATAGTTGATCCAACTCCTTTAAATTTTTATAACAGCCTTTGTTGTAAATGCATTCTAGTCTTATTGTTTTTACTAAAAGTTTTTTTCTTATGAAAAAGATGATTAATATTATCATTATCATATAAATAAACTATTAACCTTTTCAATTATAGATTTAACCCTTTCACTTACACATTTGTTTAAGAATTTTTCTGGCTATGGATTTAGTATTGAGAATATTTTTCTTTTTCTAATTTAAAAAAATTTTTTTTTTACCATTTTGTTGCTAATTCCGTTTCTAGTTGCATATTGTAGTTTTAATAGCATTTTTAAAATTTGGAATTTTTTTACGTGCACTTAATTTTTTTTTGTTGTTATTTCAATTGATTTAGCATTTCATAATCAGAATTATTCTCCATGGCATTTTTATGTGCATCATTACTTGCTCCAGTCAGTATTTTCTCTGTTGAATAACTTTTTTAAAAAACTTTATCATAGTATAACAGTATATGCAATCTTTTCTTAACTATAGATAATTAGTTAAGATGAGATGTTTTGAGATACTCCAGTCTAACATCTAAATTTACAAACTCTTTAGCACTTAATTATGGTCTAGTGTACTGGTGCTTACTATTGGTCACTGATCGTGTGTCTTCATTTATCAACTTCGTTTTCTAGCTATTTTCATATCCCTAATAGTAATATCTGATATTTCACACATTTGTTGTTGTTTTAATACCTTGGTGTCTTTCTTTCTTAAATAAGCTGTAATAAAAAAGCAGTTTTATTCAAATTTTTAACTGTAGTGAATTTGAAAGAGTCATTATTATTTGTATATATATATATGTACTTGAAATAAACAGAAAAAAATCAATCCAATTTGTATAATGCACATTCTCTTCAACAAAACTTAAAATTGAACAATGACTGTTGCCCTCAATAATAGGATATGTAAAACTACTTTGCAAATTGGTACTGATTTAATGTCTAAATCTTCAGGCATTGCTGACTAACATCATGCATCAGTGCTAATGCTCTAATTTGAGAAATTTTGTCACCCTTTGTTAGTTATGATTCTGTAGTGATCTCATAAGGAAAAATATGTTTTTGAGTGCCCCCCCCCCCCATTTTTAAAATATATTTTTGCAAGAAATTCAAAGTCAAAAATTTTAGTAAATGACCTTGAAATTAACTTGGAAAAAAAAACATATGAAAGTCTAAAAAGTAAGCTACAGTTGGCACTTTTTTCATTTCTTTAACTTATTTCTAAGTTGAGTAATTTTTCTGTAATTATATATTAGCAAAGAAAATACTTTTTTTTTTCCAAAGAGCTACAAGTTAAAAATTACAGTAATTTAATCAGCCATATTTGAAAAAAAAAGTCAAGAATGCTGAAGTCTAAAATTATTAAAATATTGGCTCATTTGGCATGAAATTTTTTAGAACTATCTTGTATTCCTTCTAAATTTAAACAGCTATTAAACATTAATTTACTAATTAGGACTTTCAGAATTGTCATGTTACTGAGGCAGGAAATTCTTTTAAGAGGTATGTTATAGATATAAGTAAATCTCTTCATGGTTTCACAAAGAAAAATCATCTAGTTCTCTGATAATGATCATTGAATTAAAAAAAAAAAGATATGGCATTTTCTGCTAGCAGAATGATCAACATATGACCTGAAAGCTTAAAAATGATTGATGGATTAAAACTGCAAAAATATTCTGATTTTCACTGATTGTAGTTATTTTTTATCTCTTTTTTGGATATATTGAAGATAATATCTGCATCTGAAAAATATTATCAATCCTATTAAATCCATCGATAGTACTTCTATATGATGATAGTACATGTTTGAAAGTGGAGCATTTTGATCAACTTGTCAATAAGTAATGCAAGATTTAAGATTGATGAATTTTAATATATCTATTAGATTTGGACAAAAGTATACATTTTAGTGAAGTTAAGGTCTTTGTAATCTTAAAATAAGAAAGTGCAGATCCTAATAAGATATCTGGAGTTTTTATAGTATGGTAGTGTTATGTTAGCTTTCAAAAGTATTGAAATATTTTAGAAATATATGGACTCTTGAAGTTATGCTACCTGATCTTAAAAATGCTTTTCATAAAATATTATCCAAATTAACTAAAGGGCTTTCAAAGATTTTGTTGAATAGATTGTATAGATGAATGGAGACAAGAAGTAGATATATAGAATCAAGAAGCATGTTTTTATTGAAGACAGGTGCAAGAAAAGTATCAGCAAGAAATCAGTGATTTATATATTGCTTTTGTTGATTTGATGGGATATTTGATAGAAATAATTGAACAAGTCTGTCACTGTTATAAACCAATTTATGTTTTTATGTAACATAATAGGAAATTTTATTATTACAAATGAAAAATTTAAGACATTTGACTTATCAAGAAGTGTTAATTTAAGCTCCAACCAACACTGTTTTCATATTTTATGGCAATAGTCATCGGAACTCTTTGTAGTTGGCATCAGAAATCAAGATGTAGTGTGAATTTGCTGATGGAATTTAATTTAGTTTAAATAAAAATAAGTTCCTCTTTTTGGCTTCTGAATTTACAATATGCTAATGATTGTGCTATTCTTGCCAATTCAAAAGATGGTTTACAGAATATAATTAAAGTTTTAAGTGCAATATATAAAGATTTTGGTTTAATAATTACTGTTAAAAAACCCAAAGTCTTATCAACCAGTATTAAAATAAAAATCTTCAGCAGCTTGAAAACAAATCAGTCTAAAACTATTTTGGTGGCTTTTTGAAGAGAAAGGTCGACGTAGATTGAACATTGACTTCTATGTGCTGTTAAGTTAAAAAATAAAGATATTTCAATGCAGACATATAATTATTGTAACTAAATTAGTTATATATATATAGTTTCTGTTTCACCCAATTTATTGTATGGAAGAAAACTTAGATTCTTAATTTATAAAATTTCATTGATATACATTCCTTAAAATATTAAAAAATTACAAAATGACTCTATATATTTTTCAGTTTTCTAGATGGAATATAGATTCTACTAACTAAAAGTACAACTTTGTTGGATTGGATATGTGAAATGACAACAGTATCAGATGTCTAGAAAAATATTTTCTAGTTATTTTAATATGGTTTTTGTGGGAAAATAGATCCCATTGACACTATAAAGATTATCTCACAAACAGTAAAGAAGTGTGATACTGATGAAATGGTTAGGAATAAAGTGCTATAATTAAAAATGTTTTAAGTATTTCAGAAAGGTTTACCATAAAAATTTAAAAAAATCCTTGCAAAGTGTCATAAAGAGAATAGTAGCGTAGCATATCTAGTTCACAGATTGGTTTATATTATAAGCACAAAACTCATCTCTAATGTATAATTTGTTTTTTCATGGAGTTGGAATGACCATACCAATTTGAAAGTTGCTGAATTGTTGCTACTGCTGATGAATATGTGAATAGCTATAATATATATTTTCAACTTTACATGACATAAAAGGAAAAATATTCAATTCTACTTTAAAAATTCATTTTCAAAACAAAAGCAAACAGAAAATATGGAAAGCTTCTAATCCTCAAGCATTTTTATGTCTTCTCTCACATGCAAATGTGTGCTCAAAGATTGTAGTTTTTGTAGCATACTCTTTTATAAAAAAGTTGAAAATATTGAGAAAATCAGATGAAACTGCTATATGTGATGTATCAGTATACTCTAATTTGATTATATGCTATGTTAAAAAATTGTGAATAAATAAAAAATAACATTAAAATTTGTAAATTTAGTAAATTTTATGAGTATTTATTGTAAATGGTATGTTAGCAGCCATTATTTAGTCTTGTAATTTTTTTACTAATTTTTACACAGTTTTATTTATTAATTATACTTTTTTGGTTGCTAAATATATTGAAAGTATAGGCATTTTTCCCTCTAAAAGTCTGATATAGTAAGATATTTTGTGTGATAAATATTTTCTAAGCATAATTTAAGATAATTTGTATTTTTCTTAAATGTTTAAATGAGAGTTATTGATTTGTGATGGAAGAAAAAAAAATCATAATCAGAGATAACCATATATTTATAAAGAATAAATCATTTTTTGGAGAAATAATGAGAATAGAAAAGCATATTCACAATGATTGTTTATGTTTTTGAAATAGCTAAAGTTATAATCATATTAAAAAAATATTTTTGTTATAAGACATTAACTTTATGGCTAAATGATATAATGTGTTAAACAATTTCTTGTAGATGTTATTGTATCACATTAGAAAAGTTCCAAGTCTTTAAGAATAATCTGACACTTTGTTGTCTTTTTTTTTAAACATTCAGTGCAGTAAGTTTTTTTATTATTTTTATTTTTTGAGTGAATGTGAATGAGTGAACCTACATACACAGTATATAGTATATTAGTATTTTTTAAATTTTATTTATACTACATCTTAATTTGTATGTGGAAACTGTACATAAAATCATCTGTTACATTTATATCTATTACTAATTTCAACAGCATGTAAATAACTTACTATTGCTCAAATATGTAAGTTTAAGATTATAACACATATCACTGCAAGCAGACTCATAATGAATCATTTTAATAAACTTGCAAATACAATCTTATTTTTCATTTATCAATACCTATTCATTCAGTCTCCTTTTATCAGAATGAATGAATGGGCATTGATAAATGAAAAATAAGATTGTATTTGCAAGTTTATTAAAATGACTTGTTATGAGTCTGCCTGCAAAATAATTCTGAGTAACATATTTGGAACAAGTGTTCTATGATATGATTATATATATGTTAAAAAAAACTACAATTACAATAAACAATATATATTATAATCAAAACTTCCAGATAAATCATCATCTATTAACTGCTATATACAATGTATGTGAAGGGGGATTTGGAACAAAATATAGTAGAGATTACAGCTTCATCCTAATAAACATTGATTTGCAATTGTATATGATGTAAAAGTGAAAAATTATCTTTAATTATCTTCTTTTTTACAGGATTTTATTAATGGTGTTGCTGTGCTTTTGTCTAATCAGTTTTCCTCATGAGCTTTTGTTTTTATTTATAATTAATTGGTGGTCACGAACTTCCTCTATTCAAATTTCTATATTTTAGTTTTAAGTTTTCTCAATAGATAGAACTTAAAAGTCAGACTTAAACATTGCATTTGCATGATGAATTTTTGTAAGAGTCAATTACTTAAGATGACTACAAAAGGAAATCATTAGTGTTATAAGACAAATGAAATATACCTTTCCTTTACTTCAGCATGATAAAATAATTCTATTTTAATAAATAAATAATATTTTCAATGCTTTTATTTTTAAATATTCAATTTTTTTAAATTTTAATTTGAGGTAGAAAGTTTACAACTATAGCATCAGTTTTATATATATACTGTATGATATTTTATCTAACATTTTAAAAATATGCATTGCTTTTTTATTATGTTAGAAAATATGTTGAAGGAAAATAAAGCAAAAAATTGTTTTTAAAATAAATATCAAAATACTGAATGACTACATACATATAAAAAAAGATATATGGAAATTTAGTAATCTAATAGGAATAGACATTTTTGTAGTTAAATCAAATGGCAATATAAACACTATACAAAAATTGGTACTGTGGTATTAGAGCTGCAACATGAAGAATTATAATCATTTAATCATTAAATTAATTAGGTTATTAAATCAAAAACATATTTTAAAATCTACATTTAAAAAAAAAAAACAATTTAACAAAAAAAAAAAAAACGAAAAGCATTAATGTGAATAATAGTTAAAATGCACAGTTTAAATCAAATTGAGTGTGTGTTTGCACATTTTAATACATTGTACAGGCTTATACCTGCATTTATATATATAATATATGCGGGATTCGAACTCAGACTTTCACACGACCTACAACTCTCAGTGCCATCTTATATTGCTGACTCACCTGATCACACACATGTTGAAAAGATAAATAATCACCAATATACATATTTTGTGCTAAACCAGCACTCATCAGTTGGTGCAGATGACCATCTCCACACATATATACAATTAATACTCAACTTTATATTAAAATAACCAATCTTCATACTTTAATGAGTGCTGGTTTAGCATGAAATATGTATATTGGTGATGATTTATCTTTTCAATGTGTGTGATCAGGTGAGTCAGCAATATAAGATCGCACTGAGAGTTGTAGGTCATGTGAAAGTCTGAGTTCGAATCCCGCATATATTACAAATATAAATGCAGGTGTAAGCCTGTACAATGTATTAAAATACATTATGCAGAATATGCACGTGCAAACACACACTCAATTTGATTTAAACACTCATTTTAACTATTATTCACATTAATGCTTTTAGTATTTTTTTTTGTTAAATTGTTTTTTTTTATAAATGTAGATTTAAAAATATGATTTTGATTTAATAACCTAATTAATTTAATGATTAAAATGATTATAATTCCTCATGTCGCAGCTCTAATACCACAGTACCCAAAAAGTTTTAATATTTGAGCATTTTATATAGGTCATCACATTGTAGCACAAACAAAAGAATATAATTACCATTACATACTTTTTAAATAAAAAATTGAATTTTTTAAAAAAATAAGTTCTGTTTGTTGACTTTCAAGTATCTGAAATTTAAAAGCAAAAAGTTTGTGATTCTATGCTAAACATTGAATCTTAAAAGTTTCAATAAGAAATGATGATAGTAAATTCATTTATATATCATATTTATGTCAGTATTTATATCCACCAAAGATTCCAATTTGTAGTTCAGCATTCAAAAAGTGAACATGCTTTTACCAAATTTTGTGCAAAAATTCTTTATAATTAAAAAAATGTAAGTAATGAGTTTAAATTTGTTTTTTATTTTTATTTAAAATTTTTTAAATGCTTTTTAAAGTGATATTTGTACTAAATTATATTAGTAAATTATATTTAAAATTTAATATATTTTTTCAAGTATAGTAATATTTTTTAAAAGTATTTCTTTTTTCCTATTGTTATATGTGTAAATCTGTAAAAATTTGAAATCTGAAAAACATCAAGAATTAAGAGTTTTGTAATAGTGGTGATATTCATCATGAAATTGTTGGTAATTGTTTTTCTTAACAAATTTTATCTTTAGTTTTGAATTATCATATACCTTATATATCTTTAATAGATAATTATTTGTTATATGTAATTTTTAAGTGATTCAAATATATGTTTTTTGTTAGTTAAAATATAAATCAGCCCTGTCATTTTCTAGTTTAGCATTCAAATCTTCCATGACAAATTTTAATTGTTTGGTTTGATGCAAATGTTTTCTGTATATCTATATAAAAGTTTTTTACTTTTTTTTTCAGAATGAGAACTTATTGTGCATAGACTTGAATTTTCTACATTTGGTAGCTTCTATTAAGTTGAAAACTAAACTTTGTCTGATATACCATCAATCTCGAAAGCATTTAAAAAAATTTTTTTTTTAATAATGAATTTCATTTCATTTGTTTTCAATGTTGTCTTTAAAGTAAATATACACATTGTCCAACAATGCCTTCTTTAATATTTGGTAATTTTTTTTTTTTAAGTGTCATAGCATCGGCCGGGACGCGAACCCGCAACCCGGGCAACTGCCTGCAAGTGCAACGCAGTCGCGCTGACCTCTCGACCACCAATGCAAGACTAATATTTGGTAATTACTTCCAATTTATACATGACTATTTGGAATTATACATCATTTGCAGATGAAGAAAAATTGTATAAATTGGAAATATTTGGTAATTACTTCCAATTTATACAATTTTTCTTCATCTGCAAATGATGTATAATTCCAAATAGTCATGTTAAAAGACTTCCAATAAATTCTTAGATGTTCTGTCTTTGATTGCCAATCTTATGGTTTAATAGTTTCTGGGAGATATGAATTCCTTAATTTATTTTTTTATGCATGATTATAAAAGAGAGTGTGCATTCACATAAATATTTGCTCAGTAATCCTGCTTCAAAGAAACTCGATAGATAGCCCACTAAACTATTATGTATGATGTTTACTCAAAAATAAATGCCAATAAATTTATTAGTTGCTACTGACATCTAGTTATTTTATTTACAATTTTTTAAATTAAAATTTCTACCATTATCAATTCAAAATTACAAGCATACATTTGTTCCAATAGACAGTTATTAAGAAATTAATTAGAAAGATAAATATGCATATATTAATTTTTTTGGTGTTAAACAGCTGCCTTTTTTGTGTGATGCTTTTTCTAAGTCTCATGAAATATTACTTCATTAATCACACATGTGCTTCATTTTAAATAAATTATTTTTAAATTGAAACATATTTGAATATTAACATAATTGACATATCAAATTTTAACAATTATTTACTAATTTTTTGAAGGGATTTTCCACACAAGAAGTAGTATTATAATCATTAAAATTGTGTGGTTCATAATATGTAGTAGCTTTTATTGGTTTTTAAGCTGTAGATTTAGCATAATCTTATTTTGAAATGGTTGAGATTTTATATTTTAAATTTTATTCTTAAATGACAGATATAATAAATAAAAAATAACAAATTTCTAAAGTACAGGTATTAAGTTAGTTAGTTATTATAGCTAAAATTGTTTTTAATAATAAAGGATAAAAATAATTTTTTTTCCTAAAGTTAATTTTTTTCAAAGATATTATTTTGAAAGATATATTTAATAATGTAAAATATATTGGTTTTATAATTTGTATGTTTTTTGAATTGTTTAAACTCACATGATGGCAAATATGAAAATATCTTTTACTGAAAGATTAAGTCTTTTTTTCTGGTATAATATTGTTACTTTTAAAGATGTTTTTAATAATACTGAAACTGAAAAATAATTTTATTTTGCCACAAATCTATTCAAATTGGTCACATATACACATAAATTAATTCAATAATTTATGATTTTATGTATTTGTATTGAATCATCATTTCAAATATTAAACATGAAATTATTAAATTTTATATATCGTATTTTTAATTTATAGCTTTAAATTTATTTAAAGATTAATTAAATATATCTTTTCATTGAGTTCTAAATGTTCTCATGACCTTGCTCTCTCTAAATATATGCTCACTAAATAATTATAATGGTATGTTTTTGTTGTTGCTTTTTTATTGCTTTTTTTTATTATTAAAAATTACATTTGAAATGTTTATAGATATTATTTCAAATGTTCTGTAATTGCAACTAATAGTGATAGCAATTCTATCATGCATAAAAGAACTTATTGAAGTGCTTACATTTATACCTCTTGTGCAGCCACTGGTGACCATGTTTTTAAAATATTTAAAATTGTTTCATCTCAAATTTTTAGGAAAATGGGATGGACTACACATGCATGAGTTGCATCATTTTTTTCATCATCTTTTATTTATCAGGAGATATGCACCATGTTTTCCTTTGATAAAATTTGAATTTTTTTAATGAATTTTTAATTAAGTAACTTCATTTAATTCCCCTTATCCCTCTCAGTTTAATAGATTTTATGAAGGAATATATCACATGAAATTTTGAGATGGAATAAATTGTGACATACATTAAAGTATCAACAATTTTTTTCTAATTTCTAGGCCATTGGATTCCAAGTATACTTGTTTATCTAGCAGTTCCAATTAATCTTTTCAGAATTTGTCTTTGGAATATGAATTAATTTCTTTAGCAGCAAAAAAAAAAAAAATGAAGAAAGGATAAACAACCTGTACTTACAGAAACTAGTAGTATAACCAGACTTTTTGTTCTGGCAACTACTGAAAATGCCACCGAGCATAATAGAAGAGTAAGTGAGTATAGTTTCACCAAGTCTCCTGGCACACTTGATTATTCAATGTTATATATTTTTTTATTTACTTTTCAATAAAATTTGTGATAAAATTATTAGTGAAATTAATAAATATGCCAATAAAGAAAAAAAACTGCGTGAAGTCATGAAACTTCTATGTTTTGTTCTGATAATATTAGTTTCTTGCAAGGCATGTGTTGTTCAGCTAAGGGATATTTAGAACTCTTATCAGGTTTAAATCTGAAGCAGCTTTATTTTGCAGATATAATGACCCACAATAGATTTTATAATTTATTTCCATGCCTGTTTTTCATTGATAATGAAAAAATACTGAGTAACAAAAGAAAAAATTTATATTAAGTATGCAAACATAAAATTCAATGTTGCATATCAGATGCCCAATGCAACAATATGATCATTCTAAAACAGTAAAGTGAGGATTTGAATGATGGGTCTAAACAGATAGCCATAATAGGTATTTGCACCATCAGGAATTGTACATATTTAAAACTGAAAAATTTTTTTGCTAGTCAGTGTTTGAATACTAAACTGCTTTCAGTAATTTTACAACATTCTCTATCTAAAGAAAGAGATATAAAAGTATTTTGGCTATGTGAAGTAATGATTACACAGCAAAAGTACTCAGATAGGCTGTTTTATTTTTTATCTAAAGATAAGCAATGCATCTCTTCAAACTCAACCTTACTTAGCTTCTTCAGGAATGATGACTGATGTGCTGGCTCTAACCAACATCTTTGTATGTAGATGCTTTTTTTTTTTTGGGTTCAGAAGAGGATGAATCATGAATAGTTCTGTTGGGTAAGTTATATCTACATGTTATTTATACATTTAATTTTTTGTTGGGTTACAGTAACATTTTATTATTTGTAAGCAATCATTTTGTAGTACTGTAATTGCTTTTACATTTTAGGTAGATTCTACCTACCTAATAAAATGAAATTTTATTCACAATGTGGAAGGTTCTACATTGCTCTAAATTTTAATCTTTTCTTTTTTATTTAATTTACACTATGTGTTGAATCTGAGTCATTTATAGCATGAAGAATATTTATACTAATGTATTCATCTCAGCTATTTTTTCTTCATTCATTATTTGCACACCTCTGCAAAGAAAAATTTTTTGTGGGTTTCTTAGAAAAATAAATGGTACTAATTACTTCATTTTTTTTTTGATGTTTTGGATTAATGAATTGTCATACATAAGTCATGTTAAATGTTTTTTTTTTTTTTTTTTTTGGCAATTCTATAAGGAATGTAATGAATCTGTTAATAATAATAAAAACAATTATCTATTAATATTTAGAAATTTTTAAGAAATATAAAAATAATAATTTTAAAAATGTTAAAATTATTATTTTTTAAAAATTTTAAATGTTGTAATGACTATATTCATTCAGCTTTATTATATTACTTGATATTTTATTTTCTAATAATATAAAGTAGGTTATTTTTCTTAATGCTAATTGAAGTTTATCTCTAAAATTGTGTCATATCAATTCTCAAAAAATCCACTATGTTTGCTATTTCATTGAAACAGAGAATTTGCTAAAGTTTAATTCTGTTGTAATGTACAAAGTATTTTAGGTAGTGCTGGTATGTCCTATATAGGTTATGCAACCTAAAATGCATTGGGTTCCTTGGTTATCATTTTATTTGATCAGTATTTATGAAAATAGTCATGAAAAATTATTAAACTTTAATTAGAGTCTTGCTCACTAGGTGGAAACTTTTATCATTCAAAAAATGCTGTTCTTGATGCTAAAGATATGAAAAAATATATATGCAAAGAATATCATATGGAGTGTAAACAGCAAAGGAAGTTTAAACTATATTATATATTATTAAATATTGTATATTTAACATTTAATATTTATACTAAGTTTAGGTTTAAATTATTTTTTTAATGTAATTTGAAATCATATGCTGATAATAAATAGTGAGTAGTTCTTCGGAGTTTTTTTAAGCAGTTAAGTTGAATTGCTATAAAATATTTCTATTTTTTCCCAAATATACACGAACAAATTATTTTATTCAAATTTATCTACCTTAGTCAGCCAGCTCAGTTGGTTCCTCAAAATGCCTTGTTATCCAAAATCTCACATAAAAATGAGTTCTTACGGAAAAAATATTAATTCATTATCTAAAATTCAAAATACATAAAAACCCAATTAAAAAAAAAGTTTTAATTGAAAAAAGTATTAATTAATGAATAAACATTTTACTAAGCATATTATTTTTAAAAAAGTATTAACCTGCGAGTAATTGTACTATATAAAAACATTTCAATAGCTATAAGTTTTAAAAATATACATATAATATTTTCATTGACAGTCCACGATTTTATTTTTTATGTAGCCAGAGAATGATATTTTCTGAATCATTTATTAAAATAAAGCATATTGCAATTAAAAAAATTAACCACAATGTACATTACAATTTTTTTAAAAACTTTAATAAAGTACATTTTAAAATTTATTTTTAGGACAATCATGTTCTATTATCAAAGTTTATTTTTGATTTTTTTTTTTTTGCAACACTTATTATTTTTAAGCAGCAATTCATGAATTTATTTATTTTACAAAAATACAATCAAAATTAAATAAAAATTAGATAAAGACATGTAATGTGCAGTTGACTGCTATTGTTTCAATAATGTAAATAATTAAATTTTTTTTTTCCCATTTAAGTTTATGATTTAAAAGCTGTCATTATCTTGAAAATGCCACAAACAGTTATAAATTGAGTGAATAAATGATATTTTTAACTTGTGCTTAGTGACTTTTGATCATATAAAATTAATTATTAATTGTTTAATGCACAAACTTTTTCTGTAAATAATTCACAATTACAATGACTTATGATGATTATGTTTTTTGCTGCAGATAAAATAATGTTCTTAATAGTTTGAATCTATAAAATTTATTGAGTGCATATGTTCAAGCTAATGCATAAAATTTAATATTGATGCACCTGCTTAATACATGTAATCAAAGTATGCTTTTGATTATTTATGGTACTGAATGAAACTGACACTTTTTTGCTTTTGTAGTCGCTAGCAATGATAATTTTTTTTACTTTGCATATGCCATTAATGAGAGCAATAACTGTCTTGCAAGGATACTGAATGAAATGGATAAAAAACATAGATCATATTTTAATTCTATAATCAAAATATAATCTTATGTACTGTAAATTGAATAATCTCTGCATTGTATTGTACATCTTTTGTATGAATGTCCCTCTTTTATCTTCAGTTGAAGTCACTATTGCAATTTTTTTTAAAAATCATTGTAGCATGTAATTTTAAAGCAAAATAATGTATACAAATTGATAATAAGTGCTGGAAAATCTTCCCATATTGCTAACCAGGATAAAAGTATAATATATTTGCATTTATATATTGGATTATTTCCATAATTTAATATAAAGTTATAGAATGTCTTTAGAAAAATTTAATTTTATTTAAATTTTCAAAATACTATCAACTGTTAATAATAGCATACAGATTAGTAATGCACAATGTTTCGAGAGGTATTATGATCCTCTCTTTTTCATATGTGGGAATCTAACCTGGACTCATGGAATCTTGAATATTGAATTTTAAGGTAACACACTAATCAGATGAGCCATCTTTCCAAAGGCAGTAATTAGGAGAAATTTCATATACTTATCTATGAGATTCCTTCTGATTTCTCCACTTTTTCTAAGAGAAAAGTTGATTAGTGATTTTCATACATTATGTATAGTCACATTAGGTTGACTTATAGGGTTATTCATCATTGTCATGTAAGCAGCTTCTTTGAATTTTCTTTTTTGTACCTTTTCCTCCCTATCCAATATTTTTGTATTTTCCCAATTTAACAAAAATATAGTATAGGGAGGGAAAGATATAAAGAAGAATATTCACTATACATAATATATGGAAGCCAGTAATTAACTTTGCTCTTAGGAAAAAAGTGGAGAAATCCGGAGTAACTTCATAGATAATTATATGAAATTTGTCTTGACTATTGCTTTTGGTAGGATGGCTCATTTGGTTAAAGCGTTTCCTTAAAATTCAATACTCAAGAATCTAAGGATCCCGGTTCGATTCCATGCTAGTACTGACCCTGGTCATGTCGGAAACACCTGAAGTAGATGGAGAATAGAAACATCTGAAGAAGATGGGAGAATAATACCTCTCAAAACATTGTGCATATACTAACCTGTGTGCTATTACTAACAGTTGAATGTACTTGGAAAATTTAAATAAAGTTAAATTTTTTTAAAGACATTCAGTATTTTATAGTAGATGATGGGAATAGCCCAACATTATTTTTGACAAATTGGGGTGGGTGGGAGGTAGGTAGGGAATCATGATGTTGTGTTTTTATATTTCTGTTATATAATAAAACAATTTTAAAAAGTGCTTTTTGTTTTCAGTTTCTTTATTAACGTAAAAATTTTAATAGTGTAAAAAGAGAATCTGATAATGTTGGACTATTTCCATCATTAGTACCTATGTTATTTATTTGTGTGTTATTACTAGCAAGTTGTTTGTATTTGAAAAGTTTAAATAAAGTTTAAATTTTTTTATACATTCAACATTTACTGATAGATGATGGAAATAGTCCAATTTATTATCACATCTAATATATCATCATCACAAACCTTCAGGAAAAGAATTGAAAAGTTTTCATTTTGTTTGCAACTTGCTGTAAAGGGTAGCTTACAATGCACATATTCATAAAACGATCAAGCCTGCTTATTGAACCCAACCCATTTGGAATTTTATTAATAGTGGGAAGATTATTTGTTTGCTATTATTACATATATAAATATAATACATAATAAATTATTATTTTATTCTAAATAAAATACGATCTATATTTTGAAAAATAATATTGTATATAAACTATTTGATTAAACACTGTAATGTGTATATATATATTTTAATATTGAATGTTAATTTGTAATCAAATGATTTAAGGACAGCCTGAAGTTAAGTTAGGTGGTGATATGTGAAAATAAAACTGATTTTATTATTATTTTTTTTTATTTGTAATAAATGAAATGTATTTAAACAATAGGCATTTAAAAATCTAAATAAATTTAAACAATAGGCAGTTAAAAACCTTAGTGTAACAAATTGTATAAAAATAGAAACTTTTTACAAATCGTTCTTCTTGTCAAGAGAGATAGCAGCTATAACAATAGACAGGAGTTTAAACTAAAATTGAGAACGCTAAAATGGAGTTTTGCTTTTTCTTTTATTGAAATCATAAACATTTTTAGAAATCAAGTGCTGTAACTAAAAGTTTACCAAATTCAGAGGAAAGAAAGTGAAATAAGAAGTAAGAATAACTGATAAATTTTGTAATAATTAAAGCATGTTTTAAAAGTTGTTGGAATAATTTTTTTACTATTTTAAATTTTTACAAAAAGAATAATGAAAATTAATCTGCTGAAAATTGGAAAAGAAAGGAAAATGAAATAATTTTCTTAATATATATAATAGATGAAAATACACAGGCTTATATATACCTGTGTCTATATATGTAATAGACAGGGTACGAGCACAGACTTTCACATGACCCACCACTCTCCACACTATCTCATAACACTGATACACCTGAACACACATATGTCGAAAAGATAAATAATCACCAATATACGTGTTTCATGCTAAACCAGTAATCATCAGTTGGTCCAGATTACCATCTCTACACATATATGCTACAAGTGCTCAGATATATATTAAGATAGCAAATCCTCCTACTTTAATGGACAGGCTTCAATGTACTCTACACTCCAACTCTTCAACTGTCCATCCAATTGAAAATCTGATGATGGAACGCTCAAAGGCCACCCTTAGGCCGGGATTGTTGTCACACCCATGTTGACCTAAAGGTCAATCTGACCCCTCATGTACAGGACATAATCCATTAAATACATATACAAGGGATAGGCAGACGTGTATTTCATCTATTACATATTAGATGTCTGCCTATCCCTTGGTGTATTTAATGGATTATGTCCTGTACATGAGGGGTCAGATTGACCTTAGGTCAACATGGGCATGACAGAGATCTTGGTCTCAGGGTGGCCTTTGAGCTTTCTATCATCAGATTTTCAATTGGATGGACAGTTGAAGAGTTGGAGTGTAGAGTACATTGAAGCCTGTCCATTAAAGTATGAGGATTTGCTATCTTAATATATATCTGAGCACTTGTAGCATATATGTGTAGAGATTGTAATCTGGACCAACTGATGATTGCTGGTTTAGCATGAAATGCGTATATTGGTGATTATTTATCTTTTTGACATATGTGTGTTCAGGTGTATCAGTGTTATGAGATAGTGTGGAGAGTGGTGGGTCATGTGAAAGTCTGTGCTCGTACCCTATCTATTAATATATATATATAAATAAAGCGCTTCTATATTATCCAATAAAAATTTATGATTACAAATAATTATTGAATTGTAATTTAATATGAAAATGGGCTAGAGCAAAACCTGCTATTGTGTATCATGGTATTTCCTACCAGCTGCATTAAATCTATATATATTTATTTTTCTACTTTATTGTAAACACACAAGAAGATGCCTGCAGTCCAAAATAAACAAGCATTGGAATACTTAATGGTGAATCAAATGAGGATCAAGGTGTTTACCATTAAACACAACTACAGGAGACACCATTGTACCTATCTATCCTTGCTAAGAAAAATGATTTACTAAGTGAAACTGCTTTGTAGAACAACTTGCCTAACTATCAACTATTACTACCTCCATTAGTATGATTTTTATGAACTTTGTTCCAATTACATTTTTTAATCAAAGAATCAATATTGTAAATTTTTGTTTATTTATTTATTTTTTTTATTCATGTTATCTGTTGTATTTTCACACTGATACTAAGGCCTCATTTTTTTTAGAATTAGCAAAGAAGAAAGGGGGAATTATTCACTTTGATATTTTTCTATTTTCATTATAAATAAAATTTAGGTTAACCTACCTGCTTCACATCAGGTTATCCACATAAATATTAGGTAAGATTCTCTACATTTATTTTCATAGATTAAATTGCAACACTTATACAGAATACATATTATGTGTTTTATTTTGTCGATTAACGTTGTATATATATTTTCCAGTCATGTTTGACTAATCAACTAGTACCTGTCTCTATCATATATATAAATTGGGGGAACTTGTTAAATAGGTTGTTAACATCTGCAAATATATAATTTAGCTAGCCAGCATCTCAATTATCTTAAATAACTAAAGTTTATTTTTCTATATAATTATGATTTGTAGAGAATGAGTGACAGGTGGATTTCTGTCATGGGGTATAAAGGTTGGATTATAATAATCATTAATTAGTACAATGGTAGGGGTTCACATGTGACACATGTACATATAATTATTTTTTTATCATTACTATTGTTGTTATACTTTATGATATTTATTATTGTTTATTAATGTTTAAGAGTTTGTATTATTCTGGTCTCTGGTTTATTGAGTTGTCCTGAAATTTCATAGTTTATAAACAATTATGCATGCACACACATCTATTTTTCTTATCATATAAAAGCTTGAAAATAAAACAAATATAATAAATGCTAGTTGTAACCTATATATAGGTGCGGGAGTTGCTGTGTGTATCTGTTCATACCTGCTAAAGGAGTCGAAAGCAATATTTTCTCTGGGTTTGAATATTAGGGCATAACGGAATTTGAAAAAGGGGGAAAAGTGGATGAACTAACCTAAATTGCATTTAATATTAGTAAATAGGGATAGAGTTAGTCAATTAAAGTGTATGCAATCATTGGTAAGACTCACAGTCTGAATATAATTAGATGCAACCTTTTTCCCCTTCTAAGTTTGGTAGGTCTCTGCAAATTGTTTCATTAGGGGCAATAAATTAGAGCATATTAACTTATTCCTACACCAGATTGCTACATCTGCATAGTATTACAGTCTGCAAGTTAGTTGACCATCCGTTACATCTGGCACACCATTGTTGGGTATTGGTTAGCTTATGATTGTTGATGAAGAGTACTGCCCATTATACTGGCGCCATCAACTTATGGGGCTAGTGGTAATTCATTATATCTGGTGTCAGCAATGTTTCAGGCTCGATAGATAGGTGTACCATCACATATAGACTTTGTATAAGGTGGTCATACATTGTGATCGAACCAGTGATTGTTGAATCTGATCTATATATCCAAGTGGTAATCATTCCGTCCGTTATATCTGGCGCACAACGTGTTAGGCATGAAGATAATACAGTTGATAGAAGAGTGTATTTACCAATGGTTACATCTGGTATCCAGTATGTTAGGTATGATTATACTCTAACTGTAAAGGAAGTCCAGCCATTGGAGTGGCGTTTAAATTTTTTTTTAAAAAAATGTTAAAGCACATTTCATTTTATATTTTTCTATCAACATAAACCCAAATGAACTTATACACTTGGCAAACAACTAGCACTTTCATATAAAATAATAGTAATAGTGGTAATAGATCACATAAACTTGAATCTATTTTCAATGAGATCTAAAGTATTGAGTGTAAATGGGAAATATAGAGGAATGGATAATAAACAGAGACCGATGATAAATAGTTAAGTGAGTAATAAATGATACTAAAATAGTAGAACTAGGCATGTAAAAGGACATAGGCTAAAAGTAGATCTATTAAAAACTAAAAAAAAAGAGGTAAAAGATAAATGCAATGGTTGGGAGTGGCATGATGCACTGTGGCTTGTGATTATTTATAGTTTCATAAAAATAGTTTGCAAATAAATAAATATTTAATGATTACCAGAAGTGGTAAGCAATTAAGTAATATGGAATCAAAACATTTGGAGATGGGGAAAAATAATAGTGATAGTGAGATGGTAGATGATACTACCAGTAATAAGGTAGGATCTAAGATGATTCAGATACCTGGGGGGGTCTATTCTGGAAGTTGAACAATCCCACAAATGCAAGAAGGGAGTCAAACAGTTTCTCAAATTCAGATTTTTCCCAGTGAGATTACTCATGTGCCTGAAGTAGGAGTAACTCAGGCTATGCACGACCCTGCAACCTTGGCACAACTAATCCAAGTAATCATGGAAATGAAGAGTGATATAAATAGTATGAAAGAGAATATGGCAACCAAGGCTGAGGAAATGAAAAATGATATGAATAGTAAGATGGAGAATATGGCAACCAAGGCTGATGAAATGATATGAATAGGAAGATGGAGAATATAGCAACCAAGGCTGATGAAATGAAAAATGATATGAATAGTAAGTTGGAGAATATGGCAACTAAGGCTGATATAAATAAAATAAAAGGATGTGAATGATATGAAAGAACAAATGGAAACAAAGATTGATAATGTTGAAATTAAGCTGTCTGAAGATATGGGACAACTTTCCCTAAAGTTAGAAAATGTTCAGAAAGACAATATTGAGTTGAAGCAAGCAGTGTTAGAGATGAAGGAAATTGATGAAAAGAAATACGAAATGTCAACAACGATTAGATGATTTTAAATCCAGTGTCATGGAACAATTGAATGCAAAATATGATGAGGCATGTAAGAATCAGGAAACATTAAAACATAAGGTGCGCGTGGAAGAGGATAAATTCCTAACCGAGGTCCAAGATGAATTTCAGGGGATTCAATCAAGAATAGAACAACTTTCCATATCACAAAATGATCAGGTTGAGTCATGCAACAAGATGATAGTAGATTTGGATCAACATCTTAAATGAGTTAGGGAAGAATAGTCAAAAGGGGAAATGAGTTAGGGAAGAATAGTCAAAAGGGGAATGGACATGACCGCAGACAATGCCAATATAGAAAAGTTGGTAGGAAGTGCTCATGAGATAAGAGATGAATAGATAGAATGGATGAAGCCTTTAATCAGAGATTGGTAGTGCTCGAATCTCAACTGTGCCAAGAGATGCCGAGCAGTGGAGGAAAACATGATGAAATTGATGCACAGTAGTAAAAAAATAAGGGATAGTAGGACTCATCACCTAGAGATTCTCTTAAGGACCCACAGAAGATAAGTGATCCTTCTGAAGAAACTCCTCCCACGTCGCATTCTGTCTGAGGCAGAAGATTATCCTCCTAATTTTAGTTTAGAAAGTTTAATTCTAAATAGTTATCGAACACACTATGATGATCATACATTGACCCCACCTGTAAACACTACAGAAATCAACAAGAGACTTTACCATCCTGCACAAGTGAACACTATTAACCAATTTGTCAAACTAAAAGTATTCAAGAGATCTACCAATGAAGCCCCCATTGAACACATCCGGAGTCTGAACCTTTTTTCCTCTGTAAATAGAAACTTGTCAGAGGGTGAAAAGGTTATTATTGCATACAGCCATCTGCAAGGTGATGCGCTGGTGTGGTGGGAGTCATTGTTTCAGGTTCCATCTACCTTTGATGAATATCAGATACTGCTGGTGAAGAATTTCTGGAACAAGGAAAGGCAAGAGGCCTTATTGTATGAGCTATTCCAAGAGAAGTATAGGGCAGCACCTGGAGAAACCTTGACGAAGTTCTTCTGCCGTCAAGTTACGAAATTAAGAACATTAAATACCTACTGCCTGAGTGAAAGTCAAATTATAAGAATAATAAAAAGAAACCACTCAGGATTGAACAATCGCTATTGTGTACCAATGTTAAGACCATAGAACAGGTGGCAGAACTGTTGACTAATATAGATATGAACAATGCTAACCTGTCAGTTAGGGCACCTGAAAAAAGGAAAGAAGAGGCTACTGTTAATGCTATTTTTTATTAAAGGAGAAAAAATAATAATGATGTTAACCATTGGAAAGGGAAGTCCATACAAAGTAACTCACCCTATGTATTGTAACGGTAAGAAAAGTAGAGCTGCTTTAACCTAACCTAGAGATGCAGATAGAAGGGTTCGAACCTCATCTACTCCTCTAGATTGCTACTAAGTGACTTACTCCTCGAACCTCACTAGAATTTAATCTTAATGTATGCCGGGTGGTCAGGGAGAGAAGAGACCACGAAAGGGAATTTTTACATATATAATGATCAGATGTACATACGTACGTCACAAAAGAAAAACAATACTAAGTGGTTTTATTTATAGTGAATGATAGATAACAGAAAATTTTATTATTGACATTAAAATAATTCACACAATGCTTTATTAATAGTGTCGCAGGCTATTTTCACTGCAACCAGATAGACATATATGAAAGATCCATTGATCGTGATGATAAGAACAGACAAAATTTTACGTTATAATTTCTTCTTTAAAATATTCCAGCCAATGGAAGTGTTACGTAAAAAAATTCAAGAGAGAGAGACATGATTCATTAACTCTGTGGTTGGAGAACATAGAAATAAATAGGTGGTCAAACTCAACTAAACACTTTGGATAGCTTTAAATCACAGCCCTACTTATGATTTAAGAAGAATGATAAAGTGACCCCAGCAGGAAATTTGACCCCAGCAGGAATTTCCAGCCATAATTGAAACATTTCTATGAGATTTTGAGAAAGATTTCCTAATAAATATTAATATACAAGACCATGCACAAAGGCGAGAGCATATGTGGGATGTGAGGCTCGAGACATAACAGTTACCAAGAGGTTAACACAAGACCGGATAGCTCTCTGTCTCTAAACTAGGTTAGAGAGAAAAATGGAATCCATTCGCTAAACGCGTGACCTGGATTCAGGATCGGAGTTTTTGTTGCTTATGTCCAGTTACGTACATTGAAAGGACTGAGATGGACATGAGATCCAGAACAATTTATTTGTTTTTCAGAAGGTCCGAATGTAGGTATGTTAACCTAAGCAAACTTGGCAAAAGAAACACTGTAATATATACTGAGTGGCCCAGTAGATCACCCGAGGCACGATGCCATATAAATACGGTCAATGACCTTTAAATTTAAAAAGGAAACCCTCTGCAAAATATAAATATATTAGGAAAGCTCAACTATCACTGAAAATCCGCAGAAAAATAGTAACTTTACATTTATAAAATTCAGATTACTAAAACAAGAGGGCGGATATTTTATTGATTTAATTGAAGTTTAACCAACCCACCACAGAGCCAATGCAATTTAATAATTTTTAATACATATACATATTGTCAAATGTACACTCTCTTATTATTAAAATGTAAATGCGAACGTTTTATTTCACACTGTTTAAAATCTAACTTTAACTTAGTAACCCTTCATTGACTAAAATATAAAGGCATTTGATAAGGATCTTTCTTTTATATATACGTATATATATATATATAAAAAATCAAATTAAAATATTGAAAAATTTTCTAATAGAATATTTAGCAATTAAATCTTGATTTTAAAAATAGAGTCTTTGCACTTTCTATGATTTGCTTCCTTTTCCTTCCAAAATATCTATATAAAATAAATAACTTAATTACTGGAGTATAATGGTGGAAAGTTAAACAAAGTAATTCTCAATTAAATTTATAAAAGCTATCACCGCCATTATATATATAATAATCCCACCCATTACGATATAAAAAAAAAAAAGAAAAGAAAGCAATTAATGAAATACCATTTTACAAGATATGAATACGTAGATTTTAAAAGACCATATATATAAAAAAAGAGTATTGGTAAATTACAAAGATATTTTTTTTTGTTAATTGATGGTAACGTTACCGGTAACTAGATGGGGTGGGTCAAGATAAGTTCAATAGATGTTGCAGTTCTTCCCGGTTTGTTTTTCCAGGTTTTGAGGGCAGATATTCACGGATACAGGGCAGACACTAGTTCTCTGGCTGGCTTACATGGTTATGACTGTCCTCAGGAACGGCTCAGGAGAGCGAAGGCAAAGAGGTTACCCCCGCATTTTTGCAGAGCAACACATTTCTGGATTTTTATTTATATGCTGAAAGAATAGAGTGAAGCTTGAAGTAAGTACAGCAAGCAAGAGTTCGCTATATTGTCCAATTTTTCAGCAAAATTTCTTCCAACAAAATTCTTAATATTTTCTCTCTGACCTTCAGCACTGGTTACCGGCAAGCATAAGACCAAGAACAAAAGAAAAGTTCTTTATTTATACCCTTTTTCCATTATGTCTCTAATCTGCTAATTAGTAGCGAATCATGCCCGTTGTTTCAAATTTTTCCTGTTATTTATTATTTTATCTAACTCAGAAAAATGTTTTATTAATTAATTCCTTTTCTCAATGGATTCTATTTAATTAAGAAAATTTTTATCTTATCGAATTCTACCAAATATATTTTAAAAATAGTTGCAAATATATTTTAACTTTCTACATTTTATTTTATTAAATCTTTTCTCTTTAACACAATTCCTTCTTTAATTTAGGCAACTATTTGAGAAAACGATAAATTTAGTTTGAAAAAGAAACATACATTCACCGTGGTTGGACTTAGGGTCTTAGTTAGTCCACAGTGAATGGTGAAGCCAGCATATATATATATATATATGCACAGCTTCAGTATGGTCAGCTAAAAGGAACCGAACAAATATTAGCAAAATGGGAATAAACCCTCTCCATAGTCCTGAAAAATCTCCAAAACCAGGGTATAGTATTTATACACTAAAAATTCAACAAAAACTAAACTAGAATGGTACTTGAGGTTATGTTCTTCACCTCAAGAGACCGAAAATACCCTGAGGAACATGAAACATCCCTGATCGAGAGATCACTAATATGATGTGTTCATGGTAAGACAAAGCACCTGACTGCTTTGCAGAGCTGCCCCATGATAGAGGTTTTATTTGAGGGTTTACAAGTTAAAGCACTGTTAGATTCTGGTAGCCAGATTTCTGTTATCTCAGATAAATTTTACCAGGAAATTTTGATTAAAAATCCCAAAATTAAAACTTACCATTGAAATCTGTTCAGGTTACCATGGCTAACAGTAGGAAAGCAAAACTTGTACAAAAGCAAATTTGGGTTGAAATGAAAGTTGGCCAAACAATCCTCTATCATGTGTTCCTTATATTGAGTGGTTTAATCCATGATGTAATTCTTGGTTCAGACTTCCTACACTTGAACACTTGGTATTATTGATTTCTCTAACAAAGTGGTTATGATAAGTAATGAGGTCTTGGAGATGACATTACTTCCGACATATGGCCTCCCTGAAGTTGACTGTTATATCTAGTATCCCAGAGGCACTCATAGATATAAGCTTGCAGAGTCCAATTTGCTTGGAAGCGAGGAGACATTGAAATTAAGATCTGCGATACATAAATTTAGCCCGATTTTTCGGAGATACCAGGAGTAATAGAAGGATTTCAGCAGAGGATAAGATTAGTACATGACCAACCATTTCAATCCAGATCGTATCCTATTCCATACCAGTATCGGCAAGAGATAACCAAACAAATTAACAAAATGCTGGATTGGGGGATCATTTCCAAATGCTCTTCACCGTACTGTAATCCAGTCGTAACTGTGAAGAAGAAAGATGGGTCGATGAGATTTTGTTTGGATGCTAGACAACTATACAAAATTACTGTTCCTGACAAATATTCCACCGCCCATACACGAATTATTAGTGAGATTTGGAAACAAGGTGTTTTCCACTTTCGATTTAACCTCTAGTTATTGGCAGATTGAACTCCATTCGAATGATCACCAATACCACCTACCGATATGAGGGATTTACATACCAATTTAATAGGATGCCATTTGGATTGATAAATAGTGGTGCTGGTTTGATTCAATGTTTAGATCGGACCTTATCTCCTGAGGTGAAGCAGATCATTACGATATGTGGATGATGTGATTGTCGCATCTACCACTGTTGAAGAACATTTTCAACACCTGACCATGTTTTTCCAGGAGTGCTTCCAGAAAGGCATCAAGATCAACTTCAAGAAGAGTACCCTAGTTTCAAACCAGGTTATCTTCTTAGGTCATATCATAGGTTGTGATGGGATAAGACCATCCAGACAAGAATGCCATTCAGAACTTTCCTAAACCTACCAGTAAAAAACAAATCTGATCATTTTTAGGCCTATGTAACTTTTACCGTCGTTTCTACCAAAAATTTTCTGACAACACGGAACCATTATTAAAATTAATCAGGAGAGATGGAAATGGACTGAGAAGCAGGATCAGGCATTTGAGAATATTAAAACGGGTTTTAGAGCAAATCATGTTAGCCTTCCCTGAATTTAGTAAACCATTTATAGGTCAGACAGATAGTAGTGGTTTCGGATGATAGTAGTGGTTTTGGATTGGGGGTAACATTATCCCAAATCCAGGAGGATGGCCAACCTCAGCCGACTCCTGAAACGTCCAGAAATAAATTATACAGTAACAGAGAAGGAAGCACTGGCAATAGTGTGGGCCTTCCAAAAGTTTTGACAGATGCTTCTCAGATCAGAGGTGATAGTGATCACAGATCACAAAAGCCTCGAATTCCTGAACAACAGTTATCTGACCAACAGCCATATAGGTAGATGGAGTTTGCTGTTGCAGGAATTCAATTACACCATGCAGTATTGCAAGGGATCTGAGAATGTAGCCGATGTGCTTAGTCAAAACCCATGTGGATCAGAACAGAGCCATTTATTGGTAGAGAATGCGTACATTACAAATGTCAATATGATGACAGATGGTAATGTAGAGAATGATTTGGAAAACCTGCCTGAATTGCAACTTAAAGATAATAATTTAAACTTAATCATGAGAGCTTTGAAAGGAAAGTTTTGAATGTGCCAAAAGATCTTGATGTGTATAAGATAGAAAATGAGGTCCTGCTATATAAAGTAAATAATATTACAGATGAGTGGAGGGTAGTAATACCAGAAACATTGCATATCCCACTCATAAAATATATTCATTGTTGATATGGACACTACGGTGCCCATAAAACAGCATACTTTGAGAAATTGGTTTTGCTGGCCTGGTATGTATAAAGACATATTAAGGTCACTTCAAGATTGTTTAGTGTGCCTTCAAGCCAAGCTAGTAAATCAAAATTATTATAATACTGCAAAATCAATATTACTTAAAGGATCAAATGAGATCTTGGTGATCGATTATTATGGGCCCTTACCCCCATTTAATAAACAAAAATATGTATTGGTCACTTATGATCTCTTTACTAAATATGTTTCTGCTTACCCAATACCACAAGCTAATACCAGATATACCATCAAGGTATTAGACACCCTCCAATTTGTGAGGATAGGAAAACCCAAAACCATTTTAACAGACCATGGTACCCCTTTCCTATCCAAAGAATGGAAAAAATGGGTGGAAAGATTACAAATAAAGCATGTGCACACATCCATTAGGAATCCATAGTCAAACCCTTGCGAACGTGTAATGCGGGAGCTCGGTCGTTTGTTCAGGATTTACCTAAGGGATGAGCATAGAGGGTGTGTAAGACAGATAGACCAGATAGTTAATTATATCAACTGGAGTGTGAATGAATCCACTGGATTCACACCCATTGAACTACATTTTAATCAGTCAATTCCCATGTTCACTAAATATCAACCTATGACAAGATATAAACAAAATAGTATGGAGGAAAAGGTGCAGAAAGCATATCTTTGATTGGTAAGTAAGGCTAATAAAAGGAACAAAAATAAGACTGGAAATCCCCATACTTTCAAAGTAGGAGATCAAGTTTTAATAAAAAACCCTCATATTAGTAAGCAAATTGAAAATAAATACAGTAAGTTTTACCATCTATATGAAGGACCTTACACAATAGTTAAACAATCGAGTCCTAATGCATTTTGGTTGGATATGGAAGGACAAATTAGGGGCACATAATACCCGAATTATGAAACCATACTATTAACAATCTTAGTAATTATAGAATTGTCATACTCAACTGATGTGTGGAAAAAAAAGAGAATGTTGATAAGTAAAAAAAAAAATAGATATGAAGTTAGGTTAAAAATTATGATGAGAGTATTCCTTAATGGATGCTAAAGCAGAAATTAGGATACTTTAGAGCCACTTTATTTAAAAGAGTTAAACCACACTAAGTGATGGTTGCTCCAATCTTCTGTTAGTCCTCAAAGGAAATCCAATAAGACTCAATAGGAGCAGGATAGAGGATAACAAGACAAAAATATGTGCTATCTGAAACAGAAACATTTTTGTTAGTGTGCTCAAAACATAACCATCAGTAGTTTTAAAAAAAAACCTATGTTTGAACCCCACCTTGCAAAGTATTTCATGAGAGTAAATAGAGAAGAATAGAAAGCAATTTGTGTAGCTAAATGTAGAAAACAGTAAAATAAGGTTTCACTACTCTTCTTATATTTGTGTAAAAAAAAGCCATCAAACTTCATATCCAAACCTTGTGTCAGTGTTAATATTTTCATGACATTAAAATTCTAATCCTGTAAAGAGAGGGGGTTGTAAAGGGTAGCTTACAATGCACATATTCATAAAAAGATCAAGCCTGCTTATTGAACCCAACCCATTTGGAATTTTATTAATAGTGGGAAGATTATTTGTTTGTTATTATTACATATATACATATAATACATAATAAATTATTATTTTATTCTAAATAAAATACGATCTATATTTTGAAAAGTAATATTGTATATATATAAACTATTTGATTAAACACTGTAATGCCTGAAGTTAAGTTAGGTGGTGATATGTGAAAATAAAACTGATTTTATTTTATTTTTTTTATTTGTAATATATGAAATGTATTTAAACAATAGGCATTTAAAAATCTAAATAAATTTAAACAATAGGTAGTTAAAAATCTCAGTGTAACAAATTGTATAAAAATAGAAACTTTTTACAAATTGTTCTTGTCAAGAGAGATAGCAGCTATAATAATAGACAGGAGTTTAAACTAAAATTGAGAACGTTAAAATGGAGTTTTTTTTTTAATTTAAATCATAAACATTTTTAAAAGTCAAGTGCTGTAACTAAAAGTTTACCAAATTCAGAGGAAAGAAAGTGAAATAAGAAGTAAGAATAACTGATAAATTTTGTAATAATTAAAGCATGTTTTAAAAGTTGTTGGAATAATTTTTTTACTATTTTTGGAAAAGAAAGAAAAATAAAATAATTTTCTTAATATATATATACATAAAGCGCTTCTATATTATCCAATAAAAATTTATGATTACAAATAATTATTGAATTGTAATTTAATATGAAAATGGGCTAGAGCAAAACATGCTATTGTGTATCATGGTATTTCCTACCAGCTGCATTAAACCTATATATATATATATTTATTTTTCTACTTTATTGTAAACACACAAGAAGATGCCTGCAGTCCAAAATAAACAAGCATTGGAATACTTAATAGTGAATCAAATGAGAATCAAGGTGTTTACCATTAAACACAACTACAGGAGACACCATTGTACCTATCTATCATTGCTAAGGAAAATGATTTACTAAGTGAAACTGCTTTGAAGAATAACTTGCCTAACTATCAACTATTACTACCTCCAATAGGATGATTTTTATGAACTTTGTTCCAATTACAATTTTTTAATCAAAGAATCAGTATTGTAAATTTTTGTTTATTTATTTATTTTTTTTATTCATGTTATCTGTTGTATTTTCATACTCTGATGCTGAAGCCTCATTTTTTTTAGAATTAGAAAAGAAAAAAGGGGGGATTATTCACTTTAATATTTTCTATTTTCATTTTAAATAAAATTTAGTTAACCCACCTGCTTCACATCAGGTTATCCACATAAATATTAAGGTAAGATTCTCTACATTTATTTTCATAGATTAAATTGCAACACTTATACAGAATACATATTATATGTTTTATTTTGTTGATTAACCTTGTATATATATTTTCCAGTATGTTTGACTAATCAACTAGTATCTATCTCTATCATATATATAAATTGGGGGAACTTGTTAAATAGGTTATTAACATCTGCAAATATATAATTTAGCTAGCCAGCATCTCAATTATCTTAAATAACTAAAGTTTATTTTTCTATATAATTAAGATTTGTAGAGAATGAGTGACATAGGTGGATTTCTACCATGGGGTATAAGGGTTGGATTATAATAATCATTAATTAGTAAAATGGTAGGGGTTCACATGTGACACATGTACATATGATTATTTTTTTATCATTACTATTGTTGTTATATTTTATGATATTTATTATTGTTAATAAATGTTTAAGAGTTTGTATTATTCTGGTCTCTGGTTTATTGAGTTGTCCTGACATTTCATAGTTTATAAACAATTATGCATGCTCACACATCTATTTTTCTTATATAAAAGCTTGAAAATAAAACAAATATAATAAAATGCTAGTTGTAACCTATATATAGGTGCAGGAGTTGCTGTGTGTATCTGTTCATACCTGCTAAAGGAGTCAAAAGCAATATTCTCTGGGTTTGAATATTAGGGCATAACGGAATTTGAAAAAGGGGGAAAAGTGGATGAACTAACCTAAATTGCATTTAATATTAGTAAATAAGGATAGAGTTAGTCAATTAAAGTGTATGCAATCATTGGTTAAGCATTTCACCAGGTTCTCATTAGCATTCTATCAGAAGACCCACAGTCTGAACATAGTTGGATGCAACCTTTTTCCCCTTCTAAACGTGGTAGGTCTCTGCAAATTGTTTCATTAGGGGCAATAAATTAGAGCATATTAACTTATTTCCACACCAGATTGCTACATCTGCATAGTATTACAGTCTGCAAGTTAGTTGACCATCCGTTACATCTGGCACACCATTGTTGGGTTTGGTTAGCTTATGATTGTTGATGAAGAGTACCGCCCATTATACTGGTGCCATCAACTTTTGGGGCTAGTGGTAATCCATTATATCAGGTGTCAGCAATGTTTGGGGCTCAATAGATAGGTGTACCATCACATATAGACTTTGTATAAGTTCGTCATACATTGTGATTGAACCAGCTGATTGCTGAATCTGATCTATATATCCAAGTGGTAATCATTCTGTCCGTTATATCGCTAATTGAGGTAAGTGCAGTGGAAAAATTTTTCATAGGCAAATAAATATCATTTGTTTTGTTTTTTTTACTTTTTATAATAACATTACAATAAGCTTATTAAAAAAAATCTAATGACTATAAAAACTGATTTTTTTTAAAGATCTGTATCTCATATACACAATCCATTTGTCAAATAATGTGTGGAGTGTTTTTATTTATAATTTATGAGTTATATTTAAAACTAAGGGTTAAGTTATACTTTATGTGTACTGGAAGTCTCTAAATAAACAATTTTTCTGATCCTAAAAGTTGATCCCCCATAAATAATCAATTTTTCTAAAATGGCTTAACCTGTGTGTAGATTTTTCACTTTCTTATGATTTCTCAACGGCCATTCTTAATTTATGGAGGATTTATCAATTTTATATCTAAGCACCTATGTTTTCATACTAAAAAAAAAAGAATTTAATTATAATTCTCATAATTTCTGATAAAGGCACTAACATCCCTGAAAATTCTTGATTCCCAACTCTTAAAATGCAAATGTGTTTATAGCTCTGATTGTGATTTCTTGTTTAAATTTGTTTGAGAATCAATTTAAATTCTTTGTTCTGTTTTTTTTTTCTTTGTGCTCTTAAAATATTGAACAATTATTTTTTCTTCAATTAATGAACACTAAAACTAAGCTACTATTTTTTTTGGTAATTATAACGTAATGGGGCTTGGCCACTTGATGGCATTGTTGGCGGTCAAAAACAATATAATACAATGTTCGGGGCCGCGTTATATTTTTAAATCGAATCTCTGTTGTTTTTTTTTTTGGTTATTTATTGATTGCTATAACTTTTTTTTCATGCCTTTTTATTAAAAAAGTTGTTTAATTTTAATTTTGTATTTAGTAAACAACAACCTTATTTTTAATTTTAAAACGCTGTTTTTGGACAAAGCTGCTACTCTGCGATGTCTATTTAGCGATGTCTTTTGCTTAATTATTGGTAAATGACAACCTTTTTTTTTTATTTTTAAATCGCTGTTTTTGGACAAAGCTGCTACTCTGGATGTCCATTTAGCGATGTCTTTTGCTTAATTATTGCTTTCTACATAACAAAACAAATGTGTAGGGTTAGGGTTAATTTTAGGGTTAGTTAGGGTTAGTTTTGGTGTTAGTGTTCTGTTGTTTGTAATGATAAAATAAAAGATATCAAAATCGATACAGTCAACAAACACGTAAATGTCTTATTTACTTATTAAATATGTTTATAATATATGCTTTCTATGAAATTTACAAAAAATCATGTATATTTTTATTGGACAGCAGAAATACTCGGCTTCTGTTGTCGGCTGCGGAAAAAGTTGATCGCCATCCATTTTATCAACTACGTGGTATTTCACGTGAAAATGAGATTTCGTACGCGATATCGGCCGAATTCTTTTTTACCTACCCTCGGCAAGCTTTTACACCTTACACATTCTCTAAACAAGGGTGTGGCTGTTTAGAAAATTACTATAAATTCATGTTTATTAAATAAATTATTAATACAAATTTTGTGTAACGTATATTGTAAAAATTTGACTAATCCAACTAAACACACATATCAAATTGTAAACGAAAGATAAGTGTGTGGATTCACAATAACTGTCGCGAAGCAGAAATGGGCCGTATTATTTCTGCGTTACGCATCATAAACGGCCTTCTAATGGCTAAGGCAAACATAGATGTTTTCTATAGCCGTAAGTCAGGCCTTGTAAACGGCATTTGTTAGGTGTTTTGGCAAGCCAGAACGCCATCAAGTGGCCAAGCCCGATTACATTATAAGTACCTTTTTTTTAATAACAAAATTATTTATTGAATTATTTCATATAAGAATTTGTAATAATAAAATTTTGTATTTCTTTTTTTTTTTTTTAATATTTGAATTTAGACTTTTATATGCATGCATACTTTATACTTGTAATATTTTGGTCTTTTGTTTCTATAATGTTATTTGATTTATATATTTTATATTTTTATTTCATATGTTGTAAATATTTGCATTCTAAATCTTGCAATATTTAATTTTTAATGTTATTGTATTTTTTTTTTGTATAGGTTTTATATAATAATGCTAACTATCCTTTTAACAATTAATAATAATAAAATTAACAATAAAATGAAAACAGGCAAAACTCACTATACGTATTGTCATGTGATGTTTATTGGCTTAAAATGAAAACACAATATTCAAAAATTAATTTTTGTCTAGGGGAACAAAAATAACTAACAGGCCGCTTTTCACATGGTGGAGTGACTAATATTTTATTTTTATTTGACCAATCTATAATAGTCACAGATAACAATCAGGTTGAAACACACATAAAAAACAAGTCTCCATGCAGAATCAATTATATTTCCTAATTGCTCCCCTCCTCCACCTTAATACTATTATTAAATGAAAATAAATAATGGGATTGGACTTCGGATGAGAAATAAACAAACAACAAAATTATTAGCAATAACTTTAATTAATAAATAGAATAATAATAATAATAAAAATGTATCTATATATTTACACTTAAAATTATATGAAAAGCATGTGTGAGAGGAACATGTTCGTGGATTTATAATTCATGGAGAAAAAGCTTATAATTTGTTCAGTTAATTATCTTGATATCTTTGTGATCTCATGTATATTTATGTCTCTGTCAATGTAAGTATATAGCCATTAAAATCATTAATTTTAAACATCTGCGAGCAATATTAACATTTTATCTTTTGATTCATTCTATGGTGGTTTCCCTATGAGGGTTTCCATTGTAAATTTTTCTATGAGAGTTTCCCAGCCATTTAGAGCATCAAAATAAATAGATTTACAACTAATTCTTAGAAGAATATTTCTATGTGATAATCAATTTAGATGGCTAGTTTATAGTAAGTAAGTATTATGTATTTAGTTTCAGTATTAGATAGTAATGAACAGATTGGTAGAATCAAAGTTAATTTGAGGGCATATCTTTGTTTACAGTTCAATAGTTAGCTACACAATGGAAAGATCAGGGAAGGTATTCTGGAGTTCTATTCCAGAAAATGCAAGATATTTCCCTAAATAATCATTACAAATTTTTACTGATTTTTGTTCAGTAAGTGATGTGATGAAGAAGTAGCAATCATTTCCACCTTTTTTTAAAGCAGATGATCGAAGAGATCTTCTGTGACTGCTTTCTATAGCAACGTTATTTTTTTAAAAAAAAAAACAATTTTTTATTTTAAAATAAAAATGATAATACATTTTACTTTTAATAGTTATTATCATTTTCAAAACATTTTAAAATGTATTTTGTACACATGACTTTTAATATATTTAAAATATATAATAAAAAAAAAATATTCACATAAAAGCAACATGTGTAAACTCAGACATGAGGGTTCTAATATATATATATATTGTAATTAGGGCTTCTCATTTATACAATGAAAAATTTTAGATTTTCTGTTTTATAAATGTTAAATTGCATAATCATTAGATAAAAATGGCTTTTATATCAAGTACTGCGTCAATGTCTATCACTGATGAATGCATACCTGGAATAAGTTTTGGTTGTTTTGATCTAAAATTATATTCTGTTTATTTTGACAATGATGATATGAATGAAGAAGTTTCAAGTATGGTTGAGAAGATAATGAAGCAAAAGAGGATGTGATATGTAATGCTAGGTTTTGGCATTAAATAGATTTCAAAAATATTTCACTATTACCCTTCTATTATCTTTGACTGAGAGATCAGATTTCTTTATCAATATAGACGTGCTAAAATTTTGAAATACTTGATTTGATTTTTGATAATATATTACTTCAACAGATTGTTATGAAAATCAATAATTATACAGATCAATTTCTACAAACATGCATATGCACTAAAAGAACTAGGCATAATAGATGGAATATCATCCACTTTTGTAAATATGTTGAGACTATTTTACAGAGTAATGTCATTGCAAAGGGATCATTGGGATTGAACCTTGTCAAAAAGAAAATTCTTCCAAATTTTTTGTAATTGATGATAGGTACCAGGTATTTCTCATGAGATTTTTTAATTTTTTGTTTTGATAATGAAAATATTTTAGGTTTTTATATTTTCCAAGTTAGACTTAGTTTGGTTGAAAGTCTATATTCTTCAAAGGATATTGAAAATCGTATATTGCTAACATGAGAGCTTTTTCGGGAAAAAGAAATAGTTTTTTTCTTGTTTTCTTTATTAAAATAAAATAACTACTGGAAAAAAACTTAAGCATTTTCTAGCAGTCACATATTGTTTATTTTCTTTAGTCCCATGAAAAATGGTTATGTCTCTATCTATTTTTCTCAAGCACCTTTATCTCTTTGAAACATTTTTCTATATATTACTAATTTTGCAGGCCATATAACCTCTATTTTTTCACTTTGACTTTTATATTTTCATTTTCTTCTATATTCTATATTTTTCATTATAAACTGTAATTCACTGTTTATCTTTTTCACTGTATCTTAATAATTATTTGTTAGCAACCTTTTACTCTTTTGAGATATTGCATTGCTAGTTATTTCTTTTGAATAAGTTTGAATCTTTTGAATTCTATGCTGCTTATCTAATTTATTTTTTATGCTGACATCTATTCTACCTAATTCTTTTTGTATTTTCCCTGGAATATATTCTGCTAACTCTATTTCAAATTTAGATTGATCAACTTTTACTTCAATCTTAGCATTAACGTTATTTTAAAATTCTTCTGAATTTTAACATTTTTTGAAATTTTATCACTTGGTTCATCTATTTCTATCTTACCTAACTTATCCTCTAGGATTACATAGTTACTATAAACATGATCTTCCATACTATCTGCTACTTTTCTAAAATTCTTTATTATTTGGTTAGAATTCGTTTTTTGCTCTTATTAAATCTAATAAAGGAACTAATATTTTCTTTGAGTCATCTAGTTTATTTACTACCTCTTTAATATTTACTATCACTGCTTTTTTTTAAAAGCTGTATCTTAATTTCTATTACTTGTCTGTCTGTGCATCTGCCTGAATAAATCTTTTCATTTGATCTGTTTCATCTATCTTATGTTGATTTTTCTATAACATAACACAATTCTTCTTTACTTTGTTTGGTTGTTTTTTTATTTGATTAATATTTTCTATTTTTTTAATACCTTCTATTTTTATTTGTTCATTTTCTACATCCCTTTTCAGCCATTATTGAATTTTGCTTATTTTGCCAACAAAAATTTGATAGCTATGTTCATATGCTAATTTATCTTTTTCTAATTTTGTTTCCATTGGTTTCATTTGACGCTGGTATTTTGCCATAATACTTTATATATTTTCCATCCTTTTCTCTATCTGACCTTGTCCAGAAGCTAATCTAGCTTTCAGGCATTTCACTTTATTCTCTAGAATTTTCAGTTTCTCTTGATCTTTTTTTTATTTCTTGTCTTAAATCTTGCTGTGCTTTCCCTATTTTATTTTCTGTTTCTATCCTATCTCATATTTTGTTGTCTTTTCTCTATTTTACTCTCTAAACCTTGTTTCATTTATATTAACATAGCCATGTCTTTGGTATTGAGCTCTCTACTTCTGTTACTAATTCTTCATCTTTATTTTGGTTTTTATTCTGCTTTTGTTTTTGCCATACTTTTTTTAAAAAATTATTGTAATATTACAGCATGAGAATTAGATCTATTTTCTTTCCCATCAACTTTTGTTTCCATTAGAACTGGTTATATTTAAGTCTGCTCTAATTTTAATATTTCTTAATATTTTATCACAGTCATTTCTTATTTATTTCTCAAAGTATTTTTTATTTTATTGGGACCTCCCTATATAATATTAGTATAGTTTATTTTATTGTATTTTGTTTCCAAAATTCATCATATATCATTATTTTAATTTTCTAAATCTTATGATCATTTTTCAATAGACCTTATGTCTGATTTATCAAAAGTAATTTATCAATGAAAGATTAGAAGTTCTTTTGACAATATTCACTATAGAAACTTGGGATAGTTAGCACTTTAATACATAATCTTTAAGATATTATTATTATTATTATCAAATTATTTATTAGTAAGTACAAATAAAACTAGGCATCCTATCTTAGTAGTTCTACAAATATAAATATTCCATAAAGCATGAATTAAATCTCTGGCATATTTAAACCTAGTTTTAAGCCAGGTATATATCATCTGATGCCGTATCAGATACTGCACTTATTCTTTAGTGCATATATAAAAATAAAATACTTCTTCATATAACTAATTAAATTTAACTCTTACTTCAATAATTATACAAAGTAAATGCACTTAAAATATCCCATACTCTATCAAAAGCTTCATAAGAGAATAAAATATATCTACTCAACTACCATCTCTAAAATTACAAATGGAAACTGAATAATAGATTTAAAATTTTGATTCATCCATTCAGTCATTTATCTCTAAATTACAGATCTGTCATGCTCTTTCTTTTATTTACTCAAGCACATAATATAAAATTATTGGCACCTAACTGTTAATTGTAATTAAACATTTTATTCTGTAGATGTAATTTTAATATCATATAAGCTTTATTAAGTTTAATTGTGCCTGTAATACAACAACTAAATATACTTTGCTGATTCCACACAATGGCTGTTTTTATTTATATGTAACAATAACCAGTGAGTAAAATTTATCAAGACCCCATTTTGGGCTACTCAATTTTATGTAATGGTCAAAAAAAGAAAAATCCAAAATCAAGTGCATGAGATATCCAAAAACAAATATTTTAGGCAAGTTAATTTTGTGTAAAATAAATTCAAACTTACATATATATAATTTGGACAAGTTAATTTTATGTAGCTAACTTATAGCTTGAAAATGAATATATTTCACGGAGTGTGGTAAATCATAAATGCATAAGAAAGATGATTTAAGAATCATTTATTTCTTCTTTATCCAGACTTACAAATGTTTTTAATTCTTGAATGTTATGTAAGCCAGGATAACTTAAGTAATATGCACCATGCTAGATTCTTCTTTTTGTTACACATAAGCCTATAATGGCCAATACAATGGAAATATAAATCTAAGAAGAGATCTTACTTTAGTAGAATTAATGTTTACAATATACTACAAATTACTTGACCTTGATAATTATTACTGATCTCTTATAAATTATAAATTAACATATGTATATACTTAGATGAGTGGATGAATTGAAATGAAAACCAATGATAATAAAAGTAATACATTTATTTACATAAATATAATGAATTTAATACAGAGATATGAAATAATACATTGACAAATAACTTGATACTTCATTTTATATGCCTAATTCATAATTTAACTATGGCATGTTTTCTATTAGTTTTAAGAAAAATTAATAAATAAAATAATTCATCATCATCAACCATTATCAATCCACTGCAGGATGAAGGTCTCTCCAAGTTCAATCCATCTTTTCCGATCTTTAGCTTCTCTTCTCCACATCACCCCTGCACACTTTATTATTTCATCCATCCATCTCACATGTGGTCTCTTTCTGGGTCTTTTACATCTCTTGGAATCCAGTTTAAAAATTCAATTGTCCATCTGTTATCATCTCTTCTAGCAATATGTGCAGTCCAACTCCACTTCAATCTTTTAATTTTTTCAATGAGGTTAGTAACACCTGTTTGTTCTCTTACCCATACATTGCGTTTTTGATCTCTTCTTGTTACTCCCAATATGCATCTCAACATACTTCTCTGAGTGGTCTGAAGTCTCTGTATTGCTCTTCTATTAAGTGTTCAAGACTCAGATCCATAAGTAAGAACGGGTAAAACGTTAAAAACTTTCCTTTTCAAACACAGGCATATTTCCTTTTAGTATCAAGTTATTTCTACCAAAAGCACTCCAAACAAGTTTAATTCTATGATTAATTTCATCCATTATATTTCCATCTGTATCAATAATCTGACCAAGGTATTTGTAACTGTTAACTTCTTCTAATTCATCATAATCAATCTTCACATTTTGAACAAATCGATTAAACATTACTTTAGTCTTTTTAACATTTATCTTTAGTCGTACTTTTCTACTTTCATCTGATAACTCCTGCAACATTTCCTGCAACTCTGAAGCATTTTTTGCAAAAACAATTACATCATCTGCAAAATCTAAATGACTTAAATAATCTCCATTTACTTTCACTCCTTTAGTTTCCCATTTCAATCCACAAAAGACGTCTTGCAGCACTGCTGTAAAAAGTTTTGGAGATATAGAGTCACCTTATCTTACACACTTTTCAATGTTGACTTTGCCAGTATCATTATGTAATCTAATTGTTGCTGTTGCATTTTTGTAAATATTCTTTAAAATATGACAATATCCTGGATCTATACCCTGATGATCTAATGCTTTAATCACTGAAGAAATGTTTATAGAATCAAATGCCTTTTCATAATCTACAAATCCAAAACATAATGGTAATTCATATTCATTTGTCCTTTCTAAATATATTGATGTGGGCGAAAAATGTATAACCTAAACTTACTCATGTGGATTCACTTTAAGATAATAAACACATGCATATTGATTCATATTTTTTAATCATCACTTGGCTGTGTTTTGTGTATGATATGTTAGTTGTAAAAATGTTATCTATAAAGTTGGGCAGATATATTTTTATAAGTTTTAAAATATACAATTTTCATTTTTTTTTTTTTTAAACATTTGTATTGCAAATTAAAATATTCTCCCTGATATCTGTTTTTTTTTGATAAATGTACAATTTCGGGAGCCCCTAAAAACTGTTTACAAAAAATGCCTGCTAGGAAATGTTATATTTAGTATTTACATTTTATTTTTTATTACTGTTGTTTTAAAAAAAAGAAATCATTGTGGAAAAATTAATTACAATATTTACAGTTTATTTTCTTTTTTTTTTTTGGATTAACTTATTAACAGAAAAATGAATAAAAAAATATAAATAAAATATTTACACTTTATTCATATTGGCTGCATGCAATTATATCATGACCATGAATGCATACTTTTTGGGAGGGCAAGATCTCATATTTTTGGAAATAGTCCGTGCATCATGTTCTGTGACCGGAAGATCCCAAATTTTTATCATGACATTTTACCAAAAAAAAACTGCTGACAAAAAGAAACATGTAGAACATATGACAATGTTAAGAACATCTCGTCATTTTCCATATTATAAGTAAAAAAAATTGAAATAAAGCTTCTTAGTGAAATTTATCGGCATTTATTTCTTTTTTTAAATTTAACAATCAATTTACTAATTTTATTTTAATTTAACAACTCGTACATCTTCAGTAGATTATAAGTCCTCGAAACTACATTTATAAAAAATATTGGCTGCCATCTTGATTTACTTGAAAACTCACAAGTACTAGATTTTCTTTCATTGAAAAGTGTTTAATTTTTATAATACTGCGTATAAGTTAAGATTAGCATGATAGATTACTTGTGACATTGTTTAATAAATAATTAAATGGTAATATTAAGTTTTTAATGTCTTATAATTACTTGAAGATAATTATTTCTATTTAATAATAAAAAAATAATAATTTTTTTCTCACTATTTTTATCCATATGGAAGTGTGAAGTTATTTGATACATAGTAGTATAAAACTATTGCTATATAATTTAATAACGTACATATAAACAGATTTTTAATTGAAGCTATTGACAAATTGCATTATTGATAGGTAGTGGAATGAATTTCAGATAAAAAGTTGACTGGAAATCTATAAGCTTTGCATATATTAAGAATTATCTCCCATTGCATTTTTGAAATAATATTTCCAGCATAAAAAGTGTTTATCTTGTAAGTTGAGACTGATTTATTAAAATGTAAATACCATTTCTAATACAAAAATTTTGTATAAAATGATTATTTGAATGCAACTGACTTGAGAAACTTGCAGCTAATGTATTTCAATTATATTTGAAATAAATAAAAGTAAAAGAAACCATTATAAAATCATAAAAACATACAAATATACTAATAATGAATATTTTTCATTATACCACTAATCTAAGGGGTGACTAATAAAAAATTAGGTAATCATCTGAAATCTGGGCATGGCCGCTTGATGGTGTTATTTATGTGTTAAAACACATAAAAATGCCGTTTCTGCGGCCAGCCTTACAGTTAATACAACATTTATATTATATTATCCTGTGCAGGCTGCTTTACATGACATTGCACAAAAATATTACGGCCTGTTTTGTGCTTCAAAACTTTATGCGTATTTGTTCTATTCATAGCTGATTACCGTATTGCTTGAGAGTTTTAATTGCAAGTCGGTACAACTTTTCAAATCTCTATAATAGAGTAATGTCATTTATACTTAAATAATGTTGTTAATTACTAATAATTGTTATATGTTCCCCACTCTTCCCTAAAAAATGTTAATATGTAAAAAATTGGCAAAGGGTATGTTTGAACACGCTTTGGCAAAGCTCACGCACTAAGTCATGTTTCAGCATGGAAAATATACGAGACCAATAAAATGTCTGAGAAGAACGTGCAGTTATTAAATTTTCAGAATTGCCGAATACAGAAAGTGAGACTGTGTCCTTTCTTCAGGCACATAATATCCTCCCAAGGTACCAGACTGTTTTTATTACAGCAATAAATAAAAATAAGTACAAAAACTCCAAAGTTTGTGTTTTTTTTTTTATTTCATTAGAAATTGATAAGTATTTTGATTATCATTTTTCAGCAGAGTTAAGATAAATTACTATTTTCGTTTACTTTTTGTTAATAATAACAAAGTATGAACCCCCCCCCCCCCCCAAAGCAGTTTATTGTAGAAACCCCCCCAAAAAAAGGTAAATATAAATAAAAGTAAAAAGTGAGAAAAAATTATTGAAAAAAAAAAATTGACTTTTTGTTACAATTATTTATCCGAGGGTGGGGGTTTCAAAACAATTTTTTACCCCCCAAAAACACAAAAGTTACTTTTGATTTAATAAGAAGAAAAATAATTTGGTCAAACAAAAAAAGAAAAAGGTAGAAAAAATTCGAAACAATTCTCAAATAATTGTATTATATTTTTTCAGCAGGGTTAAAACAAGTGGGATTATAATAAATTACTCTTTTTGTTAATTATAACAAAGTATGAAACACCCCAAAAAAAGCTACTTCTTGTAGAAGTCAAAAAAAAATGTAATTCAAACGAAATATAAATAAAAGTGAAAAAAAGTTGTTTAAAAAAAATTATTGACTTTTTATTACAATTATTTATCCGAGGGTGGGGGTTTCAAAACAATTTTTTATCCCACAACAACACAAAAGTTACTTTTAATTTAATAAGAAGAAAAACAATCTATTCAACCAAAAAAAAAAAAAAAGGTAGAACAAAGCCAAAACAAGTCCCAAATAATTATATTATTTTTTCGGTGGGGTTAAAACAAGTTCTTTCATCGTGAAACAGTCAAAAATTTTAAAATCAGATAAATAAACACAAGGTTAAATTACCAAAATTTGTTGAATAAAGAAAAATGTCAAGTTAAAAAACAATGAAAATGAATATAAAATTTGTTTGGTAAAAGCCTGAAATCCGGGCAAAGCCGCTTGGAGCGTTGATGCTAGACAAAATCAATGAAATATAACGTTACTGGGCCGCAACTTTTTGATTTTTTTTTTATAATACGACATGATTTTTTTTTTTTTATCGATTAAACGAATTTTGATTTTATTTATAACATGATTTCTTTATTATTTAACAAATTGTTATATTAATTTTCGTTGTTGTTTTTTTTTTTTTTTGTAACCTCACATTTTTCTTTATTCCAATAAATTTTGCTAATTTAATTTTGTGTACCTTTTATTTTGATGATTTTAAAACTTTGTACCGTTTCACAACGTCCAAAAATTTGTTTTAATCACGCCACTGAAAAAATAGAATACAATTATTTGCGACTTGTTTAGACTTTATTCTACCTTTTCTTTTTTTTTTGCTTGACTAAATTGTTTTTTTATTCTTATGAAATCGAAAGTAACTTTTGTGTTGCTGGGAGTTAAAAAATTGTTTTGAAACACCTACCCTCGCATCAAGAATTGTAACAAAAAGTCAAGACCTTTTTTTTTTGTTGTTGTTTTAAAAAAAAAAAACCTTTTTTTTGTTTCACTTTTGACTTTTGTATATATTTTGTTTGAATTAGCCTTTTTTTGGCTTCTACAATAAAAACAGCTTACTTTTTGGGGGTCTTACCGTACTGTTATTATTAACAAAAAGTACACTGAAAGCGTCATTTATGTAAAATCCCGACCTTGTTTGAAATAGAATGCCATTATTTGCCAATTGTTTCCAATTTTTTCGACCCTTTTTTTTTTTTTGGTTGACAAAATTGGTTTTATCTTCTTATTAAATCAAAAGTTAAGTTTAGTGTTTTTTTTTTTGGGGAATAAAAAAATCGTTTTCAAACTCCGATACTCGGAAAAGTAATTGGAACAAAAAGTCCGTAATTTCTATCAATTTTCAACAACTTTTTTTTCTCAACCCCTTTGACTTTTATTTCTATTTCTTTTGAATTATCTTTTTTTTTTTTGCCTTCTACGATAAACTGCTGTGGGGGTGGGTTGGGGTTCCTACTTTGATAGTATTAACAAAAAGGAGTCATTTCTTTTAACCCCGCTGAAAAAAGAAAAACATCATCCGAATACTTGTCAATTTCTAATGAAATCCAAAAAAAAAAAAAAAAAGTACACAAACTTTGAACTTTTTGAACCGATTTATTATTTTATTGCTGTAATAATCAAACAATCTGGTATTTGTGAGGACATTATGTGCCTGAAAAAAGGACACAGTCTCCCTCACCTTTCTGTACTCAGCATTTGTGAAAAGTGTACAAATTGCACGTACTCCTCAGACATGTTATCGGTCTCGTCTAGTTTCCACGCAAAACATGACTTAGCACGTGAGCTTTTGTGGAAGCGTGTTGGAAACGTACGCTTTGCCAATTTTTTACATATTAACATTTTTTTAGGGAAGGGTGGGGACCATATGACAATTATTAATAATTAACAACATTATTTAATAGAAATGACATTACTCTATTACGGAGATTTGAAAAAATGCTACCGCCTTGATATTTAAACACCCTCAAGCGATACGGTAATCAGCTATGAATAGAATGAATACGCGCAAATAGTTTTGAAGCACAAAACAGGCCGTAATATTTTTGTGCAATCTCATGTAAAGCGGCCTAGCGATGGGTTAATACAATATGTAAATGTTGTATTAGCCTGTAAGGCCAGCGGCGGCCACTGAAATGGCATTTTTATGTGTTTTGACATGTAAACAGTGCCCCAAGCAGCTTTGCCCGGATTTCAGGCTTTTACCATTTGTTTAATAAAAAAAGAAATCATGTTATAAATGAAATAAAAATTTGTTTAATCAAAAAAAAATCTTGTTCTATAAAAAAAAGTTGCGGCCCGGTAATGTTACATTTGATTGATTTTGTATAGCATCAATGCCATCAAGCGGCCGTGCCCGGATTTCAGATGATTACCAAAAATTATTAACATACTAATAAGTAAATTAATTATTTGATCAAATCCTATTATTGTTATTTTTATACTATGTATTATTGTTTATAATGTAGAATTTTTGATGAAGGGAAAAAAAGTTGTATCCCCCGCTCCCTCCATTTTATTTTTTATAAATCTATAGAGCATAATTTAAAAATGCAGTAACTGTATGTTCATGTGTAATTTCCTTTATAAAGAAAAAATAAACTTACAGATTGTACTTATTTAAATCATGTTTATTGTTTGTATGTGAAATGATCATTGTTTTATATGTATTAATTTCACTAAGTTTAAATCGTAAGCAAATTAGTATGTGTTTTTGAAATGTATATTTTTTATCTTGTCATTCTTATCTTTCCTTTACCCATTTGCAGAATATTTTAAATTGCTCCAAATTATTACATTCTAATAGACTATAGGTCACCTTAAAAAAATGTTGAATTACTCTTTAATTTTAAACATAAATTGCTTGAAGGCAAATGATTCACAATTAAATTTAATATATTTAGTTTCTCTTTTGGTTTTTTTGTATTTCTATTTAATTATATAGAAATGATTTGAATTCTCTTCATATTTTTTATTGTATGCATATATAACAATGTTATTGGCTAAATGTCAGATTTTGTTAAGGGTGTTAACCCAAAATGAGATTATATATGTATACCAGACTATACCTAGGCTATGTAAATCCCAGTGTTTTTTTTTTTTAATTGGTTGCTTTAACAAATTTTTGTTTGAGATTTAATGTAAATTAAACAAAAGATTTTAATATTACATATTGAATGTGAGAAATGTAGCCAGCCAGAAAGTGGTCTTTTCAATTATTATATGCTAACCAAAACTAGATGTAAATACAGTACTAAAGCATCTATTTTTCCTCCCTCATTATATATCATATTTTAAACATGAATTTGTTTGCTGTAATCATATTTTCTTCATGATTTAAATACTATACCTCTGAAATTAAAAGCATGTTTTTTTCTAAGCATTTCTTGAACAGCGGAGGCCATCGTTATGGTAGAATACAAAAACGGCAAGCTGAAAGCCAGTTTTTGTAATAATTGGTTGCTTTAACAATTTTTTTTAAGGATTTAATGTAAATTAAACAAAACGTTTAAATATTATATAAATAAATTTCCAAATTTTAATAAAGCTAAATTAAAATTTACATTTTTAAATATACCTATTATATTTGATATTTACTAGTAATGTATGTTTTTTTTATTAACCATTGTTAATTTATAAAAATTCCTTAAACATTGCTAAGTATGTCATTCTTCTGAACTATTTTAGGGGATTGATAAACCATGAAAGCATGGAGTGTCTTCACATTGAATTACAAATTGGTGTTTGTGGCTGCTTCTGCAGCTAGATGGGAACCTTTAATATGAAATATATACCATATCTTTGTAGTTAAAAGCACTTGTACTGATTTTTTTCCCCGGCATTTTTTATTTAATGGTGGAATTACTTCCTTTGCATAAACGTACAGATTGTGAAATTTGACTCATGACATCGGACAAACATTCACCAATCAGACAACAGAGAAAATATGGATTTTATATATGTGGATTAGAAAGTTAATTTTGATCCTATATAGAATAATATAATTCTAGCTACTAAAACAGTTCTTTATGTTAAACTCTAAATATAAAACTGCTAAAATCAAATTTAGAGGAGATGATTAAATCTTTTGTTAATATTAATTCTGTAATTTTATTATATCAAATTTAATATCTTTTGTAGTTATTTTGCTTAAGTCTGGTGATAATTCCAGAGGATTTGATCTTGAAGAATTTTCTTCTTTTAGTTCACTTCTGGGCATCTTCTATTTTTTTGTTTCAGATGATGCATCTGTTTATTATCTTCACTATCTTTTAAAGTATCAACTGTAGGAAAGCTCACTTTTTTTTAAGTGGCTCACACAAATGGCTTCATATATAAACCACATGTGTTTTGACTTCTTTATCATCTACTAATTTTATTACTCATTGTTTAGACAATACTCTAATTATTATTTATGATTATCATTTCCCTTTTAATGTATCACATACTCAATAGTATCTATATTAAATTTGATGTTTTCTAAATGTGTCTCCTTGTTATCCTTCTTATTCAGGATCAATTATAGAGACATGAGTTCTGAACTGATGTCATCAACATTTCTGCATCTTTCTAGTAGCTGTAGTCAGTGTGATATGCTGGTAGACTATAGCAGCAATCAGAACTACTTGAATATCTATATACTGCATTTTAGTTAATACAAGTTTCAGTTGTTTATGGTTTTTTTAGCTAATCTATTTGACCCCAGGCAATACAAGAATATTAATATATATTGCATTCTCTGAAAATTGCTATGATAGAAATTCTGCTCCCTTATCAGAAGCTTAATTCTGGATATCTGTATGTAGCAAACAGTTCAGTCATCACTTTTATTGTGTTTTCAGCATTAGTATTTTTCACCATTCGATTTTCATTGCATTTTGAATACAAATCATTTGACTACTAGGAATATATGTAGTATGAATTAGTTCTGAATGACGTATATGTAAAATCTGCCAGGGTTTTGTAGTTTGAGGCCATGATTCTAATTCTTTCATGGATAGTCTTGCCATTGATTGACAAGCTTGGCATTTTTTTACGGCTTGCTTTATGTCATGGTTCTTATTAGACTACCACACATAAGATTGAGTTTCAATCTCATTATTCCACTATGCCCCTCCTATAATAACTAATACTGTTTCATTCCTTCAATTGGAATCAACACACAGTGAACATTAGTATATAGATATTGCAAACTCGCAGGTGTTCCAAATCGGCTGAACCACATAGTTTAATCTAGTTTTAGGCCAACCTTCCTGTACTTATTTCTTAACTAGCTGTTAACTAGTATCATTTTTTGTTCATTTAACCATGACTGTATTGTTCAATATATTAATTTTTATAGAATCAATATAATTATCTTCAGTAATTCATGACTTGTGTATGTGCATATGTGGATTTCTGAATAAAGCATCGGTATGTGTAATTTGCTTTCTGGTCTTATTTAATAAATTAAAATCATAGGGAGCTAGGATGTTTATTCAATGTAACATTTACTAACATAACCAAGAGTCTTTTTAGTTTTTGCAAATATTTCCAATAGAGATTTATGATCTGCATAAATTTTAAATGTGTGATCATACACATATTGGGGAAATGTCTTTATTGCGAACATGATGGCTAAAAAGTTTTGTGTCGGGCTAGCAATAATTTTTCTCAGTGGCTATTCATATTCTGGATGTGTATGCAATAGGGTGTTCACCTCTATTAATTATATGAGAAATTACAGCACCAACTTCATATTCTAATGGTCATTATGATAGTGTACCAATAGTTTTGGCATTAGCAAGTCTTTAACTCTCTGGGAAGCTACTTAACTCACCAATTCCTGCTTAACTCCCCAAGTCCATTTTTGTTTTTTCTTTAATAATTCATAGAGTGGAATTGTGATATAGATTTGCCATTCAAGAAACTTTCAAAAAAGTTTATTAGTTCCAAAAAGGGTTGCACATCCCTACATTTTTTGACTTCAGAATGTTTTTTACTATTGTAATTTCCAGGTTTGTATATTTTCCCTTATCTGTGATAATCTGTCCAGAAATTTTATTTCTCTGGTAACTATATGCACTTCTTGGTATTCAGTCGAACTCCAAATTTTTCAATCTTTTCACATACAGTGTTGACACATATTCTGAGCTCACTTTCCATCACTGCAATTATCAAAATCATTTAAATATGATATAATTTCTTCTCTTCTTTTCAACAAGCTACTATCTCTGTTTGGAAAACAGTAGACGCTACTGTTATTCTATAAGGCAGTTTGTTAACCCTCTTGCATTCTGACACTTTCTATTGTTCCATCTGTTTTTTGGATATGCTCAACTTTTCTGTTTTTATAAAATCTTTATATAAACCTCAATTAATTGATCTTGGATTTTCTTTTAATTTAACTTTATAAGCGAATAATATTGTAAAAAATCACTTTTGATTTAAAAACTGACTTGTAAATATAACAATGTACCATAAACATTATCGCAGTTATTTACATAAGCACTAAAACTAAAGATAAACAATTCATTTTTTCTTTAAGTTGGTTTTTATAAAGTGAATGAATGAAGACAGATTTATGATAATTCTATCAAATTCTACTTTAAAATCTAATATTACAATATTTCAAAAGATTTTAATACCAAGTCAATTTTGACAGATAATGACATAATAGATACTCATTTTTTTTTGTAATATTACAATCAAGTTTATTAACATTTCTAAAAATAAAACAAATGAATAAATTGAAAGTTTATCTATGTAATCCTTCATAATAATCAACTAGTTGTGCAAAAAATAATGAAATATACTTTACAAATAAACAAAAATTATTTAAAATTATATTGCAAAATCTTCACATGAAAACTAGACCAGAAGAATATGGATTGCCCTCTGGGTGTTTTTTCTTTCAAAAGAACAAAGTCTTTTGATCTTAGCCACAGTCAGTAAGATGCTGACCTTTTCAGATTTTTTTATTTTAACTTTAACATCAATAAAAGCAATGCTAAAATCTTTTTAAAAACAATCACAAGTCATTATCATTTAGGATAACATTAATATTTTGATCTAAAGTTATAGGACAACAGCACTTTTTCTGAGGAAACTTTCAATGATTTTCAATGAAAGTGAAGATTTACAAGTTGAAAAGTTCTGAGTGTATTAATAACTAAGAACTTGGCTTCTCTAGCTGTAACCAGGATTTAGTAAAATGCAGTTTATTTTAGCAAAAAAAGAAGGCTTTTGTTAATGAAATTAAAACCTCTCTGATGCTTGTTATTCGGTAAGTTCATTTGTTTTTGTTGACAGTTATGCAATAGTCTTTGCATAAATGCATAGTCATATCAGATTTGAGAATTGCTACTATGGGTGTCATGCAAGTGGACTCTTTTGGTGAAATTATACCACACTTGACTAGGTCTGTGAGTGCTTCTACTTTGGGTTTCAGAGCAAACAATGCTTTTTTCTAGTCTGCAGATAATAGGCTCTACATTCTGAATTAACTTTGTCTATCGATTGCATCTTCAACTTTGCTGAACCTAACTTGAACAACTGAGGAAATTGAATCCAGATGTCAGATTCTAACTGGACTCTCTTTATAATATTCTTATTCCAGAGGTTAAACCCAGTTGCAACCTAATATCTGGTTCAAATATCTTGATACGTTGTACAGACATACATTTTTTTCTCTCCTGTTTTTTACTGGCATCGTTACAATCCTTTGATGTCACTCCATTTTCCATTCATGTCTGTAGCAACTAAATTATTTTCTTGATTGGTATATTATTTTTATGTTTTATTTTAATGGCTGTCCGATCACTTTGTAAGAGAAGAGACATGCCTTTACCACTTGCTCACAGATTTTTATGTTCAATAAATTGCAAATTTTGTCATTTTGTTTTCTTAATATTAGTTAGATTTCTATTAACTCCTCCCCTTGATTTACTATTTTCTTATAAATCTTTAATATTTTTCTGTTTATTTTTGCAAACTCTAGATAGATATCTAATTTTTAAGTTCACACATTTTTGACATTTTTCGTTTTTAAATCTACACATCTTTTTAATGGTTCTTGATTGCCCCAGCAAAAATGTGTAGTCATCCTCTATAGTATTCCAGTTTGTTGTTTCGGTCTGCTTTATTTACCACTGTATTTGGTTTAGTCACTTCTGCCATATTTTTAAAATTCTGCTGCATTTTTGAGGATTGCTTCACATGCCATTCCTTTTTCAATAGTACCTGTTTATGTAAGTGGCGACTCACTAAGTAGTATATGTCAGGTTATTATCACCCATACTCCATAGCAATTGGTCAAGTAGTATGTCTTAACTCAGCTTTAAAATATTTCTTTGCTAATGTACACATTCCTACGTCATACTCTTACATGTACTTCCATTGTGACTGGAGTCTATGTTTGAAATGTAAATGCCCTATATGTTTTCCATGTAATTGTTTTCACATGTAAGTTTAATTTCAGTATTAGATCTTTCTATGGGATTTCCTTGGGTGCTTTTGGGTTACAAAGAGAGTTGGCTATTTGTAGGACAGCTTTGCCCACCATTCATGTGAATATTGTGATTTTTAATTCATTATCCACATTATTGTTAATCATCATATATCTTTTAACATGAGCAACATATATCTGTCATTCCAGTATGTTGGTAACATCAAACAAAGTTATGGAGCCATTTTGTATTGCCATGTTGCTTTGCTTTGTTAAATCTATACTAAGTTGCTATAATCCATAGTATCACATACTATTGAAGTGTACATTGTATTTTTTTAAATAGATTCTCTCATCTGTTTATTTGCACCATTTTGTTTCTTTGCATAAATTATCAAATATTGAGGGTGCCATTCTGCTTTATACAGGGACAATAATGACATTAGTTATCTGTGTAGACATCAATATTTATTTTAGAAATAAATATACAATTCAAAACTTAAACTTAACAAATAGAGTTTATTAATTTTTTCTTTATATATGTATAATAGATTAGTAAATGTGTTAGTATTTTACTAGCTTGCTGGCTAGATGTTAATATTCTTCCAGTTAAATTAAGAATTTTGCGTTTTCTGACCATTCTACTTAATTGTACAGTTTACTGTTTTAATCTCTACACACACAATTCTTCATTTAGTACACACTGATACACTGCTGCATTGTTACACTGGTAAATGCCATACTTCTACACTTAGTATTACAATACTTTATTACAACTCTTTATTGCAACAAAACACACAACTGTTTCTGCAGTTTTTATTTGGCATCACTTAAGTTGCATAATTAATCTCATTTGCATAAATTGCAAGTTAGATACTGTTGGTTAATTCTACATCCTTGCATATCTTTAATGTTATGCATATCTACATTTTTTATAGTATATTTATTTAATTTCTGATTAAATTGTATACTCACAGACATATTTAAAAATTTGTTTACAATTATATATGAACACACTTTTTAGTCAGACATAACAATTAATAACAAACCTAATGTTGTGTCACAATTTTTTTTTTACCTATTTAAAAAAGTTTTAATCTCATTTTGCTAATTTAAAAGGACATTATTTTCATAAAATTATTAATATATATTTATTTTACTTTATGTAATTTTTTGGGGGCTCATTCAATCTTTTTGCATAGTATAAATCAATAAATCATTTTCCCATCCATTACAAACATTTTTTATATTACAATTGCTTAATTTTTTTATATAACATATACAATGTCATCCAATTTAATATAATCTTTTGAAATGGATGTGGTACTATAGTTTTTGATATATTCAAGGGAGTAGTTTTGTAGTTTCCTTTAAAGAAATGTTTGATATGCCAATTTTTAATTAAAATTAATTACAGTTGCTTATATGAGTAAAATTTTATCCTTTTTGTGCATTTGTCTTAAGAACTTAAAAAGTATTTTTAAATTTAGTTGACCTTTTGTTGTTTTAAAAAGGTATCAGCTAATCAATCTATGTTGTATAAATACTGATTTTTGCAAAGGTGCAAAATATTACTTTACAATTTGATTTTTAATTCATTGGAAATTATAAATTTTCAGAAGTTTATTTTTTTTTTATAATCAAAATTAAAAATTAGATCTCCAAGCTCTGATTCTAGTTTTCTTTGGAATATTATCATATAAAGCACGCGCAATCGTTATTGAAATAATGCTTCATGTATATTCTACATGCTTGCTGTCTTATTTGATTTCTAACTAGTTCGGGTGGAGGATATTTATTCTTTTTTTTTTTTTTAATTAATTTTTTTCTTTTTCAAAATGAAAAGATTCAACACTTGATATTTAATTATCTAAATCTTATTTCACGTATATGATTGTATATTATTTATATATGACCATTCATCTAAAATTTTCATAGCACTTCTTTAAAATAGTTATGTTTGTGCCAATTCAAAAAAGATCTGTAATTATTGTTCCTTTATGAATTAGTTTAATATTGATGGTTGAGATTTAATTCCCTAAGTAAGTATTTTTCTTCATCACGTGATTGCGTGATTTAGAACGTGATTTTATTATTAGACGCCATTGCAAGTCATAGAATTTTTTTTAAAAAAAAACGTATTGAATATAATTTAATCATATTACTTTTGTTACAGATTTTATAAGGAAAATGTACAATACATGGCAAGCATGGAATCAGAATACTGGTTATCAAGGGATGCAACAACAAGTACCTTATCCCCAGCAGTATCAAAGTGGATATAACTGGCAATGGCCAGCTCAATCGCAATATGGACAACAAGCAACTGCACAGTATAGTCAACAAGCCTATTCAGCTAATCAACAATCTTATTATGGAAATGTTACGCCAAATAATGGACAAACAGCTAGTACTACTGGCGTCAATCCTGCACCGCCTGTTGAAGATTCTCAGTATAAACCACCAGAACCTACTGAAAGTAATAATGCCGCCATTACAACCGCCCCATCTTCAGAGAGTAAAATGGTAAGAACGTTCTTACGTGTTGTAATGTTGATTATTATTTTTATTTGTTTAATATCATTAGTTATTAATAAAACATTCGCTTAATATCAATACGCAAATATCAGAATTTGACTTAGTAGGAAAAGAAAACGTATTTTATGATAGCTCCCTCTATTTTTTCTAGTTAGATAGTTGTCATAAGTTCAATACAAGTTGATTGATATTAGTACGGCATAACATTTTTTTATGAGTTTTGTCAGCAAATTGATTATAAATCTCCTTTCGCAGAATGGTGTTATGAAATCTTTTATTTCAAATTAATTACTTTAGTAAATTAATAGATTTTTTTTCCTTTTCAAAATTAGTCAATTGAGCATACAATTCTTAATAATTTTCATTTCTTTAATGCTTATTTTTTTTCTCGTATCCTTATATATTTCATTATATATTTATAACAAATTTTACGTGACTAATGTTGTAAATTTTTGAATATTAATTGTTTATGTATTTGTGCGAAGAGACTTTGAAAATGAACGTAGGATATGATCAAAACTAATATTGTATATCTATGGGAAAAAATTGGTACATGTAATAAGATAATTTGTAAAGAAAATATTGTTTCTATATTAATTTCTCTGAATCAGTAATAGTTTTCTAGATCATGTTATTTTTTACATACACTTGCCTTGGTAAAACTGACTTATAGCGGTCTGGACACTTCGCCCTCTATTTTTAAAAACTTAACTACTCCCCCCCCCCCCTAATAACTATATCCCAATTTAATAAGTGTATGTAACTATATCAAAGTGTAAATGTTAATAAAAAAAAAATGAAAAAAAAAACTTACATTTACATGCGTATTTTTCACTTATAGCGGTCTTTGCTGTATATATAACTAAATAAATTAACTATAAATAGAGTGGAGATAAACACCATTAGAAAGATCCAACTTTAATCAGTTTATCTAACAATAAATAAACTGTAAAAATGTAATAAAACTTACATTTTTATGCGTACTTTTCACTTGGAATGTATATCTAGCGGTCTTTACTCTATATATAACTATAAATAAATAAAGTATATCTAACTAAATGTTTTGACATAAAGATGAATAAATAAAAAAAAATTAACTTACATTTAGGATCAGTGTGTCGAACTACGTCATTCTCACTATATAATTGCAAAGTATATCTAACTATAAATGTATTTTTTACATGAAGATTAATAAATAAAATGGATGTAAGAAAATTTACTTTTTTAGGCTCTATTTAGTTTCACACAAAAGTCCCTGCTGTAAAAATTATGAACTACTGTCACGTGTCAACTTTTGCTTTACTGCGTGTAATTTTATTTTTATAAAAAATGGCTGCTAGAGTGGCTAACAACAATAGTGCCTCCAAATGAGATTACGGATGTTTCAGATGTTCTGGCAGAAACATGGAATACTCGTCGTCTGATAGAACAATTGCAAACTGTGGTATTGACCATGAAGTGGCTGGCCAGGAGGCGTCTGTTAAAGAACAGCCTGCTATGTCTGCGTTGCAACATTCAATGTTTGCTGGTAAAATATTCGGTCAGCATCGTACATCAGTAAGAAATGGCTCATTTTTTTTCTGCAGCCATCTGTGTTTGAACACCATTGTTCATACAGCATTTTGCTGGTCGTATAATTTTCCTATTCACATCATTGTTCGTGAGACGGAGGTCAGCGAATGAGTGGTCATAGACTGGTGTGTCTATCTCCACTCTATAGTTAATATAGTTAATTTATTTACAGTTATATATACAGCAAAGACCGCTCGCTATAAGTGGAAAATACGCATGTAAATGTAAGTTTTTTTTTCATTTTTTTATATTAACATTTAGACTTAGATATAGTTACATACACTTATTAAATTTGGATATAGTTATTGGGGGGGGGAGTAGTTAAGTTTTTTAAAAATAGAGGGCGAAGTGTCCAGACCGCTATAAGTCAGTTTTACCCTTGCCTTTTGAATTTTTAATCAAAAAGACTACTTACTATATAGATTATTATAATTGTCATAATAGATTTATTAAATTAATTCAATTTACAGTTAGTTGAGCGACTCGAAATAATAAGTTTTTAGATACTTTTAGTTGTAGAATATAGAATTCATTATAATGTAACTCAAAAACTATCTTTGATATTGATCAAGTATTATGGGTTTGTCAGAGTATTCAGTTGCCATGCTATTCAATTTGCTTCTGAAAAGAGTATATATATTTATATTGTTCTTGTCTGTTATATTTATCTAAAACTAACATTGAATGCACTTCAATAGCTTTTTTTTTCATTGATTTTTCATTCACATTTAGAAATTCAAATTACAAAAATGTAGTTCTGCAGTAAAATATTGGTAAAGGTTTACTTTAGTGACCAGAGCATATTCGCCATCTAGCTTTTAAAATTAGAACTAAAATATTCTAAAATCTTACGTATCTGCTCCTATATTACAATTACAGTAAATATTTATAATTAAAACGTAAAAGATAATAATAAAAAAAGCATTTACTTTTTTAGGCATAATTATGCTCTATGCTTACTAGGATGTTGGAAAAAAGGCGGTAGTGCTATATCTACCACGGAAGGCAAATCCACATATTCCCAATTTTCTGGGTATGTATGTCTTGGTCTTCGGGATTCACGAAGTTGTCCTGGTGGATGACAACCGAATGCATATATACTCCAGTGCTGAGTCTGCTGATATTGTACGCAGCCCAGCCATCTGAAATTATGTGAGTACCTCGTAAAATGTACCGCTGGGTTAGGGCTTCCAATGTGCCAGCCATTCTATTTGCAACTTCTGTCAAGAGGCACTTTTTTGACACTTTCAATACCGCTAAAGACCCAATGCCCTCTACCTATAGCCCCCCTGTGGTATTTTCTGCGGAAATAATGTTTGGTCGAGTCGAATACTAATGGCTCCCCATTGTTATCCATTCTTCAAAGAACCATCGGATTTGTGTCTAAATATTTGGCACACTCTTCACGACAAAAATTTGCCCAGTCTATGACTATTTTCTTGCTTACGCCGGTGTTTTTTTTTTTAATAATAAGTGCTATAAATCTAGATAGTTTAAATTGTTAAGTTATAAATGTAGATAGTTTAAATTTCAAATAATTTAAACTATTTATTTTAATTAATCTAGTGTAATTATTTCAACTTCTTTAAAATGGAAAATATTTTTTTTATTTTTTACATTTTAATAAATTTTAATGTAATTGTAATATAGTAGCATATACGTAAGATTTTCGTATAATAATTTACTTCTAATTTTGAAAACTAGAGGGCGAACATAATTTTTATGTTGTGGACGCTAAAGTAAACCTTTATCAAAATATTAATGCGCTGCTAGTTACTTTACAAAACGTGAGCTTTTATATACATAATGAGCAATTATCATGATTTTCAACCGTTATTGATTCATTGCAGAGTGAAAGCTTCCACATCAGCCAGAAAATTATTACATCTATCCATCTCACATGGTCTTTTTCTAGATCTTGTACAGAATGTGGACAATAACCTAGATATATATTTTGAGAGTCCCAAGCTTTAATTATTATGAAAATGCTTGTAGGAAATGCCTAATTCAAAGGATAATGATAACTCGTACTCATTGGTACTTTATAGTTACTTTGAATACTTTGATGTAATCCTTTATACTAAAACTACTTTTAAAGGCGGCTTATCTTTTGATTGCTTTGAGTCCAAAGTTCACTTATAATAGCTTAATAAAGATCTTAAATAAAACTGGTAGGTCTGTAATTTTTAATATTTTCATCTTTCATAAATATCGATATCAAATTTGCATTTTTTAAAATCATCTTGCACATTTTTAATATTGAATATTTAGTATAGTTTCCCAGCAATTTTTCTACTCCTTTATAATTATTGTGATCATTTAAATTTTTTTATTGGTATAAATTTAATTGTATGTCTCACCCCTTCATTTAAAATGCTAGTCATCAGATGTAGTAATTGGAGGGATTACTTTTTTTTTTTATTACATAATTCTTTGAACTCTTTCACACTTTTTATTATGCCATTTCTCTTTTTAGCAATAATTTTACTTTTTCTTTCTATTGCTATATTTTGGGATTTTTATAAGCTTTACTTGGCAATTTACAATAGTATTTTTTAAAATCATTCCAACTCTTTTGTATTATTTTATAGAATTATAGATATTGAGCTTATACTTTTAATTATAAACCATCTCCATTAAATAATAATGGTTGAAAATGATGATATAGAAATAGGCTTAAGGAATTGTGGATAGTAGTTGTGACTATTCAAAATGAAATATAATGGATTTCTTATTTTTTTTTAGTAAGTGAAATTAAAAATGTTTGCATTGTTTGCAATATGTGAATTAAAATAGACTAAAATAGGATTTCATAAATTTATATGAAAGGACATTAGACATGTTAGGTAGTAAAGATATTAAAATATGCAGAATTAATGGACTATTTTTATGAATTTATATGAGAAGTAGGATAAATGTATAGGGAATATGTCAATTATAAGGAATGGGGAAAACTGAACAGATAAGTTGCTTAGAGAAGAAAATGTAGAATTACGAAAAATTAATATTCATAAAAAATAATTTGGATAGTAAGAATAAAAATTAAATAAAATATAAAAACATATAATACTTGAGTTTATTATTTGATGCAAGATTAAGAATTTAAATACCAATTAAAGAAGGCAAAAATAGATTAAAGGTTTAGATTGTAGATGGTGGACAGTATTGAACACTTATATTTAGAGTTTAGAATATTGATAGAGAATCAAAATAAATTACTGTATTACTTCGAATTTAAGCTGGATTTTTTATTCAAATTTTGAAGATGTATAATTAGGGTGTGGCTTAAATTCAAAGCGGCCATTTTAACATCTTATTTCTACTTGCATTCCCTAATGCATGGGGTGGGCAAATAGTGGCCCGCCAAGACAATCAAAAAAATCCGCCTTGAACTGAGATTTCCTTCCCGTGCGCACCGAAGATTCGTCTCATATTTTCCACTAGGCTGGCAACTCAATACACGTGCAGTAGTGCAGTGCTTTTCCAGTTGATCTGGTTAATTTCAATTTTGTCTTTGCATTAGCAAATATATACATTTCCAACTTTAGAGAAACCATGAACCCTCTGAAAAAATGTAAAATTGGTGATGAATGTCATGTGTTTAAAATAAATGGACAAACAAATATTTCTTTGGTAATACAGGGAATAAAGCAGTGTGTTTATTGTATCATGAAAAAAAAGTGTAACATTTCGCTTCCACATAGTGGCCCCCTGATGCGACCCTTTGCCAACATCTGTGGCCCCCCGAGGCAAGACAATTGCCCACCCCTGCCCTAATGATTGCATCTTTGCTTTACACTGTGTGCGTGCAAATAGTATTACGATTATTGATAGCAGTTTATTCATGGTTCCCTGTTCATACTTTTCTGAGTTAATCCAGTTGCTTTTTGATAGTTATGTAGAATAGCATCATATTTAGCCATATTTTAATTTAAGGTTTTTTTATTACCCATACTAATTTGAAGTAAATATTTTAACATCATATTTCTGCCAATCTCGCACTCCTTAACAATCGTGTCTGTTTTACATTCTACGCATGCACGCACAGTCTTACGGTTGTTGATAGCAGCTGTATAGAATTGTGTGATATTTAGATGTATTTTAATTTTGAAAATTTTTATTAGCCATATACAGTAATGATGGAAAAACAGTCTGCATATGTTGTTGAATTTAACAGTTCCTATTTAAGTAAATAAAAATGCTTATTATTTTTTTCAATGCTATACCTATTATAAAATCATTTTTAGATTTTTTTTTTTTTCAATTTTTCAAGCTTAAAATCCTACTGCAGTTTAAATTTGAGGGCTCCTTGTATTCAAAGTAATATGGTATATGAAAATTGGGGAGAAAAAAAAATCAAAAGAATGAGAGAGATAGAAATTTTAAGATTTTAAATTTTGGTCTTTATAACAAAATTATGGGATTTGAGGATAGGGCAATAATGAAATTAATGAAACTTTTTATTAATAAAAATGAGATGAGAGTAAAAGAGTAATATTGCTGAAAAATAAATAGCAGAAATAGGTAAGTTTTATTATTTCTAAGGATTTTGGAGAGAAATTGTTTAATTTGGCCTAACAGCATTTCTGGGCATATGCTTACTGCAAAAAAGTGTGTTACACAAATGCTTGAAAATAATGTAACTTCAAATATATAAAATTATATTGTTAATTTAGTATCAAATAATGTATTTTGTATAATTGTCATCAAAAATGGAAATAAATTTAATTCATTATGCTATTTTTTATTTATTTAAATAAATCACATAATATAAAATATAAATATTATATAATAGCAATAATTGTATATATATAAAAATAAAAATAAAATTTTTCGGCAAATATTTGTCATTATCAATCTTAGTAAACTTTTTTAAAGCTTTAATTTACATTGCATACATAGTGACATTTTTTTTAATATATAAAATTAGCTAGAACTACTAATAAAATTATGGATATAACATGAGTAGTAGAAATATTATTATTGGACTTTGTGAAGTTAGAAGAAAAGGTGAAGAGACAATTGATTTAAAAAGTGGACATTGTACTGTACTATAAAGACACAAATAATGGAAATACAAGTGGAGTAGGATTCATTATAAATAAAAAGTGGAAGAATAACATTGTGGAGATTGATGGTGTATAAGACAGAGTGGCAAGATTAGTTATACAACTTAATAGCAGATAGCGAATACAGATAATTCAGGTTTACAACCCAACAAGTTGACATAATGATGAAGTAGTAGATTTTTATATGGATGTACAAAAGGCTTTTGATAAGAGTAAACAACATTTTAAAATTGTTATGAGAGACTTTAATGCTGGAATTGGTAAACAAGTGAAAGATGAAAGAGTTGTAGGTAATTTTGGTTATGATAGAGGAAATGAGAGGACATAGACGTATGCGGTTTGCAGAAAAAGAAAAACTTTATATTATGAATTTTTTTTTTTGAGAAAAATGTTAAAAGGAAATGGACATGGAAGTATCCAAATGAAGGTACAGCAGAATTGGATTATATTTTGACTAGCAGAAAATACATATTTCAAGATTGTAATGTTCTTAATAAATTTAACACAGAAAGTGATCATCGATTAGTAAGTTGTAAGATATGTGTTAATGCAAAAGTAGAGACACAAAAATTATTAAGAAAAACAATATTTACAGTTGATATTCCTAATCTTCAGAAACATTCTAATGAATTTAAATTAGGACTTACAAATCGGTTTCAAGTATTAGTAGATTTTGAACATGATTCAGATTTGAATGAAGTTAATAAGAAAATAACTGATACACTTTTAAAAACTGCAACAAAGATAGCTGGTAAAAAAAGCAGCAATTGACCAATAAAATTTCTACTGAGACTAAAGAATTTATGAATAAAAGAAGGAATATGAAGATATACAAAAATGATGTAGTAAAAAGGATTGAATATCTCGAATTTTGTAAAATGGTACGGAAAAGAATTGAAAATGATTTAAGAAAGTATAACTGTGAACTAGCAAGGGAAGCTGTAGAAGAGAATAAAAGTCTCGAGTGTAAAACAACATTTTGGTATTGTTAGGAAATTTATATCTGCAATAAGAAAAAAAGATGGAATTATTACTAAAAAGAGAGATGATGTCATGAAATGGGTGGAAAACTTCTATCAAGAATTATATAGTAATAAAGAATAAGTATCACCTATATCTATTATATCTTCCGAATTGCCCAGAATTTTACATGAAGAAGTGAGACATGCAATTAAATTTATGAAGAAAGGAAAGGCTTCAGGTACTGATGGAATTATAATTGATATATTAAAAGCAGGTGAAGAAACAGAAAAAAAAAATTAGCAAAGTTATATATCAAATGTCTAAATGATAAAGATATACCAGATAATTGAAAGAATGCAGTATTAATATTAATATTTAAAAAAGTGATAAAGAAGATATTAGAAATTACAGACTTATCAGCCTTTATCAATTTTATACAAAATTTTTACCAAGATAATTACAACTTGTCTACAGAGAACACTGGATTTCTACCAAGCAAAAGAACAAGCTGGATTTAAAAGTAGTTTTAGTACAGTAGATCATATCCAAGTATTGAGAGAAGTTATAGAAAGGACAAATGAATATGAATTGCCATTATGCTTTCGATTTTTAGCTTATGAAAAGGCATTTGATTCTGTAATATTTTTTCAATGATTAAAGCATTGGATCATCAAGTTATAGATCCATGATATTCCCATATTTTAAAGAATATAAAAATGCAACAGCAACAATTAGATTATATAATGATACTAGGAAAGTTAACTTTGAGAAGGGTATAAGACAGGGTGACTCCATATCTCCAAAACTTTTTACTGCAGTGCTGCAAGAAGTATTTTGTGAGTTAAAATGGGAAACTAAAGGAGTGAAAGTAAATGGAGTTTATTTAAGTCATTTAGATTTTGCCGATGTTTGTGAAAATAATGCGTTAGAGCTGCAGGGAATTTGCAGGAGTTATCAGATGAAAGTAGGACTAAAGATAAATGTGAAAAAGACTAAAGTAATGTTCAATGGATTTTCTCAAAATATGAAAATAAAGATTGATTATGATGAATTAGAAGTTAACAGCTACAAATATCTTGGTCAGATTATTAATACAAATGGAAACAATAGATGAAATTAATTATAGAATTAAACTTGGTTGGAGTGCTTTTGGTAGAAATAACTTGATACTAAAAGAAAATATGCCTGTGTTTGAAAAAGGTTTTTAATAAATCTGTTTTACCAGTTCTTACTTATGGATCTGAGACTTGTACGCTTAACAGAAGAGCAATACAGAGACTTCAGACCACTCAAAGAAGTATGGAGAGATGCATATTAGGAATAACAAGAAGAGATCGAAAATGCAGTGTATGGGTAAGAGAATAAACAGATGTTACTGATCTCATTGAAAAAATTAAAAGACTGATGTGGAATTGGGCTGGACATATTGCTAGAAGAGATGATAATAGATGGACAATTGAAATCTTAAACTGGATTCCAAGAAATTGTAAAAGATCCGGAAATAGATCACACGTGAAATGGATGAATCAAATAAGAAAGTGTGCAGGAGTGTTGTAGAGAAGAGAAGCTAAAGATCGGAGAAGATGGATTGAATTGGAGAGACCATCCTGCAGTGGTTTGATAATAGTTGATGATGATGAGTAGAAATATACTTTTTAATTATAAGCCATCTAAATTGAATAATAATATTTCTATTCTAAATAATAATAATTATGATAATAATAGTTCTAATATAAAAAGGATAAAACTTTCATACTTCCCTAAAATTTATAATACATTAATAAAAAATAACGAAATAGTAATAATTTAGACAAATTAGTATATAATTATAGAATATGAAATATAAAAAAGAAATTGTATCCAAAATTGTGGAAATTGCAAAATAATTTATTATGAATATAGAGGGGAAACATTTAGATGAAAAAGTAAAAGAACATGATAGTGCAATTAATAGAAATGATAAATCTAATATATTCATTTATTTAGAATATGGATATAAAATAATGTAAAAAATATAAAACCTTTAAACTATATTAAAGAATCTAATAGATGGAAAATACAAATTATTTATAACAAATCTAGTATCAATTAATTAACTAATCATTGGCTAATTTACATTTGACTGAAAAATTATGTAGTTTACATAGGTTTATGTTTTTTTCTCTACATTTTGCGATTGTTATGTTATTTAATTGGGAAAGGAAGGGTAAAGGAAGAAAAATGAAGGTAGGGGACAGAGAAAGAAAAAAAATCTTAAATGTTATGTTTTTTTATTATTATTGATTCTAATTAATTTTATATAAAAAAAAAAGATAGATGTTACTATGAATGCAATGTAATTTGAAGCTGTAATATAGTTTACATCACGTTGATAAGACAAAAAATTGCAATTACATCATTCACATTAATAGTTTTAGTATAATTTGTAATGAAGATATGAGAATCTACTGGTAGTGTTTCTTATCATTAATGTACAATAATTTAATCTCATGTACACTAATTAGTTTATGAAAATTTGTGCTTTTAATAAAATTCATATACTTAAAATTATTCATTTTTTTTGTTTTTACCTGAATAAATTTCATTTTTTTAAATTTTTTATTATGGCTTGTTGAAAGTATTGAAATGAACAATTTGTTCCTCATAGTGAAAAGTTTGCTGATCCCTGATCTATATCAATGAAATTCAAGCACATATTTTAATCATTTTGCAAAACCTAATGATATTGCTTCGAATCCCAGCAGTGTTTCTATTAAGCATATGTCCATACCTCTGAATTGAATATTATTCAAGTAAATATTAGTGAAAGAATTGGAATATAGTTTCGTTTTTGTAATTTGCAATATTGAGACAATAAAGTCATACATACTTTTGTCATACATAAAGTAAAACAATAACATGCAAATATAACAATTTTATATGCAATTTCATGAGAATATTTAGAATTTTTTACTTTATTTGTGTCATATTACATATGCCTTTGAAATGCAGTACAGTACTTTATTATTATTTTTCAATAAAATTTCACATAACATACAATATTAAATCATCCATGCGCTATTACTGTTACACAATGTTTTATTTACCACCCACTCCTGCAATCTTCTTCAGAACTACAACATAATACAAACATGAATATAAATATACATCTATATATATATCTTGTAATCATCATCTATTTATTACCTTTTAAATATTTAATTTTTTACCCTTTTTTTACATTCTATATTAATTTAAAACTTCCTATACATATATATTCTATTTTAATCTTTATTTTATTTTTATAATATTTAACTCTAACTTAATATCTTTTCTATTATACATTATTATTATTCATTTTACTAACAATCATTTATAATTTATTCATTCAATAATTTATAATCTATTTCAATTTATATTATTATTTTTAACCCACCTTTTATATCTCCTAAGTTCAACTTTTAAATTCAAATTTTAAAAATTTTTACTGTTATACTTTTAGTACCCCCCTTTAAATTTTGATGTGATGTGATGAACTGTGGCTTCTTTTTTATCGGAGTCAGGAATCTCTCAGCTACAATGCCCAGAGAAACCTGTTAGCCACATTACCTTCCCCTTCCTTTCCCCACCCTAAGGTTTTCCCATATTCTTCCCTATCCTGCTTTATCCCATTTCCACAACATAATCGTTGTCAACTCTATGGCTTTTATATCTAAATCCCCCTTTTCCCAAACCCAGCATAAAAACTAAGTACCCATTTTCTGTATAATTACTTTGTTTATATTTATTCTTCCACAATTTAATTATTTGTACCCTTTCTGCTTGCAGGCATTTATATTCAGTTAACAGATGCCTAATATTTTTTAAGTCTTCCTTACATAACTTGCAGGCTAACTCACCCATAGTTTTTCATGTGATGTGATGCAATCACGAATCTCTCAGCAACTATGCCCAGAGAAACCTGTTAGCCACTTTATCTTCCATTCCCCACTCTAAATTTCCCCATTTTCTGCTCCATCCCATTTCCACAACATAATCTTTGTCAACTCTATGGCCTTTATATCTAAATCCCCCTTATCTTTTCCTAAACCCAGCATAAAAACCAATAATCCACTTTCTGTTGTAACGGTTAGGTTTGTACATTTGCTCAACAGACTGAGAGTCCAGACGAAAGAGAAACAGGCTGACCAAGTCGAAATGGTGACACCCTACATCTGATCATACCTCAACTATCTCACCCGTTATTCCAAATCCCACACTAGCAGTTGACCTGCCTGAGGCTACACTCTCTACTTTGACCACGTTCTGTTACTAGCAAATTGGTAGAACATGAGACTTATCCTTCCTTAACTAATACTAAATGACTTAACTAGTGATTCATAAAGACTATGAGCAAGGATTGAGACGAAGTGATATATTTTAGAAAATTTAATATATTAATTCATAATTAATAAAACAAAATGTACATAATCTATCACACACAGGTGAAGTTATATAGGATTAACAGGTTAAGAATTGAGCTTTATATGAAAGGAAATAAATATACATTCGTGATACAGAGTAGTAAACATTAAAATTCAGATATATAAATGATTCACATGCAGGTGAATGTTATTTTACATATGATTAGCATTTTGGCTTTATATAGGATAAAACAAAACATTACAGTGGCTAATTAACCTTTACATTACCATTTTCCCTTTTATTACGTAGGGATGAGTAATATGATACACAGTTATGCAGAGATTTATGCCTAGATATATGCCAAGAACTTAGCAAAAAGTGCGATCATGCTAAATGGAAGTTATATTACTTATCAATAAAGTTTGTCTAATTTACGATACAAATTAATCAAGTTAACCCAGATTCTGGCTCGGATCAAGGCCGAAGTTATTTAATAAGGTGGGCGGAACTGATGGAGCAGGGTCACTTCATATTCTACGGCGTATCAAATATATTAATAAAAGGAGTGCGTCTCAAAGGTGTGCTCGTAAAGATTTATTACCAAGTAATCTGTTCTTTGTACTGTGCTGCTTGCTATAATAATAAAGGAGACTTCTTTAGTCCAGAGGATCGAACAGCTACTTCAAGGGTGAGTCTCTTTTGGTCTCTTTCAAATATCAAATACAAAACAGCTTGGTTGTCCGAACCTATTGGCACGGTTTGACATTAAATCAACCTAATGCAGACACATGCATATGTAGAGAATATAGCAAGAAGCTAAGCATTATTTGCTAATGAGCATCATTCTCTCCGCGAATCTTATATAATCATTTTAATTCATTAAATATGCAAAATGCGGAGCGTCTAGCAGTGTTCCTGCCATTAATCAATTCCGAAATAGCACATAATAATTATACTACAGGGAAATACTTAGAGTCCGGCTTAAAAGTTATCTGTATCGCTTAAGACATATAATTATAGATTTACAGTATATTTTAAGAGTTATTACAGGCCCAAATATTCATTGCACATACTGTAGAAAATTGCTCTCGCATAAAGACAAATAAACACTATTTATAATTATTTACTAGGCCATATTATGGATAGCAATGTTATCACTGGCGAAGAATATTAAGTACAGAAGAGAGTTTGTCTGTTTCTTTAGAACAAATGAGCACAATGAGAGCATGTATATATCTCTGAGAATTAATAATTCGCCATACTTCGTTCTGATTACTTTAGCATAAATCAAACATAGCTATGATAAAGAATGGCTTAAATAATGTTTATACACTTATCACTAAAGTTTTAGGGCTCAAACATTACATATTAAAATAAATATATGCGTATGTGTAAGATTATAATAATGATAATGATCAAGCAAGATTTGATAAAGTGACTAAATTAAAATAAAGATACTTAACAGTTTTACATTTACATAGCAGAGTTATACAGGAAACACAATAAGAGTAGCTTGAAGTTACTTTAAAGAATAAATATATTTTAGCATGCTTTACTGTAATTCTCGAAAAGGATTCTAGTAAAAGTTCAGGTACGAGTAGCTTCTCTGAGCACTATTCCTATTCTCCATAGACAGAAGCAAATATGGCTTTTTGACGCCATTCAGTAAGTGCGGCTTCACCATTTTAATGTGGCTTATTAGATAAATTTGCTTATGGCTGGGGTGGCTTACTGAGTACTGCTTCATTATAGTTGAGGTGGCTTCTGGATACAGCTCCATTATTATCTATGCGGCTGGTTTATACTTATAGGGCAACTGTTGCTGGTTCTTGGCCGTAAGACTACGGCTATTGTTACCATTTGTAGAAGCTCTAGTGGAAGATAAATGGCAACTCTATCTTCCACTAGCCGACAGTTCTCATCTTAGCAACAATAGTTTTAATATTCTTTCTGTGATATATATTTTTTTGTATACCTATATATAATAACAACCCACTGCCCCAAAGTTGATGGTGCCAGATATAACGGAACCGCTGGGTACAACATACAATGTGAATACGGCTAAGTAGTTGTATGATTTGAATGAAATGTGTCAACCAACCTAATATCCTAAATTTATGATTCGACGGCACATTTGGGTGGTCAGATGTTACTGAATCAGGAATGGCATATAAAAAGGGAGCACATCTCACTACTGTCAGACCTAGGCTTTCGAATAGGATGCTCAAGATGTCACAATGAAATGCCCAGTTCCAAATCACATCTACTTTCAATATACTAACTTATAATTTACTAACAATCTTTCTATGTAACTTAGACCATTGCATATTCATTACATCTCCCTTTTTAGGCCCCATTACGCCACAGAATTCAAACTCAGTGAGTTCTTGCAGTCAGCTCTCTTCAGGGATGGACTTACTCAATTATTAACCAAATATCCCTATGTATAAGCATAGATATAGGAAAATACTGATGATGATAAATTATTTAAAAGACCAATACATGATGATGATGATCACCAAACATCTAGTGGTGTCAATGCACAGGGTGATGGTGATGATCAAACATCTAGTGGTGTCAATGCACAATGATGATGGTGATGATCAAACAGAGATCAGATTGGGTTAAAAATACTTAACACATTTATTCATGTAATAAATATTTACAAACAAAAAATAAAATAAATAAATCTTCCATTTTCAAGAATGGTTTTTCTATCATCTTGATGGCTTCACACAACAGAAAATAATTTGAAGTACATTATATACAAAGTTATATTATATAATTCATTAAATATATACATAAAACAAAAACAAAAAAAGAAAAGCAAAATGAAAGTTCACTAATTCTAAAATTACCCCATTAATGTAATTATTAGAATTATATTTTTAGGTTAGGGTAAATATATTTATAACTATTTTTTTTATTAAAAAATATATATACACCTGGGTCTCGTTTTATTTGGTAGATAGGTTCCACCGAAAACCTGCATTAAAAAAAATCGCACAAAAATAGTCTTAATTTACCTTGAAAAATGGGGGATAGGTGCTATAATTTTCAGAATTTGCATAAAAGCAAAGCAACAAAGAAAAATTACTTTAAAATTCGCATTAAAAAAATAAGCAAATAAAGTATGAGTAATAAAAAATTTCAAATATTTGAAAAAAATTAATACAAGACAAACTTTTTTTACTTTTTTTATTAACTACAATATTTAATTTTACATTTTTCATACATATTTTAATCATTACCGCTAGCGTTCGTTTGTAAACTGGAAAGAAATCAGATTTGATGTGATGTGATGTATCGTAGATTCTCCTTAAACGAAGTCAAGAATCTCTCAGCAATTATCCCCAGAGAAACCTGTTAGCCACTTTATTTTTTTTATTCGTGATATGATGTACAACTAGCGCCACTTTCAGTCTTATCCTGTGTTAATGGTTTTCTGTTTCTATATTTAAAAAAATGAGATCGAAATCAAAACAAAAAGATTATCATTAGAAAGATTATTTTCAGTTTATAAAATTTTCGTTTTTTATTTTAAAAATGTAAAAGATTATTTATTTCTGTTATATATAACAATATACGTTTTAAAAGTTTAATTTTTTTGAATATTTATTGCGATATTTTTATATGTAAGTATAAATCTATTATTATTATTGACTCATTAGTATAAATAGGTTATATACATAGAAGCTAAAATTCTAAATACAGCTTCAGGCCATATTCACGTTAGCTGCTAATATAACGTTATTGAAGAAAAAAAAAGTATTTCAAGTCAAAATAAGTTATTAATAATTTAAATTTCTTGATATCTGATAAATATAGTGAAATATGAAAAATATTAAGAAGAAATATGAATCGCATAACTTCAAAATCGCATTAAAGTAATCCGCATAAAACGAGACTCAGGCGTATATTGTAACTATTCGTGCGGGTGACCATATTGTGGGCCCATTGTAGCATTATTGATTCCTGCTCTGGTGACCATGCTATGATTTAATTGTAAACTTTTATCTGGCACTTTGACACTTGCGGCCACATTGCGTGCCACCTATAAGCTTTTTGGTTGGATGGATCGATATTTCACCGCTCCCAGCTAACATCATTTCTAAAGCCTATTGAGATCGATGATGATGGGATAGAACATCCATAATCATATTTGCCAGGATGCCAAATTGCAACTTCAATGAAAATATCGAGGCTAAACCTTATTTCAATACCTTATTAATAAATTTCAGTAATTATATCTAATGAATGGGTTAATAAATAATCAATAGATTAAGAGAACACTGAGAATGCATTAAAAATATTAATATTAATACTCTTGGAAACTCATGGTTGTTAAAGAGAAGAAACTTTAAGCTCAACTCCCATTACAATTTATATTCTCAGCTCACTTCCCATTCACCAGCATTAAAGTCACAATTAAAATTTAGATTTAGATTACAAATAGTTCTATATCCATCTCCACCCTCCTGATCCATCCTCACATTCGTACGTCTATTGCGCTACTATCCATTTTAATATTAAATTTTCCATTGTGCTAGCTCATTTCTCCTATTATAATCTCTTCTCAGGGTTTTAGAACTATAAGGTGTGGAAGTTGAACAAGCTGCTATGGATTATTGGTGATAAACACCCCTCATGATCACCTGCAAAGTTGATCTTGACTGATTTTAATGTAGCCAATGTCCACTTACATTAGAGCTCGAATAATTACACTTACATTAAATTTTAAAAAAAAATAACATATCATAAACACTTTCATAATTAAAATAAATCATAAGGAAGTGCGTAAAGAGAGGTGTTTGAATACAGCGGATGGGGAAAGGATTTTATGCCCACCCACTGCATCCACTATCACCCAATAACTATCCTTATGCATAAACTGTATTTCAACTATGCTGGATTATTTTCGGAGTATTGGTAATCTTGAGTATTGCCGTGCTGCATAAGCTCGGAAAATGAACCATTTAAATAAATTTTACCAGATATTATTTACCAAAATAATGTTACAAATATAAATAATAATGTATTGATGTATGATTGGATTTGAGATTTCTAGATTGTAATAACCCACAAAACATTGAGATGTCCGCAAATTTTATTTTAAAAAAAATAACAAATTTTATTAAATTATAACTCAATACAATAATATGGACATTAACTTGATCTATGGTTCACATGGCTTTCCCCTGTTCTACAACCATATGACATAAATAAAAAATCCCTAAATCAACAGATCATTTTAAGAGGTTTTAAAATATAAATATTAAGTCTTAATTATTAGGAAATCACGATTGCCATGGGATAATACTAATAACAGACAGATAAAGATAATAGTTACCTCCACATATATTGTTTTATTCTTTTATCTCAGATATAGCGAACATTAAATCCCCCCCCCCCCCCCAGTGTTTAATGCTTTCAATTACTTATTTCTTTCTAAGGATAACTCTTCCAATAATAAAATTTAATATAATTCCCATTAACTATTTTATTCTAATATGCCTTCATTCTATGCTTTACAATGGAGATATTTTATGTATTGTGGGACTAAGTTAATTTTAGTTACTTTTCAAATGTCAACAAATCGGTATCTATCTTAG